>VZTF01005809.1:0-151505 GCA_013397755.1 Cnemophilus loriae
GGGGAAGAGGCTGCTACTCTCAGGCTGAAATCAATATCCATTGCTAGGCCTTTGAAAAAGCATACAGCTCTGAAGAGCAGCAGAAACACTTATAACAGCCAGACCATCATCCCCCCCAACCCCAGCTTCCCTGCGGCTTTTGGCTGTTCTGACTGCAGACTTATTTTTTGTGGAGAGAGGACCCTTGGAATTTGACTATTATGAGCCAAATCCATCTCTTTCCTCTCCTGCCTGCTATGCTAACCCTTTGGAAGCCGGATGTGTATTGTAGTCTCCGCTTAACATCTGCTTGGCTGGGGAATGCTAGTCAATGAAAAATTAAACTCTTTCCTGCCAAAGTCCCAAGCATGATGGACTGGGGCTGAGATCCTGTCCACCCCCACCCTAGGTGAGCTGTTGGCCCTAGACAGTGTTTTACTAGCAAAGGGATAGTCAGAACCATCTTCTTCCTGCTGTTCTCCCTGAAGACAGTATGTTGCTGATGGCTTAGGAATCATTCTGTAAATTGGAGAAAGTTTGAGGCTGGGGTGAGAAGGAAAGCTGGACATTGCTCCTATCTTGCCATTCCTTCTCCTCTCAGAGAGGCTGTAGCTGGGTACTGGAAGAGGGAGCTGTTAAAAACTTCGTGGAGCTCTCAAGAGCCACCCTAGAGTGGAAACACTACACAAACATTCTGGCCATGACAGTGAGACTTTGCCTCACTTGAATGAGCAAATGCAGACCCTGGAGATAGTGGTTGAGTAAAATGAGTGTGGCCATGAGGACAATCATTGCATTTAGCAGTGACTCCAGGCCAGTTCTGCAGCATTTCTGGGGCTGGCTTTGCTAGAAGGGATTGAGGAGTTTTTGGTCTGCTTCTCTATCCTATGTACTACATTGCAGTTCAGGGACAAAGGCTTATTAGTCCTTTTGCTGATAGTTGAGATGAGTATTTGCTTTCTGGCTGAGACTTCTGCAAATTGTCATTGTTTAGAAGACAAAACTAGCCCTGAAGAGTAGGTACATGAGAAACAATTCTGCATGTCTCTGAACTAGACAGAGGTCAGGGGGTAAACAGCTCTCTTCACAGAGCTGGAACAAATTGCAGCTGGCCTGCATTTAGATCAGAAAAGGCTCTGTAAATCAGTCCCTGGCCATTCCAGGTTTAGACCCAGATCTTCTGCTGTAGGTCTGGAAAAATCTCCACTGCTTTAGTGGGGAGTTGCTCCAATCCCACAGTAGGAAATTGAGGTCCTTTGTCTTTGGGCTGGAGGGGTTTAAACTGTCTTTGTTAACACCCTCTGAACTTGGCAGATGGGATTTTTTTATAAGCTTTTCTCATCACCTTCACTTTGCTGGGGAAGCAGTTGCATTGTTTCTAATTGCTTGAGATGCGTTTTTTCCACCAGGGAAATCTAGCAAGGAGCTGGTCCAAGAGTCCCCACAGAGCAGTCCAGAGGGCTTGAATAATTTAGGTGACAGCTAAGACAGACAAGAAGGCAATGGAGTTAGGGAGGAGGGCAAAGCTGGTTCTTGGGGAGTACCTAGTGCATTTCCTGAAGCGTGTGGGCAGCAGTGTTGAGCATCTCAGAGCATGTGATGACACTCCTCTTTTCTGTTTGAACTATTACTGTAAGAGAGTCAAACAGATTAACAACTCTGTTCAGGTAACAGTGACGGAGTGACTTACCTCTGCAGAGTCATAAATAAGTTCTGAGTCACAATATTTATCCACAACTAATTTTGGCACTACTTTTTAAGTCCAGGAAGGCTGTTTTGGCTTTCAGGCAGCTCTACATATCATCAATACTGCAGTCCCAAAGCCAAAGTGGCAAGGGAGCAGAGAGAAACAAAGTTTACATCCCAAACTTTGTTGAATTCAAGTTCTGAGTCTTAATACTATTTGAACACTGTCCCTCCAAGTTCAGGTATTACAAGGTCTGCAGCATGGTCTGCAGCAGGGGTTTATATGACCTTGGGTGAAGAGTTAATAATTATTTTCCTCAGTTTGGTCATCCTCTGTCTTTCCCATTTCTGTTACTGTAGAAAACAATGATCTGTTACTCCATCTGCTGAAGACTGCAGAACTTCCTAATATTTTAATTACATCTTTGTGGCCAACACCTACAAGGATGCGCTGTATTTTTGCTAGTTGAGAGAATTTGGGAGAACTGGCACACTGGCTGGCCAAACACAACGGACACCACCATTGCAAATTGTCCTTGGTTGTCATAGCCCTGCTGCTCTGTGCTCCTATTCTGTTAGGTCTTCAAGTGGTACCATACTTTGTACTGTGCTGTATAGAGCTGTTTAAGGTACATTTAGCAAGCAACTGCTGGAATCCATTTTTGGCACGTGGTAAGAAAAGTGTGTCACCCTCAGGAAGGGACTGTGTGTGGGTACTTCAAACAGGACTGCAGAAGGGTGAGGATTCCTACCCCACTCCCCGAGTTGTACAAATTTTCTGATAGCTAAGAAGGAAACTGAAGTTAACTGATCTAACTTGAACTTGAAACTGCCACAGCCTGACATTTGGTGGTGTTTATTGGGCACCCCGAGAGGAGCAATCTGGTATGTAGATCTCTCAATGTCAGAAGAAAGTGGCTTTTTCAAACTCCCTTCCCTTTCCTTAGGGTATGTGTGCATGTGTGTGTGAGTGTGCAAGAGTGCATGTGAGAAAGGCTTCAGCATGAACAAGATGGATAATCCCTCAACCAGATTGGAGTAATTGCGGAGTTTATAATGAAAATAACTAGAACATGCCTGCTGAAAGGAGATAAAAAAGGGCTGGAAGTGTCTGTGGGCTTTAAGTGTTGCACATTGCTTTGAAATGAAATACCTCTGCTGCTTAGAGATCGTCACTTCTCCCACAAGCAGGAAGCTCATGCTAGCCTTCCACCTTGGATTATGGGATGGAAAGTACTGGAGGTGTGGGACAATCTGTTGTGGCCACACCATCTCCTGCGCATGACTCCTTTGCAATAGGGCACAGTTTTGCTGCAAATATTTCTCATCCTCAGAGGAACACAGCTTGCTTTCAAATATGCAAATAGAAAATGGCATGAAGGAGTTTGCAGTGAGATGACTTCTACAGCTGTCTCCTCTGGAGCAGCTCCCTCTGCTCCCTGTTAACATTCAAGGACAGACACATCCACTGTTGGAATGGAAGGATTCAGGTGACAAGTTGAGAAGTCTGTGATCATCAGAAACATTGAAATGCTTTACACTTGTTTCTAAACTGGAAGCTGACTTGGACCACCATGCTCTACCTATACACCACCTGCTCCTGCTCCAAAGGATCCTTTTTTCTTTTTTATAATTTTTTTTTTGAACACTGAAAAAGCTGGAGAGTATCATGCACGTTTCTCCACTCCCAGGTATGTGTATCTGCCCCTTCCACATGTCCCTTTCTCAGTCTGAGCAGAGCTCCAGGCTTGGTTCTGAGTGTTTTGGCATCCCAGCTCCAATGGGAAGCACCTCTCTAGGTTGGGCTCTTGCCTAACTTTGTTAGCTTCCTTTAACATGATTTTAGATCTGCCTTTTCTGTCTTAATATTCCTTGATTCACTGGGAAAGGGCAATATTTTCATTTAATAAATCGCAAATACTAGCAGCTCTCCCTAGCTAGAGAAGGGAGCAAGAAGGAACATCCAGCCTTCCTACTGCAGGTTTGCTCTTAACTGTGGGAGGAAAAGGAGGAGATGACCCGAGTGGCTGAAAACTAGGGGGGTGTGGGGATGGAGATGGATCTCTACAGAAGTGAGGACAGTGCTGAAAATAGATCTTTTAGTCTCTGCAGTTGACTGGGAAAAATAGAGGTTTTCCATGATCAGAAGTCATCAGGAAGTGATCAAGTAAAGCCTCCAACTGTTGAACTTGTCAGTTGATGCCCCTTTTAGGATGCAGTGGAGACATAAGGAGGAAGAGATGGTCTAAGCTACCCTTGCCAAGAGAAGAATGAGCTTTGCCAGGGTCTCCAAGCGGCATGCATGATGCATTTGACATGCTGAGCTTTGCCCTACTGTTTCCCCCAAAGTGATAAGCAGCAGCTTCCCAGAAGGTGGGGGGAAACAGCAAGCGACCCAGCTGTCCTCAGAGGAGGTCTCCATATGAAATCCCTCTATCCTGCTGGAAAATACCTACTGGATTGATTGGCATGAGGGGGTCACAGTCTTTCTGCCCCTGCTTTTAAGTCAGAGACAGGAGCAGCAGGTCCTCTTGGTGTGTTCCTTCTCCAAAATCCCAGGAGTGGGTTGAGAGGAATGGCTGCCTGCTGAGATTGAGCATTTGGCTTCCCCTCCATTCCCCCCTTGCCCTATTTTTTTTAAAGATTAGGTGTGGCCAAACTACTGGGCAAAATCCCCAAAGCAAATCCCCAGGGGGAGCCTTGGCACACTGCCAGAATAGGTCATCCTTTGGTCTGGAAACTCTTCCTATGACTTTGTGCTTGTTCCCAAAGATCGCTGGGCTTCCACATATCTCGTCCCGCAGATAACCCATGGGAGTTGACAACACTGGTTGATCCTTAGGGATGTTAAGATGATACTCTCAAAATCAGAGGGATTCTGATGTACATGGATGTGCAGCAAGCCCTTTAGATACTATAGACAACTCCTAAATAAGTCCCTTTTTTAAATAGCCTATCACCCTAGAAGATACCCTGATTTCTGCTCAAGCAGGAGCCAAGTGCAGCTGTGGCCAGAAAATCAGCATGAAATACAAGTCTTCATCACAGAGCAGCTCTGCTTGTACCTGCACCATGAATAACAGTTTGTTGCCTTCACAGGCAAAGCGTTTTAACCTCCTGGCACTGGAGAACTGGTTTATATCTGAGCAAAACTCCACGTGCAGGAGGCAGGCCAGTGGGCTGTTTGCAGTGGCTTTTACAAGGAGCTACCTGTGAGAATTTTTTGGCAATTCAATGTGAAAATCTGGAGCTTCTTTTGAGTGTAAAACTTTGCTTTTGGCTACTTTATCATGCAAGGCACTGCAGGGCTTAGCCTAGCCCCAGTTTTAGCATGGCAGAACAATAGTGTGGACCTCAGCAAAGTGTGTTGTCCCGTTTCTTCTCGTCATTTTACATCACTGCGTTTAGGAGAGCTGCATGCCTGCCAGGCCAGCCTGTGCTGCATCACTCCGGCCTGCTCAGGCTGAGGTGGCTGTGGAAGTGGGAGAGGTGAGAAAGAACATGGTTTCTCCAGGGTTTTCTGTTTGTTACTCTGCTATATTTGTTATCTGGATTCTTAAGTAATGAGTGCTTTGAATTTTGTGATTATGTTACGGTGATGTGTAGTTAATGTACTAATGTTCACTTGAGCTAGGATCATGGTAACAGTGTGGTTTGTTTTTTTTTTTTTTAACTGTTCAGAAAATAACTTAAATACAAAGATTAAGCTGTGAATCTCTCCTGTTTTCCTTCTGGGGGGAAAGACACTGTCAAAATACCAATCCTATATCTTCCTCGAGCCCCACGTGTGTGAGTTACACTTCTACGCATGTACTGTACACAGCATCTGCAGCATGAACACCTGGAAGTGCTGGGGACAAAAGGTGGACAGCTTTGCCCCAAGCCTGAGGTAGATGCAGCTTCACAGGACATACAGAGTCTGCAGTAGCCAGTCCCACCTCAGAGCTGCTACTCATGGATGAATGCAGCATAATAGACTGCCATGGTAGTCAGAAAAAACCCACTTATTCCTAAAACCACAGCATACTTTTTAATTAACACTCTCTCCATTCATGGTTAATGGCCTCTGGCTGGGGCAGATGAGTCTGCCCTGTAAGCCAGAGAGTGGATGTGACTGGTAGAGAAGAGTTGGAGCCATCCTGCCCATTAAAAAAAGTGTGGGGAGAAATCTATAAAGACTTTGTGTTTTTCTGGGTACTGTTGCAACATCCTGGTAGGAGAAGCACAAATTTGTTTTATAAGCTAATCAGAATCCTGCTGTTCAATAATGAGTGAGTAATTGACATATCGCAGCACCACCATGCAGTTCCATGGCTGGGGATGCTGCCATGCTTATGGCTCGCCCGAATCAGAACGCAAGCACCCTTGCCCTCAGAATACCTTCCTCTTAAAAGTGCTCCTTGGATAGCAGCGTTGGATCTTTCTATTTTACTTAACAGCCCCTTTTAAAACAAAGGCCACCGCAGTTTTAAGATCCTGACTCCAGAGGTGGTCAGAAAACAAACAAACCCCTGCACTCTCGACATCTCTCTCCCTGCTGGATCCATTCTTGGGAGCCAGCGGGGGACTGGAGATTGTGAAGGCTCCTGCCTTTCTGAAGTGCTGGGAGCAGGATTCTTGTCACTTCCAATCTCCATCTCTCCTCGTGACAGGGTTCCCAGCAGCCCCGTGCTTTATTTGGCAAGGCTTTGGTGTTTATATGTATGTGTGTGTGTGTGCACGCATATATAATATACATTTTACATACATATTTATATATAATATGTAATATATATATATATATATACCTTTACACCACTTTAACCTTTTCTGTTCCCTCTCTGCTATTGCCTCCCATCTAATAATAGATTTGGAAGGGGAGTTGCAGTGACAGGCTTCATGCATTGTTTTGGATTGGTCTGTAACACAGAATGCATCTTGATTTTAACAACCTGTGAGTGCCAGCACACGCAAATGAGACCCCTTCCATACTCACAGTCCCAGGTGTCTGTGTGTACCCAAACAACACACATACTGCCCGCTCCCACCAGAAACAGGTTCTCCTTGTGGGTTATTTCTAGATGTTCCTTAGGTAGTCCTTCCCCTTCTTCTCCTTGATGTTTAAAGATGAGAATCAGGGTCTTTATTCCAGATTTCTAGGACTAGGACAGTGCTGTCCTGCAGGGCATGAGCTGGGAAACTTCTCCCATGAAATCTGGACTCGAATCCAAAAACTCAAGTACTAAAGAGAGTCTTTGAGAAAGAAAAGCAATCTCAGTTGTAAATTTCCACTGGAAAAGAATGAACAGCTTATCTTAAATAGATTCAGTGGTTAATTACCCTTTCTGTTTAAAAATGTGTGCCTTATTTCCACTTCAAATGAAGGAGAAAAGTAATGTTTGCCATAGATTCAAATTAACAGCGTTTGATCAACCTACAGCTTTAAAATGAAATCTTCTCTTGTTTGGTGGTTTTTTATTGTTGTCTTATATACATGCTTTCAAGAGTATAGTAAGGTACTTTTTGGAAAAGGAGAATTGGCCAGTTTAGATTAGCTAGGCTAGAAAGAATGTAATTCTTACAATAACTGTTTAAGATGAGTTTAGCAGTTTGAAGTGGTTTGAAGAGGATGATGAGCTCTCAGGAGAGGAGGCAGCGTGGCCAAGGAAACAAAAAGCCCTGAGCAGACAGACGTGCTGTAATGCTGCCGTGGATTTCTGTGGGTGAGCCGTGTCTGTCCTGGGAGTAAGGGCTGTGCCTGGCTCCAGCAGTGTCCTGGCCCCTTTTGTTCCAAGGCACTGTGTGGCACAGCTCCCTGTGCAATGGCACACGTCAGTGCCCAGGATGTGGAAATGGTTCAGTGTTTTGTGGGAATAAGATGCCACTCCTGGTCCTGAGAGCTCTGGATTGCTCTGCTTTTCCAAGTGCTTGAGTTGGTCACAGCCAGCACATACACACTGCCCAGGACCCTGTCCCAGGAGGGGTTGCTGGAGGAGAAGATAAGAGAGGAAAAGAATGCTGCTGCTTGTGCTCTCCCGTGCAACAGGCTGCAGCCATCAGAGATCTCAGCCTGACCCCTTTGCCAGCTGATCCATGCCAGCAGTACATGTCTGACATGTCTATGAGTACCAGCCACTTTGCTTTACCCTCAGCTCAGACACACGTTCATTATACCCCCAAGAGAGCTACTCTTTGTTTCACATCCGTGTTCCCATCCTGAGCTTTCTCTCCAAAATGATTTGCTGACATGCACCTGGCTGGTAGGAGCAGCTAGAAATCTCCAAACCAGCAGAGAGGTTGCTGAGCTGTGGGGCTGATCAGCCGGGGACCACTGCAGTTGGATAAGGAATATGACCAGGGAAACCTGGGCTGGAAAGGTCTCACCTGTACGGGTAAATAGCCTGCATGCAGATGGAGAACAGCCAGATGGGCTTTCCAGTGCAACAAGGCAGAGACAGCAGCCTGAACAGTGCTTTCACTGGCGACAGCACTGACTTCCTTCTGGAGGCCACTGTGGTTTGAAGAAACTCAAGCCCCTGGTTAACATCACACAGCTGATGTATCCAAAACTGCCTGTCCCATGCCCAAAGCACCCTGCTGGTATTTACAAAGGTGGATCAAGGAGGGCATCTCCTCCATGGACCAGTAAGCCGGGAGGCTGCCAGACCATCTCTGTTTCTGCAGTATCAACTCCAAAAGGGCAGCCCTGGCAAACTGCTCTGACCTTCAGAGCGGCAGCGATGTCTGTGAGCAACTCTGCCTGCCCTGCCCGTGCTGCCGAGTTCCCTCTCCTCCAGCACAGGGAAAGGGGTCAGTGGCTGCTAAGCAATGCATCTTTTTGCCTTCACATGAGCTGCTTACTGCTTCCTTGTGGAATTTATCTAGTTGGGACTAGATGGTGCTGGGCAAACCCCCAGAACCAGCACTGAGACCACATCCTTCCCAAGGGATTTCTAGCTCACTTTGGAAAGGGGGACAGACCTCCCAATGGGGAGCTGTCAGCTCAGGGGAAGCCCTCAGGTCTCCCAACTGCTTCTCCATCCTCCTGGCCTCAGCAAATGCCATCACTCTGTCCAGGATGTGGGCTGGGACCTGCTTCTCTGCCTCTCCCGGTTCTCCTGGGTTTCTTTACGTGCCTCAGGCACTGTGTGTCAGATGCCTTGAGGAGAGGAGATGCGTGAGCATCCCATGATGTGGAGTGCTGTGTCTGGATCCTGGGGCAGCAGCGAGGCAAGAGCGGGACAGGAGCTCTGGGAGTGATGATGGGTGGAGATAAGGGTGAGTTATGGGCTCACAGCCACTTTCCCAGCCACGGGGAATATTTTAGCCAGGGATTCCTTGCATGGAGGCAGGGGAGGAATGCCTGTAAAATGTGGAGACAAACTCCCTTGCAGCTCAGAGCAGTGGCCGTTTCTCACCAGCCCTTGTCTGTCGTGTGCCACCATCACCGGGTCAGGTCACAGGAGTGTCTCCAATTAACCTAGTCCCCTGGTGATCCTTAATTGGCACTCCAGGCTTTCCTCCTCCCCCTTCTTGCCCCATCACGTTTCTCACCTCTAATTCTAATTCTGCTGGTAAGCCTCTTCTCGCAGCATCCCAGCCACTGTTGGGAGCCAGTGATAATAACCCATATTTACTCCCTAAATCAAGGCAGCAGCCATGTCCTGAGGATGTCCCTGCTTGGTCCCCAGCATCAGGCTGTGTGGCACGAGGAGGGACTGTGGCTGCAGGGATGAGCACGGGGCTTGGGGACAGGTATGGGCTTCAGTGCAGAGGAGCTGGGAAGCTCCAGGAGGGTTTTTTGCTAGGTACTTGCTGGGAGAGTACCAGGATGGGAGAGAGATGGCTGCTGCTGTTTCCACTATCTAGTGCTCTTTCCAGAGATAAATGGACGCATTTAACTCTCCACGTGCTCCTCCCAGAGATGAGCCATGTACCTGAATGACAGAGTTGGAGCGTGGCTGCATGGCCTGGCTCATCATCCTGTCCCGAGTTTGCTGCTTTGCCCTGCCTTAGCAAGGGGTGAGTCCTGGGCATATTTAGGGCTGCCCTGCAGCACTGCAGGTGCTTTGGGCATGGCTGGGACCCACAGGCTGCCTGTTCTCTGGCCGAGTCATCTCACCCATGGTTATGTCGAATAAAATGCATCTTCATCCCGCTCTGGGAATGAACCAGGACCATCGCCAGAAGGACTGTGGCTCCTACAGGTCTTCCCCACTGTGGCCCTGTCAACAAGATCTCTGCAGCCATCCAGCACATCTGCACAAAGGTAAAGGTGATGCCCTGATCCAGATGTGGAGAAACTGAGTCTGGGCAAGACACAGGAACACTTGAGCAGGGGCCAGCCCTGGGAAAACTGAACACTGGCAGGCTGGCAAGGGCTGGTGGCTGGGGGAGAGGGCCCGATGCTTTCAGGAAGAGCTGGAGGCTCATGTGCAGGGAGCAGACCAGAGCTGGAACATATTCCGTGGGAGAACGTGGTGCCTGGACTCTCCCTCACTCCAGACAGCCCGGTTGGGGCTGGCACGGCAGGTGTGGGGGTGCCCATGGGGCTCTCCCAGCTCTGCTCCGCTTTCCTGTGGGACCGTCCTGAGTGGGGCCAGCTTGTCAGGACCTGTCCCTTTTAAGCCCTTGGAGCTGTTGCCAGCCGTGGCTTAGTGGGGTCCCCATCCTTTCAACTGGCTGTTTGGCAAATTAAGAGCTTGCTATTAGGCTGCTAATTAAAGGCACTTCATTAGCAGCAGGGGAGGCAGCTCCTGGCCGCAGCAAAATTGGATTCCTCTGAGCTGCCATGAGCCGAGTCTCTCCTCTCTGGGGCTAGGGGCTGTGTCGCTCCGTGTCCGGGGAAAGGCAGCTGCCCTGAGCCATGGCCGTGGGCTACCAGCCTCCTCTCGAGCGCAGGGGATGGGGCACATCTACCCCACGGTGGGAGGGGGGCCGGAGGTGATCGGGGTGTTGGGTGATGTGGGTCCGCCCCTTCTCCGCCAGCCTCGGGGATGGTGCAGTGATGTTGCCCCACTTACGGTTCCCGGGGTCACTCCCGTTTAGGGGGGACATGCGAGAGCTCTAAACGATGGCAGAGCATCACGTCAGTGGTTCCGCTGCCCCCAGGCTGAGCCGTGACCCCTCACCGGGCTGAGCAGTCCGGAGGTGCTGCCCCTGCCCCCGGCGAGGGGAGAGGCTCCCGGACTCCTCCTCCGGCCGCTCAGGCGCCTCCAATGAGCCCCGGGGGCGCCCGGGCTGCCCTGCCCTGCCCTGCCTTCCTTTCCCTCGCACCTTCCTTCTTCCATCTAAAAATGGGAGAGACCAGCCGGGCCGCCGAACCGGGGGCGCCTTCCTCCCCCTCTCCTTCTCCTCCCTCCCTGCGCTCCGCCTGCAGCCTCGTGCCGCCGGTCAGGAAAGGGACCGCACGGCCCGGCGGGGACATCACTGGGGTGAGCTCCCTGCGGGCCGGGAGGGCTGCCCCATCCCTGCTTCCCGTCTGCCTTACGGTGTCCCTGTCCCCGTCTAGCCCCTGGCCTGACACCCCCTCTCCTTTTTCTCGGCTTGGGATTCCTGATGGGATTAGGGGGGATTTGCCGTGTGTGAGCCGGGAGCTGCTGGGTGCTACGAATCCGGCTACCGTGCGGGGGGTGTTGCGAGGACGGCCGGACTGTGGGTGCTGGGGAGCGGGGCTGCTCCCGGGGGACGCAGGCTCATCCCATGTCCCCACCCTGCAAGCCCCGTCGCTCTGGGGACATTCATTGCTCCGGGGTGCAGCACCCAGGGCTGTCCCTGCAGCTGGGGGTGCTCTGAATGCTCCTGGGCACCTCGATCCTGGGGTGGGCTGGGTCGGGGCTGCAGGGTGGCCATTCCCCCGCAGCGAGGACTGCCAGCAGCCGGAGCGGGAGACAAGGGTGTTGGAGGGGGCGAGGGTTTAGGAGGTGGGTCCCTGTGGTGTTTTGGGGTGGGCTGGGACCTTCCTCGGGGACTTTTCAATGGTGTTGGGCCACTCGCATCAGCGCCACTCAGCTGCTGCATTGGGGGAGGGGGATGGGTGTCCCTCCTTTCTCCACCTGCCCCTTTCCTTCTGCTGCCCCTCCCAGCTGGGGGCAGGGGTGCCCAGGTTACCCACTCACCTCCACGGTAAAAAACCTCACACCACAGCCACGAGACCAGCCACGGGGAAGCTGGATCAGCTGGGCTGGGTGCTGGGCACTGGCGTGAAGCAGTGCTCAACACAGGATTCCATTGCACTGGGGTCTTTGCTCCAGGCCAGTCATCCCTACTGGAAAATGGGCAGTGACTCAACACAGTTCATGACACCTTGGTTCCTGGCTCTGCTGGCCAGGGCCGTGCTGATCCTTCCTCCTCTTTCCCAGCATCTCACTTTCCCCCTGCTGTCTGTCACCCTTCTGGTATCCTTTGGCTCTTCCATGCTCTATGGCTACAACCTTGCTGTGGTGAACTCACCGGCAGAGGTAAGGGATGGGCAGCCTCTGTGGGAACAGGGAAAACGGCTCTGCATCCCTCCCTTGGAGGGTGGAGGGACTTCTCTCCAGCAGCCCCACAAAAATTGGCATTTTCCTTGAGCAATCACCCAGAGAGGAATGACATGGGAGGGACATCAGAGTCCATGTTCATGTACATGAAACTGTCCCCCCCAGGAAGGCAGGGGCTGGAAAGCTGGCCACAACCTCCCCGATCCAGCTTGGGCACTGTCTGTGGTATCTCTAAGTTGTCCTTAAGCCTCTCAGGTGCTGAGACTTGCTGAGCAACCAGACTAGCACATCCCAGTCATCCCCAAACATGTTCGGCCCTGCATCTCCTTTAATGCTGTTAAACCTATGGTACTGGTCCTGTAGATCCTGTCTTTCCTTGTCTTCCCCTTACTGCCAACACATCTGGTGCCTGTGTGTGTCTCTCCCGTGCAGCACATAAAGGCTTTCTACAACACCACGTGGTCCCAACGGTACGGACACGGGCTGGCCCCTGGCCCCCTGACCCTCCTCTACGCCCTCACTGTCTCCATCTTTGCCCTGGGTGGGCTGGTGGGCTCCTTGCTGGTCGGGGTGCTGGTGGAGCGGTACGGCAGGTAAGGGTGTCCTGCCATGGACCAGGGTGGTTGAAAGGTGGGATGGGACTAGAGGAGCTGCCCTGCTGTTTGTGCCTACCAGGAATGGTGCTCTGAGCCGCAGTGCTCTCCTTGTCCTCCTGGCCAGCGGCTTCATGGGCTTCAGCCGGGAGCTGAGATCCCCCGAGATGGTGATCATCGGCCGCTCCATCATGGGGCTCCACTCAGGTAGATGCTGCCTGGGCTGTGCACAGCCCTTCCTCATGGCTCAGTCCCCTACATCCATTCCCAGGGGGATGGAGAAGGCTTCATATTCCCCACAGGCTCTGTGGAGGGGTTCTCTGGTATAGCCAGGGCCACCTCCAAAGCCATGGGGTCCCCACTGTGGATGATGCTGGGCATGGGAGGAGATGGACCAAGGGTCTGGGTAGGTACCCTTCTCCCTGCTGCCTCTGCCATCCCAGTCCCTCCTGTGCCCCCCAGGTATCTGTCTCAGTGTGGTGCCCCTCTACATGGGAGAAATCGCTCCCAAGAACCTGCGGGGATTCCTGGGTCTCGTGCCCAGCATCTTCATCTGCCTGGGGGTTTTTGCTGCCCAGGTCCTGGGCCTCCCAGAACTGCTGGGTGAGGTGAGCACAGTACCCCAGCCCACACATGCTGGACCCTGCTCTGCCCTCCCCATGACACATCCCATTTCAACTCCTCTCAGGACAGGTTCTGGCCCCTTTTCCTGTCAGTGGTGGTTGTCCCTGCCTCCCTCCAGCTCCTGCTGCTGCACTGCTTCCCTGAGAGCCCTCGGTACCTGCTGATAGAGAGAAATGATGTCTGTGGGGCCACCAAAGGTGAGGGGATATCCTGGGGAAGACTGGCTCTGGAAGGTGCTGGGTGCTTCTCCAAGGTCTTCCAAGACCAAGGTGCATCCTCATGGCATTCTTCGATACCCAGACTTGACAGCCCACCATAGTCCTGATGGTTCAGCCCTTCTGTCTCACCTAGTTGCACCACAGCATTTCCATGGTGCCTAGCAATGTGGGATGAGGCTTTTCCCCACTTCCTATGGATGCTCAGCCCCATAGGGAGGCTGCTGCAGAGGCTGAGCCAGGGTAGAGCCCAGCCCCTACCTTGTGCCATACCTGTGAGCATCCACCCTGTGCTGGGGACACATGTGTCCGTGACCCCACTCTCCCCACAGCACTGCACCGGTTTCTGGGGACCCCTGATGTACAGGATGTGATCGAGGAGATGAAGGAGGAGCAGCGGTCGCTCTCCTCCATGGAGATGGTGTCTGTCTGGCAGCTGCTGCGGGACCGCTCTGTGCGCTGGCAGACGCTCTCGGTGGTGGTGGTGAACGCTGGCATGCAGCTCTCGGGGATCGATGCCGTAAGCCCCACGTGGTCCTCGCCCCAGGACACGGCTCTGCAGACACTGAGCTCAGACCTGGCAGCTCATTTCGAGTGCCCCATGGCTCCATCCCCTCGCTCACACTGTGTCCTCTCCTCGGCAGATCTGGTTTTATACCAACACCATCTTTGAGAACGCCGGGATCCCGGTGTCCCAGATCCCTTACACCACCATGGGCACTGGTGCCATCGAGGTCGTTGCCGGACTGATCGGGGTGAGTGAGGGACAGACAGGTGGACACAGGCCCTCCATGCCAGAGCCTTCTTGACAGCTCCCAGCACCATCAAACAGGGAGACTGAGTGGAACCCCAAATATCATCTGTGCCACAGCACAACCCCTTTTCTGGGGGGCAAAGGGTTTGGCATGGAAATGGGTATGGGAGATGGGATGAGACAGGCTCAATTTAGGAGTCGCATCTAGGAGTGGTGGGATACTTTTAGGGTAGCAGGGAGGTTGGGGAGAGATGGCAGGCAAAGAGCAGGTGGGAGTTGATGGAGGGGACTAGAAGTTCCTTCTGGCTCTCACTTTAGTTGTCCCTCTGTTAGCAGAGCCACATGTCCCCATTTCCCCCCCCAGCCAACCACTGGCCTGGCCCCAGGCTAGCAGCCCTGGCCCCCACAGCCAGCCCTCATTTAGCTGGAGAGTTAGCACTGGGCCAGGCAGATTTATGGCCCTTGTCCCATCTGCAAGTGTCACCCAGGGCCAGCCCAAGCCACCCGGCACTAAATCCGCTCCCTGACAATTATAGAGATGGATGGGGGTGGCTGCTCCCAGAAAACAGGGGATGAGTGGGGGGCTGCTCCCCTCTCCCACAGCCCAATCCAGAACAGAGTGGGGTCCTCTGCCTCCCTGAAGGGTACCCCCTTCTCCCTTCCCCTGTCTGTGAAGTTGTCCCAGCCCCCCAGCAGTCACCCAGCGTAGAGCCAGATTGCTTGGGAGCAGCCCCACAAATGGTCCCCGATGGACATGGCGAGATTGGTTATAAAATTACAGGCATTTGTTCTGCTGTCAATACCCTGCCTGCTCCCGCTGCCGCCGCACCGCCTGCCCACACCCTACTGTGCCCACTGCCCCGCAAACACCCCATGCCCAGCCCAGCACCTCCACCTGGCACTGGTGCCAGTGCGGCTTCAGGGTCACCCCAGCCAGCCCCAACCCTGCACCCTAATGGGGCTCTGTGGGATCTGTCTCCTGCCCCATGCATGCTCACCCCTGCCACTTTCCATGCCCCAGCCCCAACCCTGGAACCCTGAGGTGGGGTTGCCCCCAGTCCCCAGATGCCACCAGGAGCATCCTCCCACCTTCAGCTGGATCTGGGGTTCAGGGGTGGTCCCATCCACCTTGGAGCTTCCCGGCACCCCGTCAGTCTCTGCTCTCCCCTGGCAGTGCTTCACCATCGAGAGGGTGGGCCGACGGCCCCTCATCATCACCGGCTTCTCTGCCATGGGTGTCTGCTCAGCTGGCATCACCATCTCCCTGCTGCTGCAGGTAGGGCCTGGCCACTGCCACCCCTGGGCCATGAACTGGGGCTGGGTGATGGAGGGATGGGTAGAATCCTGGGGGAGGGAGCATGCATGGATATGAGAGGTGGGCTGGCTCTTCCAAGTCATGTTTTCCCTTCAAAGTTAAAGAGAAGGTAAATTTAGCACCAAGAACGACAAAAAAAGAAAACACAAGTCCATATGAGAAAAATCCTGCTGCTTCTGGTAGCTTTTTTTCAGAAATAGTTGTTCCCAGGGAGGCAGCTGTGAAATGCCAGGGCAGGTGGAGGGTCCTTCTCCTGCTGTCTGCTTCCAGAGGATGCTCCCATGGCTCTGGGGATACTGCAACATCATGAGCTGCTGAGCTTGGCTGACTCTCACCAGTTTTGCCCCAAACCACCCATTGCTTGTCTGCATCTCACCAATGTGTCCTGTGTGGCCACTGTCCCCAAGAGCCACCACCAAGCCAAGGGCAGGCATGAAGTCGTGTCCCAGGGATGCTGAGTGCGAAGCTCAGGACCAGCCCCCAGCAGCATCCCCAGCCCAGTGTCCCCTTGCAGGCCGCCCTGCCCTGGATGCGTTATGTCAGCATCGCCTGCGTGGTCGGCATCATCGCTGGCTTCTGCATGGGACCAGGTGGGTCTGGGGCCGGGGGAGTGGGGAGCAATGGGGTGGGAATGGAGGCCCCAGGGGGACCAGCGGGGTTTGCAGGCAGGTGACAGGACCTGAGCCTTGGCCCCGTCCCCATGGTCAGGCCCTGGTTTATGATGCTGTACCTCCAAGTGAAACCCCACCACAAACCCCTCCAGCCTCACACATCCCCAGGGCACACTCTACCTCCTCCTCCTCCTCCTGGCCCATGCTCCAGGGCCAAGCAGAGTGAAAGCCCTGGCAGCCTTCCCCAGACCTCTGTGGAGGTGTCACTGTTCCCATCACAGTGCAGCTGGTGAGAATCATCCTGCCCCTGAGTGCAGGCTCCAACAGCCAGGAGTGAAACCTGGACTGGTTTACCCAGTTGATGTATTAGCAGAGCTCTTAACAGATCTATAATTCATCCTCAGCCCAGACTTTATTCACTGTAATTACATCTTTAATTAGGATTTTAATGGCTCATTGTTCACAAACAATGATGAATAGGAGTTTTAAAACAAAAAAAATATATATCTCTGTTCATGGTGAGCTGTGAGTAAGAGTTCGTCAGGGGCTCCACTCCTCCCTCACTTCTTTCACTTGTTTTTTGGTTCATCTTTTCCCTTCATTTATAAAGAGGTCCAGCCAGCCCTGTTCCAGGCAGTTGGGATCCCAGGCATGTCACCGTATCAAATACAATCCCTTGCCAGATTCCTGTGTGTCTTGAAATGTGCTCTGGACCTCGGCTCCTGCCCCCCAGCACAGGGACAGTCCTGGGACTCAGGACTTCTGGCTCGGTGACACTTGGCTGGAGAGGCTGAGTCCTTCTAGAATAACCACAACCTGCATCCAGTTTTTAGTCCACTTACAAGTTGGCTTGGGAAGTCACTTCCATGCATTCTGGGTTTTTTCACCATACATGGGAAAAGCAGATTGGAAAATGACATTTTTGTGTCCTGCGGGAAATTCTGATGCTCGGAAAAGTGGTTGCTTCTTTCCTTCCTAGATCAGCCACAGTGGCGACAGAAGCTGATTGATAGAAGGAAGTTTTCTAAACTGTTTTGATCAAGGGAGTCTGGAAAGGGCCAGGAAGATGTTTCTCTATGCTTGTGATCTCTATGAGATTTAATATATCAGCATTTAGAAACAATTTTGGAAAACGAGGATCCACGTGAAATGTTCCACCTTTATTTTGACTCAGTTTGAAACTTTCCAGTCGTGCAACTTGTGGAACTGGCCTGAGCACCCAGCAATGTGCATGTGTGGTATGTCAGGGGGACATCACCCACCCCTCAAGACATATCCCAAAGGGAGACCAAGGGCAGGACACTGTTCCACCACACTCCGTCTCCTCCAGCTCTCCCAGCACCACCAGTCTGAACCATGAGTCATGCTGGGCTCCAGCCCTTTGGGCACAGGACTGAGGTGGGCAGAACCTGTTGACCCCAGGGGTCAGCCTGTCTCCCACACCCTTGATGTGTCCCCTCCCTCTGCAGCCGGTGTCCCCTTCCTGATGACAGCTGAGCTCTTCATGCAGTCGCACCGCCCGGCTGCCTACATTGTGGGGGGCTCTCTCAACTGGCTCTGCAACTTCACCGTCGGCTTCATCTTCCCCTTCTTGCAGGTAACAGTTCAGAGGGGCCCTGGGAGATGGAGGGAATGGACACAGCCCTGCTGCTGTCCCAGGATGGGATGCCAAGTCAGGGATGCCAAGTCAGGGATGCCTGTTCTCTTGGCTCAGCTCAGTACTGGACAGAGGCAGCCCAGGGCAGGGTGATGGGAGGGGACACTCCCTCATGCCATGCCCAGTTTGGGAGTGCCTGGCTCTCTGCCTCATCCTGCTCTTGTCCCCAGATGTCAGCCGGTGCCTTTTGCTACCTGGTTTTCTGTGGTGTCTCCCTGCTGGTGGCTCTGTACGTCTACCTCGTCATCCCCGAGACCAAGAACAAAACCTTCATGGAGATCAGCCGCGTCTTTGCCACCCGCCGCTCCATCCTCTCCGTCCCAGCCCACCTCACTAGGATGATGAAGCTCAATGGCTATGGGACTTTGGAGAGCAGCTCCTTGGAGGGCTCAGGCTCCAGCCTGACCTGATCTGAGTGGGCTGGCAGGGTTGGGGATAGTGGAGGAGGCTCGGGGCTGGGGCAGGATGTGGGGGCCAATTTGTTCCAACCTGGTCATCTCTGGGTCTCCCAGGACATCTCTTTGTGGCACAACCTGTGCCCAGGATGAGCCCCATTGATGCACCAGGGTTGCACTGACTGCTGGGCATGACCCCCATGCTGGAAGAGATGCCCCCACAGAGACGAGGGGACCTCCTGAGGCAAGTGGTTCTCATTGCTTCTGGGTGTGGAGCCTTGGCAAGACCTTCTGGCACGAGCTGTTTAATAAAGAGCATTGCCACCAGAGCCATCGCTTGGCAAGTTTAGCCTGGAATGGCAGCAAGCAGGAGTGTGCTGGAATGGGTGGGTGCTTCCCCGGTACCAGGGAGGAGCAGAATGGGAAGAGGGGCTTGTCCTCCTCCCCACCGTGACTGGCTGGAAAGGTCAAAGTCATCCCACATTTTCTAGGATGGGTGGTCAGGATGGTTCCTAGGCTCTTGCATCTCACCCCAAGTTGGTCATGCAAAGCTGGAGGCTGTTGCAGAAGGGACATATAGAGCAGCTCTGAGCTGGGGGTGACTGTCCAGCCACTGTGCCCCTCCACAGACTGCTGCTTGGTGCCTGGCCTCGTGTGCTGGCCCCATAGAGTGCTCCCATGGGAATCCTGCACATTCCCAAAATCTGTGGAGGACAAAGGGATCCAGGATACACCCACATCCCCTTACTGCACCCCATGAATTGCTGTGACCCCAAGGTGCTCTTCAAGCACGACCTCTCCCATGTCTCTGCCCTGAATCCTGAGGGCTGTGTTTGGAGGGAGGGGCTGTCCTGTGTACCAGGACTCCCACAGCAGCCCCCAGGATTCAGGGGGCTGAAAAAAAACCCCTCTTATGCCAACGCAAACATCATTTTGTTGCAAATAATTTAGCCCTTTATTTTTTTCCAGTTTCCCTCTCCGTTGCAGGTCCACAGCTTGGTGTTTGGTGTTTGCAGTCGTGTAGTGAGAAGCCCACCCTTCTTGCATCCCTTGGCAAAGCTTCAGGGTGCCTCTGGGTGTGGGTGGGTGCTGGACCCAAGGGGACAGGGACTGGGCCATACTGGGTCCCCAGTGCCTGCTCCTATCCCTACCATCCTCAGCCACCAGCTTGGGGCTCTCTTGCATCTCGAGTCATTTAAAGGACATCAGTCAAAGCAGGGTCACGGCTCCGCAGCATCAGCCGCCTCCCACTCCGCCTCCCTCCCGCCTCGGCTGCTCTCGGCAGCAGAACAGAGCGGTAAATATGTGCAGCATTACGTATGTATAATGGAGTGTAAATAACCCCAAAAAGTGCATTGTAAATAGACTCCAAGTTTATCCTTTATTAATGAGGCACTGAGTGCCCTGCTGTTTTAGAGCAGCGAGACTTTGATAATATCAAAACCTAAATTACACTTGTGTCTCTCATTCCCAGCAAACGACAGCATCATTTCAGGCCTCTTTGCCACTTGTATTTATTTATTCTGGTATTTATCTATCTCTCCCACCCAGCATGTGGGGCAGCTTGGAAGATGCCCCCTGCCCTCTATGTGGGAGGCAGTGGCCCCCCTGGGACCAGCTCCCCATTCCTGGGGTCCTGGCACAGCCAAGGAGTCAGAATGTTGCCTTATGGCCAAGGATTGCTCTATGTGGCCACTGAGATGTGGCAGACCCAGGAAATATGGGGTCAGGACCCATTTCTGTCGGGGTTTCGGACACCACCAGAGCCAGAAGTGCCCTCTTTCCAAGGACTGGGGATCACTGGCAAAATTCTATGGTGCCTTTTGGATGCATTTGCTCCTGGGGACCCATTTGAGGCTACCATGTTAAAGGGCATGTCCATCCTCTTTTCCATCAGGACTTGGGGGTGAGGCATCCCCATGCTCATGGAACACTGGCAACTCATCAGTTTTTTCTGAGGCTATTGGGGCAAGATCTCTCTTTGGGGTTGTCAGTTCAAACTGCCCCATGCCACTGACCTGGTACTCTTGCAAGAGCGGGATTTGGGCTTCCTCTCTGCTTGTCTCGCCAGGGAGGCATTCCCAGCTGCTCCACTGCAGACTTCTCATGAAGGATATGGCTGGGTGAGCTCTGAGCTGCTTTTCCATGTCCAAAGCTGCTTCCCTATGTCGAAATCTGGTTCCCTGGATTGAGGCCTCCAAAAGCACTGCTCCTGCTTGGAGAGGATAAGGCTGTATTCTCTAGCAGTATCCAAACAGACCTCGAAAGACTGGAGAAGGTGCAAAGAAAAGTCTGAGAAATTACTTGGACACCTGGAAATGCTGCTGATCCTCTTAAGGTTTGCAGAAACAAAGATGAAAGTGGCTTTCTCCAAATGCACGACTGCCTTCTCCTGGTGTGCCCAGTGCTAAAGGGTGGGTGAGTTTAAAAGTGCTGAGGTATTCACATGGAGGGCTGGGGCTCAGCCCAGGACAATCTGGAATGGGAGAGAAGACCCTGGTTCGAACTCTCCAGATACTTTGAATGGGGGTCCTCAAGGAAATGGTCATGGCCCATCACTGGATATCTGCAGATCCTTCTTGGAAGCTCTCTAGGAGGGTAACTGGCTCAAGGTGAATGGTCACACCCCAGCTGGGAAGCTGATTAAGGCTTGCTGTCCCTGTGCAATCACTGGGGAGTGGTGACGCCACAAGTGGCCATGGACCATGGTCTGACAAGCCATGGAGCATTCATACCCTGCCAGTGCCTTCAGTCTCTATGGCTCCAGCAGGGATGGGCTCCTGGAGGATGGATCCTGGGGGCCCACCAAACCCTTGAGACTGAACCCTTCTTGCACTGGTTTCATCAGGTGTTCTAACAGCATCCCTGTCACCGCAACGGGAATGCCTTCACTCCCCACAAATCTCACCTGACTGCAGAGGTTCTGTCAGGGACCAGTTTTGACTGAGGTAGGTTCCTGTGTTCTCCACCTCCTGTCTTATTCCATGTGGAAAAAGTGGGGCTGGCGCAGCACCCTGTTGCCCCAGAGGTTGGTGCAGAACTGGTCCCTGCCTCTTGTCTCACTAAGATTGTCCATGCTTCCAGTGTAGCAGCCATGGGGGAAGGATGCTGAACATAGGGAGCATTGCCTGGGGTCAGCTCCGTTTGCAAATAGACCCTGTGTTTGCAGCCTGGGCCCTGGATGTATTTGAGGAGTTCAGGGGCTGATTCAGGGACTTGGAGGTGGATGAGAGGCTTGACATGACCCTGCAATCTGTGCCTGCAGCCCAGGAAGCCAGTCATATCCTGGGCTGCATCACAAGTGGTGTGACCAACAGATCAAGGGATTCTGTCCCTCTAGTACCTCTAGTACACTCTAGTGATTCCCAGCTGGAATACTGCATCCAGCTCTGGGGTCCTCAGCACAGGAAGGACATGGACCTGCTGGAACAAGTCCAGAGGAGGCCACGAAGATGCTCAGAGTGCTGGAGCACCTCTCCTATGAAGACAGGCTGAGATGGCTGAGGTTGTTTAGCCTGGAGAAGAGAAGGCTCTGGGGAGGCTTCACTGGATAAAAGGGCTGCGAGAGACTGGGAAGGGACTTGTTACAAGGGCATGTAGTGATAGGACAAGGGAGAATTGCTTTAAACTGACAGAAAGCAGGTTTGGATCAGATATTAGGCAGAAGTTCTTTACTGTGAGGGTGGTGAGGCACTGGCACAGGTTGCCCAGAGAAGTTGTGGATGCCCCATCCCTGGAAGTGTTCAAGGGCAAGTTGGCCAAGTGGCTGCCCTGGACCCATGGGCGCTGCTCACAGTAAATAACTGCCAGGACACAAGTCACCCAGAGGGAAAAGATTGCACCCCCAAAATTAGGACCCCCCACCAAATGGTGAAACATCCTCTCATTTTTTTGGCATAGCAGAGGAATCTTTCTCCCCCATCCCAGGGCATCTTCTGCCTGGGAAGAGTGATTTCATTAAGGAATGGGTCCTCTTGGTGCCTTCTTTTGTTTTTCCTTTGCCTGGTGGTGTCAGGCGTTTCCCAGGGAAGGGAACAAGGACACAGAGACAGTGTAGGTGTGCCCATTCCAAGTGTCACAGCCCCATGGACACTTTTGTGCTCTGGTAAAGCTGGCTCCCTCCTGGCTGGAAGTCATCCCTCAGCAGGGCTTCCCCAGGCTGAGACCACAGCTCACATCTCCTTAAAGTGCAGAGCCAGCTCCAGCCTGCAGTTCTCATGGACTCTAATCAACAGTCTTTTTGCAGGTAAAAATCTAACATGGGTGATTTTTTTTGCTGTGTTCTGGGTAACAGGCACTCAGCTGAAATGCAGCACTTCAGAGGGGTAGAGAACAGCGATTTGTTTCTTTTAAAAGCCTAAAATATTTCCTCGGCATCAACCATACCCACTCAACCTCAGAAAAAAATTGTATATAATGAATAATTTTAGCAATTTGGTGGGGGAAAGTGTTTGTTACCCTATGAGAAATATAATAATTCTGTATGGATGCCTGCAGGCCCGTGGCTGGTGCTCTGCAGGTCTCTGCAGCAATTGCAGGGTGCCGGGACTGGTCCGGGCTGGGTGGCCGGAGCAAGGGTGCCCGGTGGAGGGTGCACACCAGCAGATGGCACTCCCAGAATTTATAGCTACAGCAAGCTGCCTCTCGGAGAGCAGTCATGTAGGAGATGTCCTATTATATGGGCAGTTGACTTTAATAGTCATTGTGTGCTTAAAGCACAGCAAAACAACAGTGGGAAAAAAAAAATCCCCACTCCACTTGGATGGCCCTTTTCCCCCCAGCCCTGCTAGTCTATTTGTACAGTAAATTAAAAATATGAATCACTTCTCTCTACTGCCTCCCCAAACACTCATCCTGTCAGGCTCTGTGTTGTCTTCATTTGTATTACCTTAATTTAATGTTAATTATGTTCTTCATTTACAAAGAACAAGCATTTACACTCCCTGTCTGGGGATTTTCCACACTCGCGGTCTCCACAGACGGGGAGGAAGGGGAGCGGCGGAGGCAGCGGTGCCGGGGAGGAGCTGTTACAGGGCCGTGGGAACGGGGGGAGCAGGGGTGGTCCCCCCCCGAGCGAACCGGTAACGATGAGCGCTATTGCCTTTCGATTTATGAAACCGTATCGCTGCCTGTGCTTAAATCCCCCCTAATAAATCCTTTTTAAAAGGTCCTCGGCCAATGGAGGGCAGTGATTTATGGCGGGGAGCTGGAGTGGAGGGAGGTTTGGTGGCAGGGTTTGCTACCGGGGGGGTTGGGGATGTCACAGGGCTGGGAGCCTGACCACTGCTAAGCAGCCCTAAGAAAATTTCCTGCACACCTTTTCCGTGTTATCTGCAGGCTTGTTGGATGCTGCTGGTGATGGGATGACCTGTTTGGTGAGGATGATCCACAGCGTGGATGAGGACTGCAAATCCTTGCTTCATGCCTCAGTTTCCCCATCAGCACCTGGAGAAAACTACCCCCTCTCGGCTCTACCTATCCTCAGTGCTTACTGGTGAGCCAAATTTTGGGGTGCACTTACAGAAAAGACTTACAGGTGTGTGTGTATGTGTGTGTGTGTGTTCATGTGCATGCACATAAAGGACCCAGATCTCTAAAAACACCTCACACCTCACCCCAAACCTGACCTTCCTATGCACAGAGCCCGTGACTGCAATGAGTAAGGACAGAAGAGAAGAAAAAGAAGAAAAACAATGACAGAAAGAGTCATGAGCTTTCCTGGGCTATGGGATGGGTGCTCCTCTTCACAGGCTGCTCTTGACCATCCCTGGGATGGGCGACATGGGAGTGAAGGCTCCATGCAGCCACATTTTCAAACCGGGAGCCCCCCGTCTGCACTCAGCAGGGTTTGAGCGCTGTCCATGCCTGCCTGTGCCCTGCCATTGCCTGTTCTTCTAGCACAGTGTCCAGGTCGGGAACATCAGAGGCTTTTCCCAGGGAACCTGAGGATGAGATTTGAGCAGAGGAAGCAGTATCTTTGGCCCCATTTGCGTTAAGAGCTCCTGGAGTCACATTTTGCAGTGGAAATCGGGGTTGTACCAGTACATCATGGGAGTTGGGTAGATCTGACTGAGATGCCCATCCCCAAATCCTCAAAAACTCCACAAAAAGATAATTAAAGGGGAAAAAAATAAAACAAACCAGCCCACCAAGCCTTCCTGTTCTGTAAGACACAGGAATCCCAGAAAAGTACAGAAAACAAACTCCCACTGCCAGGAAAACCCAAGATATCACACCTCCGCTCCTCCCAGTCACCACCACCCATTTCCGTGGCAACAGCCACACATTCTGGGGTGGGGACCTGAGCCCCCTTGCGACTGAATGGCCTCAGGACCTGGGCAGGTCTCCTCACGAGTTGCTCGGTGGGGACATCTCAGGTTTGACCCTCTAGACTTCTCCTGCCATGAGCCCATCTCGCAGCTGCAGAGCCCTGTCCCAAACCCCTGTTTGCAGGGCGTGCAGCCCCACAACCCATCCCACACCCCTCTCCTGCCCTTGGCCAGCTATGGAGCAACCCCGCTGCAGGGTGTCCTTCCCCCTACCCCATCCTTCTGCCATGTAGATTTGAGGCCACTCACTTCATGACAGAAGTGGCTCAACTACTCCCAGGGGGACAAACACGCCTCCGCTCCAGGGGGATGACAATCTCCTCCATCCTCCACTGGCCATGCCTGCGCCCTCCCCACGTGTTCCCATGTGCTCTCCCTTATTAACAATGACCTTTCCACCGTGCTCACTGCTGATTCCCCAGTCCCAAATATCTTTTAAATGGGTTTCAGGAGCTGATGCGAGCTCTGTTAAAAGGCCACCACGTCGCACCCGAGCCGCACCCGCCCGGCCCCGCGCCCTCCCGCGCCACAGGCCCCCCAGCCCCACACAGTGCCACCCGCACACACGCTCACACTCTCACACTAACATTTTAATTAATGACAACCACTTTTTTTTTCCCCCCCTCCCCTCATAAGCACTTTAATGTGTGTTTGCAGCCCGGCTGATCCCCACAGCCATGGAAATATTAGGTTGACGGATGTGGTCTGTCGCCAGTGCTCCCTCAACGGGTCTGCCTGTCAGCTCGCCGATGATGACATTAACACGGGAAGAAAGTGATGACAAATGCCCGTTATCAGGGAACGAGGCCTGTGACAAATCGCACGGCGCCTCGCGAGCAGCCCCATTACACTGTAATAAAAAAAGATGGATGGCTCAGCGCACCGGGGCCCCACGCTAATGCGATTTCGCCTGGTCTCTCCGGGTTCTAATTAAGGCAGAAAACAGAGAATGAACAGGAGTCCCTGGTGCCCGGCTCCCACCTAGTCCCCACCCCCTCTCCCCCCCCACAAACGCCCCATGGTGATGGACACTCGCCCTTAGGGACAATGTCCCCCAGCTGCCCTGGTGCCCCAGAGCCTTTGGAGAAGGCTTTGGTGGGGATGCAAATGGACAAGAAGTGCAGATGTCTGGGGGGTGTGCAGTAGGGGTGGGGCTGGGGGATCTCCCAGCCTGTGCCTGCTCATCTTGCCTCTGCCAGGTGGGCTCAAGGTTCCTCCATCCAGGGCGAAGGAAGGAGGGGGGACACGGCCACCGTCAAATGCGTCACTGGGAGACAAATGTCACCTCCACCATCTGCTGCAGCATGTGAAGTGGCGGGGGGAGCGTTGCACGGCAGAGAGGGGACGGGCGGGACAGTGTCACCCTGGGAAAAGGCTCAGCCACTGTGGAGCAGGGACACCAACACTGACCACTGGGTCCTGTGGGGACAGAGTGAGGGTGGCCATTGACAGGGCTGAACAGGGGTCCATGGGACTCTCATGGGAAGCAGTGACTTGNGTCCCGTCCAGGAGTTCTGTTTGTCCGTACCCACTGAGCACACCGATGGCTGTGCCCTTGGTGACAAGGACACAACCACAGCTGCCAGTGAGGTGGGAGCTGGGCCCCTCCAGCACCTGCTGGGGCAAAGGAGGAGTCAGCCCCTGCCATGGGTACACAGTGGGGATAAACACCCCACAGCCCAGATGGGGTGCCCAGACTGCACAGGCAGGCACTTTCCCCACTGTTTCCACACCTCCCCGCTGCCACCCAGCTCCCTGCTCATCCCTTGCCCCCTCCCAGCTCCCCAGCAAGGAGGTAGGTCTGGTGTTCCTCCCCACCTCTGCCCACCCCACATCCCCAGCCTCCTTGGGCATTTTCACTGGGAGAAAGACATGTGCAAGTGACAACTCATTCCCTGTCCTCTCCCCAGATATCTGAAGAGCACTCACAGATGTGAGTCAGACTTGTGGCGTGTCTCAGTGGGCTGTGGAGACACCCAACAGCGCCTCCCGTCCAGCTCCTGAGAGAGGCACTGCCACCAGGGACCTTCCGTGTGGCTGGATCTATCCCTGACTGCACCTTGCAGATATGCTGAGAGGCCACACCAACGGAGTTTTTCCATCTTTTCAATATGCAGGGAAGGTCTGGGCAACCTCCAGCCCTCACCAGACCTGATGAGGGTGATGCCAAGGGGATGCAGCCCTAAACAGACTCTACACCCCACAGGATAGCACAGAGCAGCATCTCCTGCTGCAGATTCTGGCCAGATACAGCATGTATTTACTTCATGCCAGGTAGTCTGTAGGCTCAGGTTCTCCATTTCTTTGGCTTTGTGGCATACATCTTAATGATTCCAGGCAGGACACAGCAAGGCATGGGAGCAAGTGGCACAGGGACCTGCCAGGGAATGTCACTGTCCTTGGGTGATGGAGAAGGAGGCTTGGACACAGGCTACTCCCTGCCTGGGAACCAGATTGTGCTGCTCTGAACATGCTTTTGAAAGTACTTTTCCTTTCCAATAGAGAGCTAGGTTTCTTCAGGAAGGATCCTTGAATGACTCCTGTCATGTCCTGGGGGATTTATTGGTCATTTCAGGAAGCTTTTTAAGGCTCATGCTTATTTACAGCTCCCTATGCTCCTTTCACCTGCCCAGGCCTTGAAAGGGGCTTTGACATACTTGAAGAATTGCTGGAGCAAACCCATCCCAACTGGCAACCATGGTCAGTGGGAGCACCATGCTCTGTTGTAAAAGCTGATAATCTGAAGCCAGACTCACGTATCTGTTGCTCATCAACTTTCGTATCCTAGATCTAATTTTAGACCTGTTCAGAGTGAGAGCTGAGCAAAGTCTTCCGACAGCTTCTTCTGGCTGACACTCAGGCTCTGGTGCTGCCTAGCAGCCTAGATTAAACCTGCTGTCCTGGATCCAGCAGCAAAAATAAGTGCAGAGGCCATGGAAATGATTTTGAAAAAATCATCTTTGCTGAGAGCCAGCTGGGAATGCACCAAATTCCTGTTTTTGCAGCAGGTTCAACCAGGGGACTTGCTTCCCCAGCTGGGATGAGCTTTGGATGCTGCATCTGGACCTGTCAGTGGCCAGTGCTCAAGGGTGATGCTTAAGCATTGGACCCAAGCTGCTGCTGCCTGAACCCTTAGCTTAGCCCTAAGAAGGACTCTAAAAAAAGTAATTAAGCCTGTAACATTGCAAAAACAACCTGCAATGGGGTCATGTGGACAACTTGACAAACTTGTTGGGGAGGGGTTGCTTAGAAGGATGGGAGCTCTCGCTGCAGCCTTGCAAAGTTAGTAATACTCCTTGGCTGAGAAATGGGAGCAGAAATGTGTGCTACCAGTTGGAAAGCACAAGTGTCAGTCTGGACACCAGCACACCCCTCGGTTCGTGACCAGCAGCAGGAGCCTGGCACGACTGTGACAGATCCATTACACCTGTGGGATGGCCAGGCAGTGCCAGGAGAGGCTCACAGAGCTCTGCCTGCCCGGCCAGGAGATTGGCAGCCTGCACACCCCAGCCCTCAGCTGTACTGTTCACCAAGAATGAGCCCTTCCCAGCACAGGCAGGCACGCAGATATAGCTTATTCCTGGGAAAGTCCTAATGCCTTTCTCAGGTATGTTTTGCTGTTCTCTCCCTTCCCAAGCAGAGAGCAAACGCAGGGTATCAGCAAAAATGTTCTCCCTTACCGCCAGACAGACGGGAGCTCAGTGTGTGGCCAGGAGTGGCATGGGTGTCTTTTATTGCACCCCAAGGGCTCCCCTCGACCCACTTAGACCACCTAGGCTGGCAGGTTGGGCTGGCATCATCCTAGGATGGGGAGTAGCTGCTTGGTGGGTACATGAATATCCAGGTCTACAGCCATGTTGAGGTCCCCCCCTCAGTAGCTGGTGCAGGCAGGGATTGGGGTGGCAGCTGATCTAGCTGTCCCCAAAGCTCAGCTCCCATACCCTGGCTGCGTGCTGGGCTGCTCATCCACTCTAGCTGGGAAAACAAACATGGCTTATTGCCAAAACACACAGAGTATGCTGAGATGGGGCTGAGTGACATAGGGCCCTTGTGCACTGGGGATCTGGGACCTGGAGGTAAACCTGTCATGAGGGGACAGGAGGGGTGTACCCTCCACAGGAGATTTCTGCACCCTAAGGTTCATGGATCAAGCAGAAGGTGAGAGCAACAGACCAAAGTGGACATTTCAGGCCACCAACTGTGGCATTGCTCTCTGCTGTACCTGTGTCAGGTCCTCCTGGTTCCTCACCCCGAGTCCTGGGCAGGAGCTGGGCTCAGACACCTGGTGCTCTCCCTGGCTCTGCTGTTGATGTTCATGAAACCATCAGTGCCTCAGTTTCCCCCCAACAAGGAGCCACCTCTCCAGGCTTCATACCACTGACTCAGATCATCCTGTGGTTAAAACAGAAGGAGAGCATGGTCAGAAATAGAGCTCAGGAACAGGGGACAGGGTGGAGGGGGTATGCTGGCAGCTACACCTGCTCCATGCTCCACCCTGTTCTTTACTGCTCTGGGCAGCTGTGCCATTGGAACTGGGATCTTCAGCACCCCCTGTTCTGCATCCCCCCTCCCTGACCCATACCAGCCACTTCACTTCTGCTGTAGCTCCACTGACCTGCCATTAGTTATAATGCCTGAGCCCAAGCAGGAGGTCAGCACAGGCTGGCCCAGACATAAATCAGCTCCCTATGGGCAAGGAGACTTGGGGACAGCAGTGACAAGTGCCCACCACACGCTGCAGGACCCTACCACCTTGGCACTGGGATGCTTCCCAGGGATGGAGGCCTTACCGCCATCACATCTAACCAGGCTCCCTGGGGACCTGGCTGTCCCACTGGCAGGTCCTCAGGGTGATGAGAAGCACTGTGTCGCCAGGAGGGGACAAGGGACTGTGCCACAGAGAGAACCTACATGGCTCCCCAGAATGAAATAGCGGGGCTGAGACCCTAAAAGCCCAGGTAGGGGATTGAGAGCCAGCTCAGGAGGTGTCCACCACAGAGCTGGGCGCCCACAGGGGTGATGAGGGGTGACACCATGGGGCTGAGGGGACAGTCTGCAGGCTGGGGCACCTCCCGCTGCCCTGCTGGAGGAGGATCTGGGTGAAGAGGGGTCTCTTTCCTGCCATGGGGCTCTCTGAGCTGCCCAGCCCAGCCCAGCCCAGCCCAGTCGAGCCCAGTCCAGTCCAGCCTCCTTCTGCCTGCCCGTGCTGCCATCCCCGGTCCTCCAGCTCCCTCTGCTGCCGGCGAGGACGGCGGCTGCCCGAGCCGGCCGGAGCAGCATCTCAGCCGCCCTAGGTCTCCAGCAAGGTCTTCAACCACGGACGACAGGGCAGCTGCACCAGCATCTCCCACACGCCCGCCGGTCCGCTCACCTGGAGAAGGGGTGTGGGCAGAGGATGCTCCCAGCACGCTGCAGGAGACGTGGAACACCCAGCCCCAAGCAGCCCCTGGTGCAGGTGGGCAGCCTTGCCAGAACCAGTGGGTGGCTGCGGACCCTGGAGACACCATGGAGGAATGGACTGTGGCAAGATCTCAGCCTCGGTACTAGACACCAGGAACTCCACGCTGAGACTGCAGCTCCAAAGTGCAGGCATTTGCAAACTGGTCCTTTCAGCTTAGGTGATTTCTTTTCTCTGGGTAGACACATATGTTCATGCCATGCACACTTGCCAGTGTCAGGAGCTGCTCAGCAGCCAGTCTGTTTCTTTTTAATACTTGACATAAGCAGGTAAATTATCCCCAAGTAACACATTTACCATGAGAGGAGAAATGTCGGTGCTGCTGCCGCCACCGAAGCAGGAGCTCCTGCCTCACATTCCCTACGGTGACGGGAAGCCTGAGTTATGGCCCTGTTGGAGAGACAGCAGGTTTGTAAATGCCTCTGTTTGTGCTGCTTTCCAGCCCAACCAGAGCCCATTGATCACCAGGACAGGAGTGAAGCCAGCAAAAAGAAGCAGGAGCTGGAATGGTGGAGACATGCAGCCAGAGCCATGCCAGGAACTAGACACATGCAGGGATGCTCAGATCTCACCCTCTGCATTCTTTTGCCTCTGTGAGATCCCTGGTCTAAGGACACCGACTGCTTCTTTCACCCCTTGAACAAGCTCGTTTGCTTGGCTAGCAACTTCAAAAGGATTTAAGTCAAGAGTCCATGGCACTACGGGGGAAGGTCCCTATGCCAGCGTGGTGCAAGCACAGAGCCTTATGGTACATATATTTGGTGTGAAGAAAGGCTGGTTTGGGGGTGAGGACTGAGCCTTTACTTGGCCACAACTCACAGCCACTAAATGCTACCAAGGATGCTCAGGAACTGGGATGTTATTTGCACATGGAGAAAAACAGACCCTGCCCAAAGGAAAAACAGCCTCAGGAAGTGCATGGAAGGAAACTGAGGCACGGAGTGCCCGCGTGGCGTGCAGAGACATCCTGATTTTCAGCCAGGGCCTCAGTATGAGGGAATTCTTTTATAGCCTCAAGCACTTGCTGTAGCACAGCCAGTGCTGGGATTTAACCTGAGCAACTCCAAACTGCTCTGAGTGAACTTCTCCCATGCAGGTGAAGAAGGAGCCCTGTGCCCAGTGTCTGACCAGGACCTGAGCAGCTTGGGGACTCACAACCCCCGTGCTGCAGCAGCCCTGCAGCTCCTTCCCTGCACTGAGTGAACCACGGGACAGGGCAGGCATGGGGGTCTTGTTGGAGACAGCCCCCCCAAAACACATTCCCTAGAAGGGGGTGACATGGAACCCACACAGCCAGGCACATGAGAGCTGGTGTGATTTAGGCATGTGGTTGCTGCCCACATGGCAAAGGCATGCACTGGCTCCCTGAGCCCTGCACAGAGTTGGGCTGCTTTGCACAGAGGTTAGGGACAGCCAAGGGACTGTGTAGAATCAGGACACTCTGCTCATGAGATTCTACCAGGCAGGCCGTTTCCTATAGCCCAGGCAGGGAAACTGAGGCAGGGAGGGCTGCTGGGACTCAGCGAGCAAGGGAAGGTGGCAGTAGGCTTGTCCCATCCCTGCTGCACCACCCCTGCTCAGCCATAGGGAAAGTCACTTGTCTACCAAGCATGAAGCCCCTGTGCAGGCCACTCCCATGAGATTGGGGTCACAATCCCTTCACCAGATGGGGGAGATGATCCTGAGAGGGCACTGACTCCTGGCTTTGCTCCTGCAGACACAGGCTCATGCAGACCACAAGACACTACCATGGTACCTTCTACAGGACGGCCCAGCATCTTGCCATGTATCCATGCCATGTTCCCATCAGGGCAGCTCTGCCATCACCCAGCTGGATCTTATTGCAGACAGAGGAAACAGTGCTGGAAACAGGAACTACAATACAGACCATCACACCAGGACCTGGTGCATGCCCTGCTGCATTCCTTGCTCTGTTGCCCACTGGTTGTCCAGGCAGGGTTCTCACTCTGCACCCACTGGCCCTGAGGATGCCCCACAGGGGCCCTCCAGGCCTTCTCCAACCAGGCTTCCTCAGCTACACCCCAGCAGCCCTTCCCTCATGCTCCACACTGCACCGATGTCACCCCGGCCATCAATAGCGCTTGGTTAATTAATTTGATGGGAACAGCAGGGACCACACTTTGCATTTAGTGAACTTCTGAGAACTTCCAACCTCATCTTCATAATTGGCCGCATAAATTCGAGGAAAGAGAGAAATCAGCAAAGCCAGAGAAGCGCAGGAGACAGGAGAGGCCCTGCACGCGGGAGGGCGGGCGAGTGCATGAGAAGTGACTCTATTTGGTGTCCTTATTTAATTTTATTGCACAGATCCATCTTCGCCCGCCCCCTCCCTGCCTAGCCCTCTCTCTCCCGCTCTCCCTGCTGAGTTCACCTAATCATGATAAATTCATATTCATTTCCCTGCCTGCTCCGACGGGGGGAGCAGCAGCTCCCCTACATTCGCCCAGCCATGCTGCCATTAGCAAATATTTACTCATGAATACAAAGTGCCAGAGTTAGAGGCCAAAGTACTCTCCCTGCACCCCCTTTCCCCTAGCCCCCTCCCATTTTTGCACAAGGATGAGCAGGACAGCTAAGGATGGGTGTCCTTCCCACAGGGTAGGGAGCAGGGTGGGAAGGGCTGCCTAATGCTCAGAGCTTTCTCTTCGTCCAGAGTTTTTCTTCCTTTTCAATGAGGGAGGCAGAGAGATGCTTGTTGGGGGGACAAGAATTGCCTGAGACCCCAATCTGGACTCACCTTCAGGGTGCAGGGATGGCAGGGTGGGAGCAAGGGGCTCTGCAGCAGAAGCCTGTCCCAGCTCCACGACTTTCCACTGATTCTCTAAGTGCTGCTGCATTTTGTTTTATTTTTAATTTTCAGGATGATCAGACTCACAGCCAGGGAGAGTGGAGGGGGGTGTGCTGGGGAGGGGGGAATAGCTGAAGCCCCTTCCTGGGAAGCAGAAACCAGGCAAGACCTCATTCGAGATGCCTAAAACCATGCTTGCTCTCCCTGCCTGCACCCATCCTGGTGAAGACTCACCTCTCTGCAGACACGCCAGGAGCCCCAGCCCTTGTACCTTCCCAAGTGTGGCATCCCGTGGTTTAGAAGAGGCAGGAGATGTGCTGTGATAAGGGAGTGGTCAGGCCCTGCCCTGCTGCAAGGGCAGGGATTAGAGGTATAAAGGGGAGCATGTGTGCGGCAGCTCTGGCCCCTCTGCCCAGAGCAGGGCTGACTCACAGTGGGCGGCACAGCCCAGCCTCTCATGTTTCTCCCCTTGCACCAGGATGAGGGAGAAGTGGCATCCAGAAATGTCACCCCCAGCTGCTCTGGATGAGCTCCTTGTGCTCTTTCACCTCCTGCCCCTTTCAACCCCCATAGCTACACCCAGGAGAAACGGTCCTTATCCATCCGTGGCCCACCTGGCTGCAGTTAGCCACATGAGGGCCCTCTGCCTCCTCCAAGGATCCTGGGAAGGGATTTGTGGGGTGGGAGGGGACAGACAGACATCAGGCTCATTCCCTCACAGAGCATGGGACTGGTGGGATTTCTGCCCCAGTGGCCTCCACATGACACATATGTACTAGGGCCACCCTCCCTCACTCTTCCCAAGGGGTTGGGCACAAAGTCTTGCTCCTGAGGAGCCCTGGCCTCACACATTCCCATGTCCAGCCTCTCCCTACGTAAAAGCAGGACAAACAGCAGGGTCAGGCGCTGCGGCAGCACCCCCTTGGCACCTGGGTGTGAACTGTGGCCCTGGAGGAGGGGGTGACACAGGGGAAGGAGTTGGGGGCCAGCAGTGCCATATTTCTCATGCCACTACTGATGTCTTCAGCACATGGCCCCAGTGAGAGAGGCAGCTGCAGCCCTCCAGGAACAGCTTGCCCAAGGATCCAGAGCTGGAGGCAAACGTGCTCATCAAGACACAAAGATGAGCAGCCCTACATTGTGCTCCCTGCCTCAGGCCAGGCAGAAAAAGGCCCGTGGCCTGTCAGACATAAGGCAGCCTCCCCATCTAACCTCCCTGTGGGACAGGACTACCCCCAGCCTTGGACAAGGCCAGATGTGGTGCTGCCCAGCCAAAGCTCGCTGACTATGAGGATGGGGACCCCTTTCCCTGAGGGGTGGTCCCTGGGCTGCATAGCCCTCCTGGGGTCAAAGTGCTTTCCCTGGACCTGACAGGCCCCTGGTCTGAGGCTGCTTCCCCTCTACTCATGGATAACCTAGCTCAGTTCTCGCTGCCTCTGCCTCAGCAGCCCCTGTCTTTCTCCAGCTTCTCCATCTCCCTTTCGAGCCAATCATTCCTGCTGCTCATCTCCATGTGCACCCTTGGCTCCCAGGATGTTCAGATAGATACATATTCTTGGATAACCAAAGTATTTCCATGCTCAGGAGTCTGAGCTGTGTTCCAGGCAGAGAACAGGAGACAGAACAGCCGCCAGCTCCTACATGTCCTACTGTTTGATGCATGTGGAAAAGCTGACAGCAATCCTTTCCTGACTCCACACCTGAAGAAAGAGCTCACCCAAGGCTCAGAGCTCAAGAATCTCTCCTTCCTCTGGGAACAGCCGATCCCAGCTCAGCCACATGGCCAGCTGGATGCCAGAGGACAGAGGAGGGTATGGGAGGATGGTGGCCAGCAACTCCCTGTCCTGAGAGCCAGAAGTGCTGGTCCAACAGCATGAGGATCTCCACTGCGTGTTCTCCACCTCCACTGAAACCAAGGAAATGGACCAGCACAGGAGGAGCTCCTGGTAAGCCACAGGAGAAAGTCCCAACAGTCGCAGTGCAGAGAGCAAAAAAACAGAGATACCAAGGGAAAAGAGTGAAGGGATTTATTTATTATACTTCAAATTTCAAAGCACCAAGACATGCCAAAAGACATTTATTTCCCTCAGGTGTCCAGCAGAAAGGCTGGGCTGACAGATGCCACTGCTGGGGTCTGAGCCACCCCAGCGAAGCCCCAGCCCTGCTGGTGCCCAGCAGCCACAGGAACTGTGCAAACCCACCTGGTTTGTGCCTGCCCTAGCAGCAAACATGCAGCCTTGTGACTGGACATGACAGGGCCAGATCACCCACACAGGAGCAAGCCTGGGCTCCTGGCACAGCAATGCCCATGGCACCTCTGCCAGGAGCAACCACTGCAATACCTGTAACAGACAGAGCACTCAATGGCCCTGGGAAATTCATCTCCACAATATAAAATAGTCGATGTTTCCTGAGAAATAAAATTCACTCCACAGAACTGGTGGGACCAGCCACATCACACACATACACACACACACACTTTCCCTGATCAAAGACCAGATGACTCCATGGCTTCCACACAAAAAAAGGGAAAAAGTTTTGCTTTGCCCAAATTAAAACTTAACTATCTCTGTGTTCCTCTCTATCTCCACGCCTCCTACAGACAGACACGCAGCCCTGCTAGGTTACATTCAGTGCCATTACATTCAAATTCTTCCTGAGCACAGCTCCCCAAGCTGTGAGCTCTGCTCCTCTCCTGCACCAAGAGGAAAGGAGCTCTTGGGCCAGACCAGGGCTCTCAGTAAATCTGGAGGATCCTCAGAACACAAGGCTGGGAGCAAGCAGGCACAGCACCTCAGGTCCCTACATCTCTTTCAAGGCTTAGCTGGCACCAGGGAAAGCTGGTGGCAGTCACAGGAGCCTAGCCCTGTGCAGTGGAACCCACCAAAGGGCACATCACCTCAGACAGAAGGACACAGCAGCAGCACAGATTAACCCCTTGAGACTCCAGCAGTAGCAGCTGCCAGCAGTAGTGAGAAGGGGGAAGGCCTGTTACAGAGCCAAGCTAGACCTCTGCTACCTTCATTCACAGCTCAGGACAGAAATTTCAGAGTGTCAGTGCTCAGACACAGAGGAAGATGCATCCCACTACCCCTGTTTTCCTAAGCAATGTCAGGGGCTGGATCACGAGGTTCTGCAGCCCAGTCTTCCAAAGCTGGGGAGAGCAGGGCCAGGGTAGCTAATGGGCAGAGAGCTCTTTTGGTAGCCACACCAAGACAGCACTTCCAGTGTGGTTCCAGCCAACAGCCTCTGCTGAAGAAGCCACAGAGCTCTGCCCAGTAGCCAGGCCTCACACTTGCAAGGAGCCCCAGTTTGCTGGGATATGTTCCTCAGCCTGCAGGCACCACAGAGCTCCACTGGGAAAATCAGATCCTTCAAAACAGCAGCACAGCAGTGAGCCCAGGGTGACAACCAGGCATCACCAGTCCCGTTCCGAGGGCTCCCGGTAAGGCAGCCCCAGCTGAATGAAGACATCTCTCTCGGTGGGAGTGGGCAGAGTATGGCCAGATGACACCTTGGCACCCCCAGGGCCTCGCACCACGGCTGAGCTGAGCGCATGCTCCGACAGGCTCATGCCCTTGGTCTTGGCCAGGGCACGCATGGAGCGGTTGAAGTGAGCCGAGCCTGTGAAGTAGAGCAGGGCACAGGCGAACTCCCGGTACGGCACCACGATGATGTCGAGCCGGCGGTGACGCTGCGCTGGCCCAGGCAGGCGGCACACGCCCAGGTACTTCTGCTGATCGCCATTGTCCTCCTGGCTCACCAGGTCATCTGTAAGGAAGCCTGGGGAGAGACAACAGGCCAAGAGGAGCTGAATGGTGGAGACTGACACCTCCACGCTGAACTCCCCACCGTCCAGAGAGCAGCAGAGATGTCTCATAACGTTCTGCCGGACCCCAGGGATAACATGCTGAGCTGCAGCAATATTCCCTCCTTAACACTACAGCTGAGCCAGGTCCAGGGGCAGTAATTTTAAGGACTAACAAGATATCTCATCCTTGGGAGAAGTGATCACCTGTCCTTCAATGAATGCCCTCCACCTCATTGCCTCCTCGTCTTGGCCATTCTAAGAGCAGATTCCCCGCCCTCTTACCGCTCCTGCGGAGGCTGTCGAGCAGCTTGCTGAACACCCCACGGTGAGAATGCCCATCCGGGTGAGTGACCAGCACATCCACATCTCCACAGGTGGCCTTCCCCCGACGGTAGGAGCCACAGGCCACACATACAAGGCCAGGCTTCAGGGCCAGGGCAGCTTGTCTGACCTTCAAGAAAGAGGGATGAGGAGTCAGAGACCAGCCTCTTCATGCTCTTTCCATCAAGGCAGCAAAGGATCTTGTTCCAGCCTTGAGGCCTATCCTGCATCTCCAGAGTCTCCATACACTTGGCAGGCATTGCATACTGCCCCACCAAGAAGGCTGGCCTGCTGTCAGGGGAGGAGTGAGCCAGGGTGGCCTCCGCCCAGTCCTGCAAACACCCAGCACAATGCCACACTATACAGTGATCTACCATCAGCTCTTGGGAGCACTGGTTGGGGACAAGCAAGAAGATGCAGCACTGCTGAAGGGGCAAAGTACTGCACAAGCTTTCAGAGCCTTCAGTTTCTGGGAAAGTGAGAGATAAGAGGTTTTTCAGCTGCCCTACAGGCACAAGGTTCACCACCTCTGCCCACAAAGGCAATCAGTTCAACAGGTGATGGTCACAGGTCCTGTTTCAAAAACAGGGATGGGCTCATGAAGTCTCTCCAGCAGGACACAACACAGAAGAAAATCTGTGAGTACCCCTTGGAGTTCACTCCTTCAAGGAGTTCTGCCTCTGCAGGAGAGCTGGGCTTCCTGACCCAGAAAAAGCACAACTGTCCCAGCATTTTAGACCAAATAGATGCCAATATGCTGCTGCCAGCAATCAAACACATAATCAGAACTTCCCCTATTACAGTCTTCTCCAGGCTGGATCCCAGCTCCTGTTTTGTGCAGACAGTGCTAACTCTGATGGCTTCATTCATTACATGTTTAAGAAAGGCTCCCAAGTCCCCGGACAGGCCTGAAGTATTCTTGGTCTGATTGTGCCAATCACCCTGCTGGCAGCAAATAATGACGGGCTCAGCAATTCCCAGTGATGGGGCCATCACAGAGGCTGGGGTTCAGCAAGGCAGTGTCTGTGCCCACAGCCCCTTGTCACTCTTGGGGATCATCCTTCATTAGCAAGAGATAAACCCATTAACCTTTGCCCCAAAGGTGCTTCAAGAAGCCACCAGCCTTTCTCATGCGGAGCAAGCCCTCCTCTGGTGTTTTTGCCCCGCTTCTGGCTTTAAATGAAGATTTCTAGAAAACTCCCAGCCCCACCCGAGAGCCTAAAAGCTCCTCAGATCTCACTGTGACAGGCAGCACAGACAGTGACTAATCCCTCATTCTCTCTCCTGGGCCTGGATCAGAGGTGTGTGCAGTGTGTATGGAGGGGAGCACAGTAATCCCATCAAGATAACAATAGACCCACTCCCAAGAGCCAGCTCCTCAGCCCAGCCCGCCTGGGAAAGGGACCACTCACCACCAAAATGGCTAATCCGGCACACAGGACTGACACCCCAGCAGGAGCCTGGCAGGAGGGTATTCTCCGTGGCCAGGCCCTGTGGCCGAGTGACAGGGTCACACTGGCTGCTGCTTCCATGGTGATTAGAGAGCACAGCGGTAGCAATGACAGTGTGTCCCCCAGGCTCTCTGCTCACATTAGGGTACACTGGCTTAGCACCCCCTAGTCATGGAGTGCCACAGCATCTTGTGGCAAGCAGCATTCGTTTGCAGCCTGGATCTCCTTTGCTTCCAGCAAGGATATCCACCCTCTGTCCTCTCACTGACAACTAGATCACGGGGTACTCACAGCTTCCTTTGGAGAAGCAGCACCAGGGACACCTCAGCTGAAAGCAGACATTTCAGACATGATGAGGGGCAGGAAAGCAGAGCTGGGAACCTGCTTATCCCACCATGCCACATGCAGCCTTTTTCAAAGCAGTGTGTAGAACTGATCCCTGTGAAGTATCCTCCTCCTTGCCAGGCACTCAGACTGAACTTTCTTACAGGGAAAGGTAGGTGCCTTGTGTGCCCATGCCCAAAAAGAGTCCCCCAAACACTGACCCCACTCAGAAGAGAGGCTGAAGAGCTCAGCTATAACACAAGGGCCATTTTCACAGCGTGTACCTTCCTGTCATGTCCCAGCACGTAGTGCACTCTGAGGGCCTGGGGCCAAGCTACTCACGGTCTGCTCTATTTCTGCAGCTTCCTCCCGAGGCATACGCTCCAGGAAATCCGTGTAGTGCTTCAGCCCCACAGCCTGCTGGCTGGTCAGAGTGGCCTTGGTGCGGATGTCATCCAGTGTCCGGAAACCCTAGTGCAGAGCATGTGCTGATATTCAGACATCTACCAAGACTTTGCTCTTCACATACTTTCCACCAAGATTTGGGGAGATTGTATTTAGCCTGTCTCAAGTTCAGGCAAAGTCACAGCTTCTGAGATCACATGTAGAGAACACTTTAGGGCCTGGTTCCTAAAAGAAGGGATTTAGGCAATCCCACTATCCATGCACACCTCTAATCTCCACCCCTTCTCTGACAGAACACTATTGCTCTTAAGGCACGGTGTCCCTACAGCCTGAAGGAAAACATGTAATGCAGGTAAAGGAACAACACCCACAACATCCCAATGAGGGAAAGCTGACAGCATGAACACAACCATATTTTTAAGACAGTCAAGAATCCAGTCACAAACTGAACACTACAGGAAACCAGTCTTCATTAGCTCGTGCTCAGGAGACAAAGTGCTTTTAAAGAAGGAACCCACCCAGTGGGCTGGGCTGCTCCTGTTGGCACAATTATTTCAACCTCATTTTTACAACTTCCAGACAAGACAGATGGCTGCTCTGACAGCTACAGGCCAACAGCCAGCAACTGCATCAGGTGCTTTCATGGACAAGATGCTCTGATTCAAGCCTGGCTCTTAGCAACATCATTGCCATGACTAGTGTGACATGAGCTCCAAGAAGTGATACTAGAGCAGAGGCAGTGTGTCTCCCACTCCTCCTCTCCACATCTTTGTCCTTTACCCACCCCACAATTAAAGTCTCAGCCGGGTGCTGAAACACAATGGGACCCAGCCTCATAGGTCCTCCCCAAAAAACCAGATTTAAATCTTACCTGTAGATACTGGCAATTAAAAACTATTTGTGAAAGTAATTCTCCTACACTCAGTAGCAGTCTTCAAACCATAAGCTGAGAGTCTCTTGTGTAAGGCATTGAACCTACCTGCTGGTACCACATCTGAGCTGTCTTGACCCCTGCTCCCCAGATGTTGGAAAATAACTCCAGCACAGGCACACTCTCGCTGATGTGATCCAGCTTGCGCAGGTGCCCGCTCTCCAAGATCTCCAGGATCTTCTCTGCCATCCGCTTCCCAATCCCAGGGATTTTACAGGCTTCCTAGAAAGAAACCAGAGCTGCTACTGGAAAAGCAAAGATTATAGACAAGATGGGGAGCTGCTACTGACTCAGAGCCTGGAAAGTCATTTGATGAGTAAAGGATAAGTGGCAGGACTAGTTCTGCCTGATGGTCTCCTCTCTAGCCCAGGCTTACCTTGGCTGATCAATTCAAGTGGAAAAGAACAAGTCTGCAGAATGGGACTGAAACATGAACACATGTTCCAGACTGCTGGACTGCCACAGCCCGTAAGACTCATATCCAGTTAGTTTTACATGTTATCTCTATCAGTGGCCAGTTGCTGCTGATGAAGAGGAAGGTGAAAATGTCCCTGCATTGTGTCCAAGGAAGGCATTTCTCTTGTGAGTGTTCAGATCTGGCCCTAAAAAGGCTCAGATTCCATTTTTCTGCTGTTCTGAGAACACTGTGTATGGTCAATAAATCTCAACTTGCACTCGCTATACAACTTCCATCGAAGGTCTATGTCCCTGCTCCACCCCCCTGGGGAGGTGTTTTACCTGGTAGGAGGTGACTGGTTTGTGGTAGCTCTTGAGCGCATTGATTGCTTTGGAGTAGCCCAGAGCTCTCCACTTGTCCCCCTGGACAGAGTAAGCCTTTGCCAGCACTTCCAGCTTCTCTGTGATGCACTGGTTGTGATTTTCCTTCTTGCTGTTAGAAGACTGGGCACAAACCCACTTGCTGGGAGGCTGAGCCACTGTGTAAGAGCTGTCACTGATCTCCTCTGATGATTTCACAGGGTAGTGGCCAGAAATCAGTGCTTCCAGATCTCCCTGGGTGACACCAGCATCTTCTCCTTCACTGTCTTCATCATCAGAATACTTCTTTAGGGAGAGATCAAAAAGCAGCTGTGTGAGAGTAAGTGCATGCCTCGTACGTCCCCTTGGCACAGGGGACTTCTACTTCTGAGATCAGGAAGCCAGAACACTAACCACCCTCCCTCCCGGCACGCCATGCTCCAACAACCTCTAGAAGCGGCTGGTTGTATGCACACCACAGTTCCTCATACCTCGAGCTACACGTGCACATCTCACACTGCACAGGAGACTACACTGCTGTCTACCTGTGATTTAAGCACACAGCCCCTTCCCACAGCCAAGCCCCTGAGACCTTCCTGAGGTAAGACACTGAGTAAGTGAGCAACTGCTGCCAACAGCAAGGTATGACAATGCCAAAATCCCTGTCTGGCAAAGATCCTGACTCCCTACTCCCTCCCTCCTCCCACTGGGAAACCTTTAGGTCGTCTGGTGGCAGCATAAGCACATCTCTCACATTCAGACTCAGCAACTTCTCCCCTATGACGCAGATGACAGAAGATAGGCACCGAACCTTGTTTTCAGTTTACAGACACAAAATCTTAACAGAGTAGTAAATTAAAACCCCCTCATTTTCCCCATGGCTATCTGCAAGAGAAAAGGGGGAGGAAGGAATGACACAAAGGACTCCACATTCCTCAGTGACAGAAGAAAGAACCAATGTATGCATTTGCTGATACCCTCAGCATTAGGATGCCTCCGTGTAGACTTAAGAAACAATGAGCCTCGGCTTCAGGTAATGAACAAAAGGATAGAAGTGGAAAGCCGCACAGAGGCTTTGTAGACTGCTTTGCTCACTGGGGTCCCCATCTCCCCTGATGTATAAACACAGGAGTCCATGAAGACCCAAGAGCTTCTGTGTTGTGGAAGTAACTCTGAGTGATGCAGGGTTGTTTGGGATCAGTCCAGCAATTACAAGCAGCACACCATGTCCAGTTATGAGTTTCTCCAGAGTGTCAGCCTAAGTCAGAGCCACATCCTTACAACCTCTGGTTCAGCTGGCTGAGGAGGTAGGAGATCTGGAGACACAATTCCTGCAAGATACAGAGCTGAAGTCTTTCAGCAAAATAGACAGGATGTGTTTTGCAGTCTTGTTTTATAACTCTGAAAACTGGGTCAGATTGAGGATTTGATAGACTTAATCAGTTTAATTTGTCTTGAAATGCAACTCCCTTAAGATGCTGTTCTCTCTAAGGGCAGCAAAGCCTCAGAGTGTTCAGATAAGTCAGTAAGCCCCTTAAAAGGATTTAAGGAGCACATTATCCAGTCACAATGCAAAGAACTCTGCAGCTGGAGCTGGAAGCAATTCCCATCCTCTTGGCCAGTAGCGTCACAGAGGTGAAACAGCCCTTAAACCCTTGACTCTCTATGCTTTGTCAGCAAAGCTGATGGACTCTTTACAACCACATGTGCAAAACCAACTAGTAGCAATAGGCTACTTGAGAGGGAAGCAGGCAGCCTGGGGTCACAGCTCTGGGTTCACAGAGAGTAACTGGCACTGCTTACAGAGGCTGCCTTGCAGAGAACTACTGCATCTGGATGCCAGTCAAAAAGTGGTTGCTACAGTCTGACTGGTAACAGGATTTCCTCACAGGAGTTTACATCCAAAGGCAGAACTGTCAGATCAGTCTCTGTTTAGTATGAAACACTGGCACACCTGTCATCTCCAAGAGAAAAAACATCCACCTAAGCTACAAAAGACTCTGTGCTTAAAAGCTACTTCTAAACTAAGTTTCAGCTTTATTGTTGTAGCTGGGTCTCAAGCGGTTGGTACTGTCTTTAAAGCATATCCCACTCCTCCCCAAGTCACACAGACCTAAGCTTGGGACAAGGGATTTTACTGAAATGTCTACAAATGTAGCTTTTGTGGCCTCAGTGAGCTGCCAGGTAGAGAGTAATTGCAGGGTTTTGTGCAAAAAAATTTTGGACTGTGTTGCAAAACAGATGGCAGCAATACAAGGCAGCTGCTGGGGATGTTTGAGGTAACTTTGCTACAGATAGATTTGAATGACACCAATGCCCGAGAAGAATTCAGCAAACTTGAGCAAAAATACAGAGAAAGGAAGGAAAGCTAACAGCAGGCCAGTGAAGCCGATTCACAGCAGAAGCCACTAATAACCCAACACAGATATTTTAAGAACACCTCCACAATCCTTCTGGTAGCAACCTGATCCACTGTACAAACATGTGTCTGAACAGGGTGTTTGCCAAAGAGTGGAGAACTGGTCCATACGGCTCAGGCAGGAACACGTGATGAAATATCAGAGACAGCTTCCTGAAAGGGAGATATTCTCAGACAGGGAATATTTCTCAAAAGCACCTAAGTGAATACCACCATAGTGAGCCTTGGCCTGATCAGAGCACCAGGACTGCTTCAGCTGGAAATGTTCTGATAGGTACAGCAATTTAGGGGCATTGTTTCTATTCTTAACACCTAAAAAGGACAAAGAGAAGCAGTAACCATGTCCACAGCCTGAGTCTGGCTCACTGAAACATCCAGACACCTTCCCTTCGCTGAGAAGACCTCACATTGTATCCCTGCAGGGATGCTCTTAGCCAGGAAAAGCAGCATGCAGGATCTGTTCACGAGGAGACAGATCTGTGCAGGAAAGCCTCACCTCAGCCAGTTGCTGCTGTGCAAGGGTGCCCAAGCCTCGCTGTGAGGAATCCTGCACCTGTGATTCGGTATTCGGTTTCACTGCTCCCTCCTCTGCTGGGGGCTGGATTTTTTCTCTGTCCAGGATCTGTTTCTGTTCTTTCTGGAATTCTCCCTCCTCCAGGTACCTGCCATGGATCGGATGTCTTAGTACAGGAGAAGCAGGACTTCTCAGCCCCTAGAAGTTCGACCAAGAAATCCTGCATGTTTTGGGATGGACCAAACAACCCATATGAATTGTACTCTCTCAGATCATAGATTAATTACTCTGGTTTTGGCTCAACTCCCCAGTTACCATCTACCTTGCTGAGCTGCAACTTCCATTCCTACCTACCTCCCTCTTAGACTCTCTCTCCAAAACTTTGCCAAAACATTTTGATCCTAACCTGTGTCTGCTGCTCCATTCTTTATTTCCTCTTGTGCCTAGCTGCCAATTCTCTCTCTACCTTTTATCTGCAATAAGTAAGAAACAGTATTTAATCCTCAGTATTTTTAGCAGACATCTTGTTATCACTGATCGACCAGGAAGAGGTGCCTTTAGCACCTGTAGCAAGTAGCAAGGACTTCTGATAGTACTTCTGGGCCCTATTACATGTTTTGCCACCCCACAGAACTTTGAGTCGTGCTCACAGGAGCTGCAAGGAGTTGCAGTCCAAGATTTTGAGCAGAAGTCAAATTTTAGTGCTGTTCAGTTTAGGACAGAGGAGATGTAGGGAGGAATGGCAGTGTGGCATTTGCATACCTGTGAGGGATAAACACACCATAGCCAGCAGTACTCAGCAGCTTGTGCTCTCTAATGCAAGCACTAAGCCAGGATGCCTTCACCAGCTGCAGCCCCGGGCGCAGCTTGGTTAATTTGAGGAGCCGAAAGGCGCGATCACAGTCCATGTCCTCAGCCACAACGACGTGTGTCACCTCCGGGGAGAGACGGCTGTGTACCACACCCCCGTTCTGGACAATCTGCCTGTGGAAGATCTCAGCCCTGGCCAGGCCAATGCCGGCTTGCAACACGTAGGCAACGACTGGTTTCAGCCACTCTGCTGAGGAAAGCACAGGCACAGGGACACAGTGACAAGAGAAAGTGCCCCAACCCAGCAGGGCTACATCTCTCACACGGGACTTGATGGCACCAGCCCTGGCAGGCAGTCTTTGGGGGGCTCCGGCTGGACACACCCAAAGCATGCTGGCCATGACCTCTACAGATAACACACTGAGGGCCAGAAAAAGCCTTTGGGGAACAGCACTTGCAGTTAACAAGCTGGGTATAAGTGTTATATCCCACATCACAGGGACACAGGACTTACCCTCAGGTGTCTCTGTTCCTTCCTCTTTTGGGATCTTTGGAGGGATGCTTTTCCCTGAATCATCCCTCACCTTCTTCCTCTTGGGAAAGGCTTTGACAATCCCTCGTGGCTCCATAGGCCTGGTGGGAAAGTTAGCAGCAACTGCTAAATACAAATAAGAAAGAGCAAGGTTGCTTAGATCTTACCTAATCACAACTCAAGATTCACTCATGTTGCCCACTGTCTTTGTTGTTCTGAAGTGCTTTTTTTGTTGTTGCCTTCCAAAAATGCTCAGCCTGAGGGAGGCACCCGGAATCAACAATTGCAGCCCACAAGGTCAGAAAAACCAAAGTCAGAAAGACACTTAAGTCAACCCTGCCTGAAAGTCTTAGAAACCTCTACAGCTGAGTTTTTACAATGGAAAGTATTCAACTACTTTAACATCTTAGAACTCCCATCTGCTCAGCCAAAAGAAGCAACTTTATTTCCCACATATTTCTTAAGCACATTCCTAAGAAGGAAACACCTTTTCTGCCAGGGCTGAAATCCAGTCACCTATGAGATAAAACAGTTGATTGACGCCAAGTGTTTCACACAGCCACAAGAGGAAAACTCCCAACTTGGCTTCATCTGGAAACAGCAAATTACTAAAGATTAACTAGCCAAGTTCAGTATGCGTACAACTGTAGCTTTACCATGACAAGCCTTGCAAAAGCAAACTTTGGAGCTTGAACTACCAGGATACAAGGAAGCTCAGTTTCCATAGACCAAACAAGCCCCGAATCACTGTATATCCCAACAATCCCTTCCATGTGGCTGCAGCGCTGAGTAAACACCAGCTTGGTTTCCTCTCTGTGCAGCACTCCGTGTTTCACTTAGAGGTTTCTCACACACAGTCCAGCACAAACCTATCCTACCAAACCTGGAAAAGCTGAAAATGGCCCCACCTGGCCATGGCTTCCATCTGTGGTCACCTTCTCATCTGAGCACTAAACATAATCCTCTGAAGACCAACCCAGAACTCAAGTCCTTGCTTCTGCGAGGAAGAGTTCAGCTCCAGGGGAACAGAAACCCTGCTACATTTCTAAAACTCACCTTCGCTGAAACGTTTTAGTTTGCAGATCGTTTTGACCAGAAAGAGCCCTCTGGAAACAGTAATCCTTTCTATTAGATAAAGAAAAAACCCACACCAAAAGCCCGCCAAGGTTCTGGGTGCCCAAGTACGTTCCAGGGCTCGGAAGTGTGTTTCTGCAGGCTGTATTTTAACTCCTATAAACCACAACCCACGCGCCGGGCACCAAACCTGCCTTGCCAGCCTCCTCAGGCCGTGAAGGTCTCAAAGCCACCAACCTGGGGCTGGCAGCATCCACAACCTCGGGTGCAAGAACGACCCCCCCGGACCTCGCGGCTGTGCCCGGGGGAGCCGAGGGAAGGCGGGAGCCCAGGGGGGCGCAGCCGGAGAGGGGAAGGGCGGAACGAGAGCGGGGCCGGAGCCGCGCCCGGGCAGGGCCGCGCTCCGCTCGGCCGGGCCGGAAGCGCTTCCGGGCGGCGGGCGGAAGTTTCCGCGTTGCCGCGGCGACGGCGCGGCCGCCATGGCGGTGCCGAGCTGGCTGGAGCGGCTGCGGGCGGCCGGCAAGACGGCGCTGGTGCAGGACGGTAACCGCGGGCGAGGGTCGGGACAGCCCCCGTCTGCCCCTGCCGCGGGGTGTGGGGTGGTCCTACAGCGAGCGGGCGCGGAGGGGAGCGCTCCTGGGCACAGCCCCGCACCCCGGGCAGGGCGCCAGGGAGGGACACAAGGCCATCAACGCGGGCACACGGAGCGGTGCCCCGTCCCCCCAGGCAGTGGGACGGGGTCTCGGACAGTGGGATAGGGCTCCAGACTGTGGGACAGAGCCCCACACCCAGAGGTAGGTGTATCCCGTTTCCTTTCACCACCTGCCTTGCCTCTAGGGAAGCGGAAGATCCACTACTTGTTCGAGGATGGGAAGGAGATGGCCGAAGAGTACGACATTAAGACTGGCCAGTTAATAAGTAAGTGGTGCTCTCAGCTGGCCCCCAGCAGACGTGGGTCGGGGCAGAACTGCAGGGCAGTGGGTCTATACCCTCAGGCCTGGGGTGTTGAGAGGGACCACCTGGTCAGGAACAAATCATCCCTGCCTATTCTGGGAGACAGCCATGTCTGTAGCAGAATTTTGTAGGGACAGAAGTAGAGTTCAGCTTGCAGCCGGGGTTCTCTGACTTTCATGGCATAATAGACCTTGCTTTAGCCCAGGATCTCCCCAAAAAAACCCATCTGTCACAACGGACTTGGATTGACTAGATGGGATTGCCATCATAGTTGCCAGGCACCAAGTCTGTACCACATGAAGGGCTGAAATATCCTTTTTGGTGGCTTCTGCTACCACAAACAAGGTGTCGATTATGGCTCTTGTCCAAAACCACATAAGCTGCAGCATAGCACCTGTTGCAACTCCACCACGGCTTCAGCACCAAGTAGCAAAAAAGAGAGGCATTCAGTACAGAATTTCTGACTGAGGAATAAGCCAACTAGCAGATCAACTCACACCAAAGTGGAAATTACTGGAATTAAGATACATATATTCATATCATCTCAGTGTGCTGGGCAGCTTTGGCAGTCAGTTGGTGGAGTTCTTATAGAGCAGAAGGATGAAAACCCTTCTTCTCTCTTCCCCAGGTAGAAAATGGCGAGAGAAGAACACCCTCGGGGGCACCGGCAAGTGGCAGGTGGAAGTGGGAGAGCCGACCTCGCCACTCCTGGGGGCACTGGAGTCAGAGCTTATAACAGAGAGCAGCTCAAATGTATGTAAGGGTCTGCAGGTGGTACCACTGCACCTAAAACTACCTTGTCTTGTGCTTACAGCAGTAATTCGTAGAGTGCAGATCACCAAGAGACAGCCTTAACGCACCCAGCACTCTTCTACAAATCACCCCAAAACTGCAGGGCTGAGTAGAAAGAAGGCACAGCTTAGGTTCTTTAGGAGTCTTCAAGAGATTTGTAGTTTCCCTAAGTAAAGAAACTGTACTGCTGTGTTGGCCAACTACTATCCTGGCTTGAAAGAGCAGACTGACAGGAGGGCCAGTGCCAGGACAAGTCAGGGCATAGAAAACAAGTGATAGCAATGAAAGGCACAGGCAGTGCATAGCAGGCTGCTCGCTAATAGAGCACAGCCTGTTTCATCTTCACACCCCTCTAGCTGAGGGGGCAGCTGTTTTAGTCTCTCACTGTCTTTTCTACAGACCTGAAACACAAGCGCAGCTCTGCACCGCAAATTGGGGCAGAGCTAGGACTGAATCCAGCAGGTTCCTAGAGCAGGCAGAGCTCAGTATTTGGTTGCCTGTGAGGAAGAGGCCCCTGTAACCCTGTACTGCAAGGCTCCCTCACTGAACATTTTCAGCCTCCAGCAAGCAGTGCCCTGGGCAAAGGCAGAGCAGCCCTAGCTGTAGGAAAGAGGTGCTCAGGCAGCTTCTTGAGTTACTCCCTGATGCTGCAGTGTGAAAGAACAGCTACTCCCATGTGGAGTCTCACAAGGTAGTACAGGAAGGAGACAGGGAGGAGAGGAGAGAGCTGGAGAGGCCTTGCTAAAGGTACTTGTTTGCTGTAGCCTATCTTCATGAGGAAGGATACCCTGAGCAGCTTCCAGTGGCGCATCCGTAACCTTCCCTACCCCAAGGAAGTCTACAGTGTCTCCGTGGAGGAGGAGCAGCGCTGCTGTGTCATCCGGACCACCAACAAGAAGTCAGTAAGGACAGCACTGCCAGTGCTGACAGTCCCTTGGGGTGGGCTGGCACAGAGGGCAGGCTAATGATTGCACAGGGGGCTTTCCCCTCTCCTGTCCCTAATGTGCAAGGGCTGAGGGGCCCCACCTTGCAGCACATATCTCCTGCTGCCCGATTTCCACTCCCAACTGCCTCAGACACAGTTTACAGTATGGCCCCTCAAGCTCTGCACTGGCCATTGCAAACTCATCTTGGCTCCGGTAGGGTGGTGCTTGCTCTGTTCTTGCCCTGTTAGATGTCACTTTCTTAGAAAAATAAAGTAAGAACCTTACAGACCTCTTGAGGCTAGAACATTCCATTGTCTCCCTCTGATTTAGTCACTGCATCTCAGAATGCTGCAAGATTCAACATGTACATCAAAGTCGTGGGCACCCAGACAGACCAATCTCCCTGCATAAACATGTCCTATAGTCACAATGCCAGTGATATGATCTGGAGGTAGCAAGCAAAAAAGACAGACTGAATCTGGAAAGGAAGCACCACGGTGTTCTGCCAAAAGAGATTTGAGATTGGAGGGAAAAAATGGAAAATGCTTTTAAAGCTACATCTTGTAGTGTGTCAGTACATGGCATCTCACATGGAATGAAACACACACTGTGTCTCAAAGCATCTACAGCTGCAGATAAGCCAAGATGAGCTGTAGTACTGGGAAGAGAGTGCACGGAGCAAACCTGGGGAGCACAAGGGAAGGTGATGGAAGTGGCTGTAGGTGGTGCTGTCGGCACAGAACTGCGGCCTCTCGGCTGCTAAAGGCTTTGTGATGCGGCACCTGCGAGGCTCCCGGCAAAGGGCTGCTGGAGCTCTGCACATCAGCACACCTTGGGGCTCAAAACCAGAAGGCTGGGAAGAGGGAGGTTAACCCACAGAAACAGCAAGCAATTACAGCTCTAATACAGAAAGATGCTGGCCTAAATGCTCACAGAGGGATTCATAGAACAGTGGTGGTTTAGTTGGGAGACCTATGTAGGAAAAGATGAATGAGATTCCCATCGGCCACACAAGGATACGCATGGAGCTAGGACAGGAATGGAGTACTTGATCCTAAATCTAACCACATACTGTCACAGACAAGCTTATCTACTCCCAGTCCTACTTATAGTGGTGTGTATGTGGAAACTTCTGTGTAGATGCCATAGGGTTATAATGTAGCACTGAGGCTTTACCTACGCCCTACCTGACTTCCGGCTTTTTTGTACCGCTCTCAGGAGAGTCCTCCATGAGCAGCTGACGCTTACTCTCTCACAGACTAGTGTCAGAGGACCGAACCGCAGCTCATGGCCTGTGTCTGACAGTTAAGGACTTTTAGAATTAAAGCTGAAAGCGGCCTCACTGGGGACAAGAATGATGTTGCTGTCAGTAGGGAGCAGGGACAGACACCAGCACTAGCACACTTAGTACAGGCTCCAGGATATCTTAGATCATTTCTCCTGGGTCTCAGCCAGGGCAAGGCATCAGTCAGCAACTAATTCCAAGATAGCAACAACAGCGTGGAATCCACAGAGAGAGCGCACATCACTACGGGAGAGAAAGGAAGCCTCGGAGCCTCTCCAACCCTTGGAAGTCAGCCACGCTGCTTCTGAGCAGCAGAGCTGTGCTGACCGCCAGCCAGAGGCACAAGTAACAGGATGGGCTGCCAAGTCACTACTGAGTAGCTCAGCTCTAAATTCTCAGCATACCAGTAGCAGTTTTCCCTATGGGCTGACAAAAAGTGGGTTTCCAGTAGGAAAATAATAGAGGTGATTTGACATACATACTGTGGATCTCGGGCCAGGACTCGGGCTCAGAGTGTAATACTGCCCTTGGCCATGGGGTGAGAGGCGAGGGCAGAGAATCGGCCTGCATCGGCTGGGATAACCACCCATCAGCTACCTCCCCAGCCCAGACAGGAGCTCTTCACTTCCACCAGTCACTCTGTTCCCTCTGGCCACAGCAAGGACTGCTCAAGTGGGATTTGCTTAAAACCTCTTGCTGTAAAATAAATCCATTAAACTGAACTCTAAAAACAAACCTAGAAAGCCACCTCCCCAAACGCCAAACCTGATTCAATTATTGTAGTGAGAGGCAGTGGTAATGTTAGGAGGAGGAGGGGTTGGCAAGGCAGATCTGGTTTCCTTTGATCTTGTCACAGATTTTAGTTTGAGGCCAGCCAAAGCCATTCTTCTCCCCTTCTCCTTAGTCCTGGGGCAGCAGAATGCTGCTGTTTCATTGATGACTCCCAAGGCCCTTTGAAACAGTGGGTTTTTTCTGTGTACTGCTTTTTTTTTGTCTAATCGGTAAGAAGTTAACACTTCCTTAACATGTCTTTGTGTTCATCTAATCTCTGCTGTTTAACCTTTGACATCTCCCTTATTATCCATGTCTGCCACCTTTTCCAAATACCGACAGCAGTGACAACACAGAACGGTTTGAGCCCTGCGGTAACAAGCCGTGTACATTCCTCCCGCTGCACCGGGAAAGCCATTTGCCCTTTGTAGCTGTTTTCACCGTGACTTGGAAAATAAACTGCAATTTGGGCAGAGGTAGCTAGAGAGGCCAAGCCTCACACACAGCCAGCTGAACTGAGAACCACCCCTCATGGGGGAATAGCCACTGCCTATTCCCACTCTGCTCCAGGCACCTCAGTACCAGCTACAGGCCAGTTCCTTGGAGAGGATTGCCCACAAGAGTGCTGGAAGAGACTAAGAATCCAGCCATGCCTCTGGGTGGGCACAGGACCACCAGCCAGTGTATTTGGTGTAGCCCCAGAGAGAAGTAGTAGATGCAGGGTGAGCCATGCCAAGCACAGAAGATCTCAGACACACACAGGTCTACAGGGTTCTAGCTCCAAAGTCTTAGGAAATTTCTTAGCTGACAACAACCTCTCTGTCCTCTGCTTGAATGAGACAGGTTATTGGAAGACCGGGATAGAAACCAGAGAAGGAACAACTAGGAGAGCTGTAAGTGCAGAAGAGCACCACAGCCACCATGGGGGCTGCGTGGAGATGCTGCAGAGCAGAGGCTCAGGTGATTGTGGGCAGTTACACCTGGAGATCTGTGCCCAGGGGTATGCCTGAGCACCAACATGCCACCAAAGCAAGAAATTACCTAGGAAGTACAGCAAGAAGTTAAAAAGAGGGATTTAGGAAGGATTGCAACACAACATGGTGCATCATGGAGGAAAGTAAGTCATATGGCACAAGAGCCTTGACAGCTATTTTGACAAAAGCTAAAGGAAGCTGCTACTTAGAGGGAATGAGAGGCCATGAGCAGGGAGAAAGACAAGGAACACTTTGGTAGGGCTGAGTAGTCTGTCTTTAACTGTAGCTGGCAGTACGCATATGGGCAAGCTGGAGGGACCAAGCCTGCTGTCACACACCAAAGCTCTTCAGGACTTTGCCAGCTCTGATTTCCAGTTTGGATGTTTGTTTCTAGTGCTCCTGCTAACCTGGGGGCAGCGGCAGGCACACAACATGGCACAAGGGCCTCCTGCCAACCCTGAGAGATCTGTTGTCCTCATCTACAACTTGCAGACCAGCAGTCTGTGTCTCAGCACTCCTAGTGGGGGAATAGAAACTCCACCTTCCTTATTTCTATCTCCTCTCATTTGTAGGTACTATAAAAAGTTCTCTATTCCTGATCTGGACCGATACCACCTCCCCTTGGATGCAGCTGCCCTGAGCTTCACCCATGCCAACAACACTCTGATCATCACGGTGAGGTTTTAACCATGCAGAACAGCACTTTGCCCTTCTCTTTATGTGCACAAAGAAGCTAAAATTCTTACACGTGGGGAGATGAGGCAGAGCTGAGGGTCACCCATCCAGCCCCTTCTCTGCCACACAGTCGGTGGGAGTTTCAGATTACGCTGGGCATGCTGACACTAGCCAAGAGATCCCAGGCAGCAGGAGGGGCCCTGCCTGCTGCTCAAGGTGACATGCAGGTGGAAGAGTGTCGTGCCCTATTTTCCATGTATTCCCTCCCTCAGGCCTGAGCAAGCCTCCACTTTTAGTGACACTAAGCTTCTCTTGTCTCAGAGCATCAGAGTCCAAGGACCTGCTCCACTTTGGGGTCTCGCAGTCTTAAAAAAGAATAATAAAAAACAATCACCTGCTGCTTTGTGTCAGAGAGGGAACACTTCCACACACATGGTGGAAGCAAGAGGCTAGCAACATGGGCACACACTTCTTGTTGCAAGGAGCAGACAGATGCTTTTGAGCAACAGGTGCTTGTCTTATTCAGTGCAGAAGTCAGCTACACAGAGGGCACACCCTCCATGAGAAACCTGGCAGCAGAGCTGGACTGCACATGCAGAGGAGATGAACTAAGAGGAGCACCTTGAGTCCTCCTGAGCTTCTGTCTGCTACTGGCCAAACCTTGCAAAAAGCACCTGCATCCACCACTAAGCTGCAGCTGGGTGAGAGGCCTCTGAGGGGAAGACAGAGGAACTGCAACTCTTACTTCTCTCTGCGTTAAAAAAAAAGCGTATTTTATATATATATATATGTATAAAAAACACTTGTGAGCATACAGTCAGTGAGCACAGCAAGGATCTGCTTGCCAGGATATTCCAGAGGGGTTGGTGGCAGCCAGGATTCCACACCCAACTGGAAAGTTTTACTTGCACTGTAAAGGACACTCCAGAACTTGGCAAATGTCTCTAGCCTGATGGCACCACCTCTCTAAATGGGCTTCAGAGGCAGCTGGTAATGGCAATGCCTCCCTTGGCAGGAGGGCCCTTGCTGGGCTGGCAGCAACAGGCCCCAGTTGGTCTGCTTGGAGCAGAGGCTGAACAGAAGTTCAGGAGTGCTAAGGGCATTTCTCTCTGTCCTGCAGTACCAGAAGCCGAAGGAGATCCTGGCTGCAGAAGAGCAGCTGCAGAAAGAGCTGAAGAAGATAAAGGCAGCTAACAGTGGAGATGGAGACTGTAAGACCCAGTAGGCAGTGGCTGCTAAGAGGTTGAGGTGAGGGGAAGCTCTCTGGCACAGCTTCATGGTGTTTATTTTGCCTTATCTAATAAAAATGAGTTCTGTTGTTAATAGAGCCATTTGGAGGAATCTCTGTAAGCCCAGGAAGATGGCAGAGCAGTTGACCTGTCTGCTGCCTGGCCTGCTGATTTATGCAGACATTTCATAAAACCATAGAATGGTTTGTGTTGGAAAGGACCTTAAAGATCATCTAGTTCTAACCCCGTCATGGGCAGGGACACCTTCCACTAGACAACACTGCTCAAAGCCCCATCCAACCTGGCCTGGAACACTTCCAGCGATGGGAATGATCCTTCTATGAATTGTGGGAAGCTGTAGCATGCAAAGGAAGCACACCACATCCACAACCAGCAGCCCTGTCCCCATCCTCCATGAGCAACACAACACCTTGGGAATTCCCCATCTGCCACCATTGCTGAAGGCAGTAATGTTTGGAAAATAAGAACTCCCTCCTCACACCCTTTACTTGCCTGGGATGTGCTTGGAAGCAGCTCCCTCCTGTGTAGTTATGCAGCTCCTCCGTGCAGTCAGAAGGAAGCTCTGGTGACTTTGGTAGCTCTGCAAAAAGCATCAGTGCTTATACCTGAGTGGGCACAGCCTATGAAACAGGGTAAAGAGGAACACACGCAACTGCTTCCTTAGTGCCAGCCAACCACAACGTGACAGGGCTGTTCAGAGCACAGGAACCAACGTGCAGCTGCCTCCATTTGCATAGCATGGAGGGGAAGCAGTGGCTGGGTCACTGGCCAGCTAAGGAGCAGCATCTGCCCACTCTTCTGTGAAGGCACAAACATGGCCCATTGCAAACGTCACTACACAGGGACAACCCCAACAGTGCTGCTTTACCAACTCCTCTCCAACAGCCATCCTCCTGCTTAGATTTCTGAATGTTGTTTGTTCCCAGTTCATACTTGAACAGTTACTACCCGAACAAACCCTACAAACCCTACCTTCAAATGAGCTGCTCATGGGCTCCCAGGATAGCTTCCCTGATGAGGCTCCTTTCAAACCATGACAATTCCTTAGAGTCTGGGGTTCTGGCAAACATATTCCTCCAATTCTTGTGCATCACAAGGGAAGAGCAGCCTCTTGACAGTGGAAATGAACTTACTAAGTTCTAACAAAGCACCATGCTGAGTGGCTCACCCTAGAAGTGCTCCCAGTTTGTGATAAAAACCTCTCCTTTACCTATCCAGGATACCCAAACTGAGAACCAAGTAGGGTTCCTGCACTTCCTTCCCCAGGGAGGGCCAGACCCCATACACCACTGTATTCATTCACAGCACATTATCCACATCAAATCAGACAGCACAGAGCACACTGAAAGCTATTGTTGTTCACAGACCCACCCAGGTTCAGAAGGATGACACAAAAAGGAACAGAGCCCACTTCGATGTGCCTACAGGATCCCAGTAAATCACATTCAGGTGTTTGTACTAGTCTGGTTTGCTGCTTCATTACGCAGGCACCAAATGAGTCACAGATCCTACTTTTTGAATTCTTTTTTGACAAAGTGAGAGGAGATCCAAGCTCCCAGGAACCACCTTCAATGCAGCAGTGTCACAGGGTCTAGCCAGGGAGAGAGATCTATTAGACATGGAGACAGTATCTGAAAATAGGTCCAACCTCCCCAACCCAGCCAAGCCCCTGCAATCAGCAGGTAACATCACAGCCCCTTCAGAACTTGAAACAAAACATACAATCTCTTTTGTTTCCTTTCAGTTTTATTTAGCAAAACACGACCATTTCAGCCCTGCCAAGTGCTCAGCCTGACCTGACGGCCAGCTTGGGGAGGCACACTGAAAGCAGGGCTGGCTCTGCCTTTTAGCTCAATTGTTGCTCTTGGCTGTGAAGGACAACACAAGCAGCTGTCAGGACACCAAGTTAAAGAGAAAGGTGGGCCTCACTCCAGGCACCTTTCCCTTCCACCAAATCAGTCCACCCCATACACAGCCTAGTCTTGCTTCATATGCTTAGAGCTTGGCTGATCTCAACCTGACCAGCACACAGCTGATGGGGCATCCTGGCTCAACTTGCCCCTCAAATGATGTATCCACAGGAAAAAAAAAGGAAGGAAAGAAAAAGAAAAAAAGGAACATGGTTAACAAAACAAACCCTGACTTGCACAAAATAAAAAGAGTAAAGAACAGTTGGCCTATTATTTTCACTAACAGGCAGGTGAGGTTGAGAAAGTTTGGCCCCTTTGTGCACTATTCGTTGTAGCTTTCTGGCAGGCAAAAAAGTCTCTTCAGAAGCCTTGTGGGCCTTTCTCACCTCTCCTGCCCTGTAATTCCCTGAGCCAAGTGTCAGCTCTGCTTAGCTGGGGTCACCCAAAGCAGCTGCGGTGCCCTTCACAAGGCTGTGAAGTCCAGGACGTGCAGGGCTGATGCCAGGGCAGCGTACAGGTGGGTGGTACTGAAACGGAGGCAGTACACTGGGCTGCTGGTGGGTGAAGACAGGTGAAAGCTCTGCAAGAAAACAGAAGAATCAACCTTTCAGAAAAGAGGTCAGCCCAAAGACCCTGGCCAGTGTTACAGATCCAAAGGCTGACATGTCTGAGCAAAGCAGGTTTTCCCTGCATATAGGTTAGGTTTGCCATGGTGGACTAGCCCTAAAGACAGCCCAGCAGCCCCTCTTTCTTTTTCCCACAAGGCATGAGCACTGGGCTGCCAGAGAACAGCCAGAGAAGCTCTGCTGCTGCCCAGTCTCCCACCGGTGCTCACCTGCAGGCACCGAGTCTGCCGCTTATCCCAGAGCCGCACCACGCCGTAGTAGGAAGAGCCGCTGGCAATCATGTGGTTCTTATCACTCCTTATGCAGTACAGGGCACTGTCATGGGGCTCTTCCCACTCCTGGACGCACTTCCTGCAAGGGCAACACAAACCAGAGCAGGGCTGAGCCTCCACTCCTCCATCCACTTTGCCTGAAGGAGCTAATTCAGTGAGAGCTGAGTTCCCAGACACTGCACAAGGACAGTCCAGGAGCCTTGCGTGGGCCCCAGGTGCCAGCAGGGCAGGCTCACCTGGTGCTGGTCCGTATGTCCCAGTAGCGGATGTAGGTGTCATACCCACAAGAAAGGAGAAGGGAGGGCGTTTCGTAGAACACATCCAGGACTCCAGCTCCACGGTGGAAGTCGGTCCCTAAACAGGTCAACAGCTGACCACTGCAATGAAACACATTCAGAGCAAAAAGCCCTTCCAGTTCAGCTGGACAGAGCAGAGATGGTGTCACAGAAGTCTTCTAGATCTCATTTCTGCGATTTAACAGAATACGAAGGCCTGCGCAGTTTTTCTCTCCCACCCCCAGCTTCTGCTACTTGGGCCACTAACTGTCATGAAGGGTGACCAGCAGGAGTCCAAGCTGAAAGAGGAAGAGCCAAGGTACAGGCACAGCTGACCCCCCAGCAGAATAGAATCCTTTTCCCTGGGAGAAGTGACTAGTATTCTGAATTATATGGCTCCACTTCCATAGGACACAACTCCCATCTTAGTCAGACTCCAAATAATCTGCAAGAGCCATTTACCTGTTACCATCCCATACTCTGTACTTCAAAATACTGCCCACTGGGGTATTTCCCTGGATCTCTGACACACAGCACAGATCCACAGGCAAATCACACTCTCTCAACCCAGTCTGTCATGGCTGCTCTCCTCAACCCCTTCCAGTTACACCACATTCTACAAACACCGTATCTGGGGCTGAATGTGATAGGTCAAAAAGCAACCACCCAAGGTTGCTCTGGAGATGACCTTCCAAAGGCTAGATTTTTCTTTTTTTTTCTTGACCCTTTCCTCCTTTTTAATTCCTTGCTTGCAGTGAAGGAGCAAAAGCAATGTCTCCATGAAGCTCTGTGGTGAGTGCTTTGTGGTGGTATCACTCTGCTGCTTGTTCATGTGCAGAACCAGCAGCTCATCAGGTAGATGGTGCCTGGTGAGGTCCCACCCTACCGGACTTCAAGAAGAAGCTTGAGCCTCTTCCCTGGGTCACACGAAATTGCAGCAGGTGCATGGCACAGCCTGTCCCAGTATTACTCCACCTGCTGCAGCAGCCAGTGACATCCAGACATGACAGACTCTTGGGAATGGAGTGGACAATCTGCCCAGCTGCTTGAAATGGCCACCTATTGCAAACCTCCTTTTTTTCCTTCTCCTCACACTCTCTACATCAAAAATGCTGGACATAATAAAACTTGAAGCACCTGTTTTTCAAACTCTGCTGCACGGCCACCCCTCTCCAACAGCCTCTTGGTTCTCAGGACAATGAAGCAGTCCTGAAAGCCAACAGCACGGATCCCGCAGTGGGGTCACTCTCAGCATCTCCCTCCATTATTTTGTTACATTCTGCTCCTTGATCCAGCATCACACAGTTCTGAGGCACATCGCCAAATGCCTTAATTCTGTCTGTAATCTGGGCTAAAGCCCTCGTCGGGGGATAAAGACCACACAAAAGGAGAAATAGAGTCCTGGGAGATGTTAAAACAAGTAAACACCTTTGTGTCAGGAGAGAGAAATCGCTGATAAAGCAGATTAGCGCCTCGAGCCCTAGTGTCCCCAGATCAGAAGGCGAGCCCTGGCCGATCTTTGCAGCCAGCACGCTTCTATGATCACAGAGCTGGCGGCATGCTGGGGCCAGCCTGTTTCCCCACAGTCACTCTCCAAAGAGCAGATTATGTAGAATAACAATTTCTTTGTGGCTGTGTAATTCCCTCCGTGACCGTGGCTGTGGGCAGCTACATTGGCCCTTGATGCCAGGGCCCTAGCAACCATTTAGAGAGGCCAACCAGCCCTAGCAATGCCCCCCCCATGCAAACCTCTCGGACAAGCTTTAACATCAAGTGCATGAATTAATCCCCCCCAACACGAATCCAGGGGTGCTGGCTTATTGGACTTTGTGTTTCTCCAGGCAAAGGATCGAAGGGATTCCGGGCTTCAGCCCTTTGCAACCTTCTCACAGTATGTTAACCCTTGGAAGGTTACTTGTAAACCAACCCAGCAGCAATTCTGCACCTGTCTGTGGGTTGAGAGGCTGAAGCACTCAAGGTTTAAGCACCATGAGCAAGAGCAATGGGATTTGGTTGGCACAGATGGGTCATCAGATCCACTGCAGAGTGAGACATGGATGAGCATGAGTGGTCTGGCACTTCCCTGCCCTTCCAAGCACACAGATCCCCTCCATCTGCCATTCTGTAAAGCCAGGAGGACAAATGCACATGCCGTCATCAAGGCTTCTGCAAAACCTTCTTCATCCTACAAGATGTATGTGCGGCCTAAGGTTGTACAGCATACAACAGAAGTATGAGGAGGAGTCAACTGCTCTCCCAGACAAGAATCCTTGGACTACCTGTGAGATGCATAAAGGGCCAGACAGTCCAACTGACAGAGTCTTCTGCCAGTTGCCCAGGCAGGAGCAAGGAGTTACTCCCAAGAGGTGAGCTACCCCAGCAAGCCCTAGGCAGCACCAGCAGCTTGGACCCTGAACACGACCCAGGTGCTTCGTTCCCAGTGTTTCTCCATGCCTTCACACCTCACTGCAGTGGTACCCAAGCACTCCAACAGAGTCACACCAGTTTTCCTCCCTCCACTTTCCTTTCCATCCCAGGCAACAAAAATGAAACAAAAGGCAACAAAAATAGGGAAGGGAAAAGAAAAGGATTGACTTTTCTCTGTAGGCATAAAATGAGCACAGATACTTGCAAGTTACTGCAGCAAAGTAAACCTTGCTTTGCTGGTTTGTTAATCAGTTCAGTTCTCCTGGTCCAAGAACAGGTCAGCCAAAGCAGCTCTCAGGTGGGAGGTGCAGCCCCTGGAAACAGGAGCAGCTCTTCAGCAATTTACAGAGGCAATGTGGTAGTTGCTACAGTGAAGCGCTTACCATCCGGCACCAGGGGAAAATTTACTGTGCTCTACACTGGGCACACAAACCAAAACACCCATGTGTTCTGGCATGGGCACACTTAAGGTGAAAAAGATGCAGAACATGATTAGTATTTCTCCTTTATTCAGCAGATTAAGGTGTCTCTGGACCAGCTACCGCCATGCCAGACTAGCTCTATGTGCCTGCAGCATACACAGCCATGCTGAGCCCATGCTGGGAAAGGAACTCTGCCACCACAACTCTTCCAGTCTTGGGATCACAAGTTAGTGCCCACAAATTGTCCACTCTTTGTTATCCCAAATACTCCCTGCCCTCAAACCCCAAACCTGAACAGCTTCCCTTTCTTGGGAGCAAAACCAACAGCTAATCCTTAATAACCCATAAAGGATCAAGATAACTCATGAATGGGCAACAGAAAGGCAGCAGCTACACCAGCACATCACCAATGGTTTCTAACAACTTAGACGGACAGAAGATACCTTCTCCATGAGGGACAGAAAGAGACGGCATAGCTATCTTGGACCTTTTTCACCAGCACCAGCCAAACACAGCAGGAAACAGCCGCCTTCTTTCCTTTGTGGTCCTTTTTTCACCTAAACACCTTTCAAATCCCAGGTGGGCTGATCCTCAGCACTTCAGAGGCCTTGTCCTTGTTATGGGCTGTGAAGGTTAGTCAGGAAGTGTCTGTGAAGACCAAGCGAGACCAAACATGGCAGGTCCACACCATTTCCCCACCCTGCCATGGCCCTCTAGCAGTAGCAAGTAGCTGTTTCACTCCCAGGTCTTCTTCAGGCAAGTCAGGTAGTTACCTGTGCAGATGGTTGGAGTTTTGCTTGTCTTTGTACTGAACAGCCTGGGCCAGATAGTGCCTGCATTCAGTCCCAGTACTGGGTGGCACCAACAGAAACAACTCTGCACCAGTGGAGCTCTGTGAGGCAGAATCACAGATGTGACAGTGCAGGTTTTCTGGAAAGACCAGTCTAGAGCAAGAGCTCTCACTTTCAGCACTTGAACCACAAACCACCTGGGCCAATGCAGCACCTACAAACACACAGGTAGGCCTCCAGTGTCGAGGAATCTCATAATATTCCTAATTTTTCGTACTTCCTGTTAAGCATCTAGACAGACTGAATAATATTGGCAGTAATCCAGTACCAGCCCACAAGGAACAGTGCCAGAGCAAATCCAGCAGTCTATTTCATCCCTAGCACAGGAAAGCTGTGTTAGCAGTAGGCTCCAGACTCCTTGGTGATAGAACAAGATGTTTAAACAAAGTCCATGTGCCTGGTAAACGTATGCAGCTGATGAGTCCAACAACGAACGGCATTTTGTTCAGACACTATAGAGAATCCTTTGATTCATATCAATCAATTTCCAAGTTCTTCAACACTTTTTAAAATTATTTTAAAAATCAGATATTTGTTCAGGATTTCCACATTTCACTCTTTCCTTTCCATGAGCATAGCTTTCCTGATACCTCCAGAAGACAGGCAGCCTGGAAGCAAAGTGAAGGGAAGAAACAGGCTGGTTTCATTAAGTTCTTGTTCTTCTTTTTAAAAACAGCTTCAAGTTCTATTCCTTCTCAGTCACTAATATGAAGACAAAATAAGATCAGTCATGGCAGAGCCCAGATGGTTCCTTTCCAGATAACCCATGGGATGTTGCTTCACCAAGTTAAAGTTATATACAGCCTCCCAAGCCACTGCAACTATTTGTGTGGCCATAAAAGCTCAGGATCTCCCCAAGATGTTTCTGATAGTCAGAGTCCAAAAGAAGTGTGCACCTACCTCCCTGGACCCTGCCCATTTGCTGCGGGTCTTGCCCAGCTGTCTCCAGTACACAAGAACTGCACTCCAAAAGCTAGGATGAAACAACACTTTTCTCCCTACCTTCCACTTCTGGTGACTCCAATTCACTAGAATTGATATTATATAACTATGCAAACTCTAGGAAACTGCTGAATTTCAAACATCTGTTGAAAACAGAGACGTGCAAAACTGAGGACAATTCATTTACTCTGGAAACCTCATCTGTGAACTGTGATCATCCATCAAAGAGGAGAATCCATTGCACATAAGCAGATGACTATTCAGAAACCAGAGCTCTAAACCAGTATTTCAGCCCCAATAACTATTTGAAACAAGACAGGTGGGAAGCATATATTTAAAAAAAAAAAGGTATAAAGAGCCCTGTTCAGTTCCAAACACTGGGATTTTTGATTTGAGCATCAAACAGAGAAAGGAAAACAAATCCATTTAAAAATAATTATCCCAAGTGCAGCATTTGAACAATTTCTGTCATCCAATTAGGAGAGCACACCAAAACCAAAGGGAAGAGCTGAGCTGCTGTCTCTTCCAGGTGCTTTGCAATAGCAGCTGAGGCACTGAGGGGATGCAGCAACTTATGCTAAGAAGAGAAAGGCTTGATCAGAAACCATCTGTATTGTACATAGGGAGAAACACAGATCCTTGGCAAAGTTATTCTTCTATCCTACCCCAAAGTTGCCCCTGCATTTAGAGCAGGCTACTAATTCCTGCAGGGAGGTGTAGGATTGGCTTGGGGAATTCTGAGGGAGCACCTCCAAGTGAAATAGCTCAGACATGCTGTTTCAAGTGATTTTCAGGGCAAATGCCTCTCTCTGATTCCTCAGTGCAGCTGAAGGGACTCGAGGCAGTAGGGGGGAAAGACACCAACGACGGTCTGAGATTGTGTTGGGGGGAGAGACAGAAGAGGGAGTTTTGCCTTCTTTTCTTCTGCTTTCTCTGAATTGGCCCACACACGTTTTAAATGGTCCAATAAAAAGATACAATTTCTTTACCTTTCCAGCTCTGGGACCCTGTGAGTTTTTGTTGTTCGGGTTCCCGTAAGGTTAAGTTCAGAGGATAAACTGACACACTGGGCTATGGGAAAAAGCCAGTTTCTTCAAATAAAGCCACAACGGTGCAAAAGAGACCCTGCTGGGGCTTTTATTTGGGAAAACAAACAGAAATGGCACCAAGCCCTTCTGCTTTACGAACCAATTTAACTATAAAACCAATGTTCTCCCTCTCGGGGGTGAAGAGAGGAGAGAGACAGGACATGACAATAGTCCAAAACCTTGAGGGGAAAAAAAAAAGAAGATAGGACAAAAAAGGTTGTCTATCCCCTTTTCTTTCTTGTCCATGGCTCCTTTTCTTAGCACACGTGTGTTCTTGTAAAAACGATTAGATTGCAATTTGTATAACATGGTGACCCCCAAATTCAGACATTTAACCCCTTTTCTCTGCAAAGAATGTCAAGAATGTCTTCTCTGTCTTTCTTTCCAACGGGAGGAGTAGGGGGGAATTCTCAAACTGTGATTTCTTGGAGGAAGAGAAAAAGAAGGAGGCGAGGAAAAGAAGTAGGGAATTCTCAAAGCCTCTCGCCTTTCGCCCCACTTGTGTGGGAACAGGCGGCTGTATTGCTCCCTTTCTGGACAGAGCTCTGCAGGTCTCCTTTAGTGGGGAGACAAAAAAATGGAGAGACCAAATCAAAACAAAGCCATTTGTTTAAATGAGCTACCACTAGCCAGTGACAGAGGGGGTTCCTCATTCACTCCTTCCCATTCTTCTCTCTTGCCTCTGTTGATTCTCTCTCAACCCAGGGAAAAATAAAGATTACTTTTGCTTTGGCTCAGAGGGATGAAACTGATTGATGTGCTTGGAGTGTCCAGCCCCCACCCATGCTCTCTGATTGTTCAGGGCCTTGTAAAGTTGTCATAAATACGCCTGAACAAGAGTTCAAAGGCCGCAGCATGCCCTGAACATGCACACATCCAAAGGGCAGGAGCTGGCCTCACGGTCCTCTCTAGTGAGACAGGGCCAAGACCGCCACGGGGAAGAAAGGATTTAGGATAAACACCTGTATGTTCCTCCTCTTACAATGATTTTACATTTAGGTTAAGATGGACCAGAGCCCTCTTAACAAAAGGAAGGCAGAAGACGCCCAGCTTATGTGAGAGAGTTCAGAAATAGTGTCAAAAAAACCAAAACCCAACCAGAAATCAGTAAAGAACAATAAGGCCTCAAATGTTTTTGAGAACACGTGCATACCATGGGAATACATTGCACAGACAAGAGTGAAGCTATCCATTATAGACAGGAGACAGAGTTCTGAACACAACAAAGTCTTCTAAAAGGGACAGTCATACAAGAAACCACCACTTAAGAGGCTCCCTGCACCAGCAAGCTTTCTCCAGAACAGACTCAAGCCAGCCATAGGCCTGGTGTCCTGCTTCCAACAACACTCAAGATCTCAAGGTCTCGATTGGCCATTGTGATTTAAAACTATGCTCAGCCAAGGCAGAGATGCTGAGAAAGAAATGCAAGTCTGAAAGGAATAGGGAGCCTCTTTCCCACAAAACTTGGAGGAGTTTCCTTGGCAAAAAAAGATGCCTGGCATATGAATCTATAGAAAAGCAGGGCTGGAAAGGGTATTCCACATCTACTGCATGCTATTATTCTTCTGCTCCCCAAATCCTGTGAAACTGTTATCAGTGACAGGATAATATTTGCTATTGCTTATCTCTCCTGTTATCAGACATATGCACCCACTTCTCTGTGACTGCAAAAATCCAGTTTAAATGCCTGGGTGAAACAGACTCCCCACACTTCTTGGAGTCAGTTACCTTTCCTTTTGACCTAGCAACTCCAGTTCTGAATCCATGCGCTTCCTTCACCCAACAGCTCCTTTGGTGATTAAATTAGAGGGTCTCAAACTTGTATACACCTTAGAGTTCAAAGCTGTGGAGAGAATGCTCTTCTACAGAAATTATTTTAGAACAAAATGCTAAGAAGCCTTGAGCCAAGCTTCTACATTAAAAACTTTTATTGATAACATTCAGCAAGACTTATAACCAAGAACTAGACCTGCAGATTCTCATTTCACTCCTCTACTTCTACATAATTAAAAAACTGGAGCACAACAGGAGACAAAGTCAAGAAGGACTGGATTTAAACAGGAAATCATCAGTACTGATCAGCTGACCAGGGTGTTCAGTGCTATATGCTTCAACTCTCGAATTACACTTGCTGTTTAAGACCAGTACAGGGAGCCCAAATTTTAACTCCATGGGCTCTGAAGAGCCACCAAAATGGATGCAGATCAACATAAGCCAAAAGTTGAAAAGACAGCAACTCATGCTTGCCCCCTCCATGGCCCAGACAGATGTAACCTAGCAAGGGATCCATGGAAACACACACTAGAGATACAGCAGCAGCACATTAGCAAACTTCAGCCAGCTGCTTAGGATGGTAACACTCATGCTGGCTCTTGGAAAGAAAGAGCACAGTGCAATAGCACTATAGGCAGAACAGATTACTAACCTGCTCAGCAGCTGCCTGGCTACCTGAGACTCCTCCCCAGTCCTCTGCTGAGGGCACCGGCCATACACCTGAATCTCACTTCTCCTCCACTCCCAAGCCACTCTCACGAATCCTCTACCTCCCACCTCCCCAAAACCTGCAGACATCAAAGGCACCTGCCGTGAACACCTGAAGAGCAGGGGGGCCCGACGGTCAAGAAATGCAACTCTGTATCTTCCCCTTCCATGCACTCCCTATTTTTTTTTTCTCCATCTCTTTGAAAAAGGTGGCAGAGATAAATGGAGAACAAAGAAACAAGAAAAAGCCACAGCTTTGGCCCACACCCTGCCTATTACTTAAGGGGGAAGGAACTCTTCCGAAAGAGGAGGAAAAAAATGTGCTCCGACACAATGGCTCAAAAGGCCAGGCAGCAAACCGGGCCACTTTGTACTGCTAACAAGGGAAACCTAATTACAGGAAGAAGGCAAAGAGGGACAGATAAAAGGGATACAAAATTTCAACATCTGTTGCCATAAAGGGATAAGAAGTGGGGAAACGCGAAGTGTCAGTTTGGTGTCAGTGACGGCATAAAGCTACTTTCAAAGGGCTCAGGAGCCGGAGAAAAACCGAACAAGAAATTAGAGGGTTCTTAAAAAAAACAACAAAAAACCAGAAAACAAACAAACAAAATCCCCACTCTGCCAAAAATACCTTCAAAAGGGGGGAGGAGTTGGACAAAGACTGGATATTTAAAAGGTAGAGGATCTGTGTGGCTTGCAGGGCACAGCTAACGTTGGTTCACTTTTCACAGCTCTCGTGCCCTGCAGCATGTCATGTCATGTCCCAGGAAAGAACACTGTAGGATTTGTGCAATCAAAGCGTTTATAGCATGAAGACTACCATGTGAGACAGATCACTGGTCCATTTCAACTATCAGGCTTTGCAGAATAGCTCCAAGAGCTGCTGCAAAGAGACCTCTGGAGTATTCTATCTTACGGAGAAGCATCCTTGAGACAGGGGCATTTGTCACCTAACGACATGCAAGACCACCCCAATAACATGGGAAGCAACAGCTCTCTGCAGGCAAATGACAAATGCTGGCCTTGGAGCTGTGAGTGGTGCATGACCCTCATCTTCCAAGGAGTTTAAAAGGCAATAGAAAGAAGAAGAAAGAGGAGGAGGATCTGAATAAGGTTTCCTTTTCTCTTGCTTGCCATTAAGTGGCTGTTCTGTTGAGCCACACACTCACACTGGCAAACAAGACAGGACGGTCTGAATAAAGAAAGGCAAAAGTGAGCAGAGGAACCTGACCCGCAAGAGAGGCAGCTGCCAACATATCCCTCACTGAAGGAAGGACAAGGGGACTTGGAAGAGAACAAGGAGTCAGCAAGCCCTGATACTTGATGCAAGGACACAGGTTAGTACCCTGTGGCCCATACTGCTCACCATTCTCTTTGCAGGCCTCTAATCACCAAATTTACTCACAGCTGCTTTCCACACACACACCTTGATCCAGAGCGGGAATAAGTGCACAGCAACTACCCCACATCTAAAAGCAATCAGATGGCACAATGTAGCATGTGTGGGGTGAGAGATGTCCTCCAGAAGTGCAGCTAGCCAGCTTCAAAAGCATAAGAAAAAAATCTAAATCCCCCTTCATTACAGGAGACAGGGCCAGGTGTAGCAGCAGCTGGAATTTCAGCCATCAGAGACAGTGTCTTGGCATTATGCAGTCATTCCCCTACTTTAGACTCCCTTGACAATTGCTTGTTGCTGCCTGTTGTGGCTTTGATCCAATGCCATGATCTCAGCAGAGTCAGAAATGAAAGACAGTTGTGGGGGTGGGATGAAGCAAGAGGCGTTTCCTTTCCCCACTAAAAATTTCCTCTACACCAAAACCAACCAAGCCCTTTTCAAAGCACAGGACATATTTACAGGTGAAGATATTATCCCCTTCCTCTTGGAGGGATGAGAATGGCTGCCCCAGGGTCAGGGAACAGCGAAGGTCACAAATACAAAACATACCATGACCAACAGCTACAAGCACCAGCCAAGGACTTATCTGGCCTGGAACTAAGATGATCAGTACACAAAAGGTTATTTAAGCTTTAAATCCTTTTGTAGCATCTTCCAGCTCTCAGCTGTTGGGTAAAAAGACCACCTACCCCAAAGGAAGAGAGTGGCACAGGAACTGTTGTGCTGTTACTTACTCACTCCATGCTGCAAAGAAAACTCCTCTAACTGAACTCACTGATCCCAGACAGCACTAAACACCTCAGCAGTGCTAAGGATCCTGTGGTTTTCAAGAGCACACCTTACGCATAATTCTACCCTGCCTAATTTTTTTTTGACAGAAGTTACCTGGATTCTGTTCTTAGAGATAATATTCTTGCCATGTTCAGCCTCTGCAGGTCAGCCTCTGGGCCTTTTTGTGGCCACAAGAAAAGGATAAGCAGCAAACTCAGAGGCCCTGGCTCTGTCTGCCAGATGTTATCAGGACACATTGAGCACAGGAGGAGTTTTTAAGTCCCAGGTGGCTCTAAGATTTTAAGTTTTCATGCCGCACTCTCACTCCTGCAGTCTGACCAGGGAGACAACATTCAAGAGCCTCAAAGGAACAGACAGCATTCCCTACACGATCACTTCTGGCAATCACTGGAGCCTTTGACAATGGGTCCAAAGCTCTGCTGGGAAGATGAACAGTTTATGGAGAGTCAAGACCTGGAAGGATAGCTCTGTACTCCTTTTCTATGAATGATGACATCAAACTTCACCTGCTAGAGTCCCAGCCACGCTTCCTACTCAGCCTCCTACCCTGCACATGCTGACGAGTCTACCAGCTCGCACACAGGTCCCTGGAGAGGAAAAGACCCAGTGGCATGGTGCATTCCAGCTGTGACAGGTGAAGAGGGAAGAATAAGTTTGACACTCTAGCCATTTCAACAGAGGCCCAGTGGCCTAGGTTGCCTTAGCTTTTTTATTTGCCTGTCACTCAGGCTTTTACGTTATTGAAAGATCAAACTCCGCTGTGCTTGTTCATTACCTTAATCCTATTTTCTACACAGCTTTATTATCTCTTCAGGCTTCCTTGGGAAAGACTGTCAGAAAGACTGGGGCAGGGGGGAGAGGGTTGCCCATCTCCTCACCCCTGTCAGATGCCTTTATTCAAGAACAGCCAGAAGACTTGATGGGCAGGGGTATCACAGCACAGCCTGCATCCTTCTGGGGTACTCCAAAGGCACCACTGGATGGGTCACTAAGAAACACACACTATAGCTAAATGCACTGGTGCTCTTTCCTGCTCCAGCTTGTCCTTTGTAGGATGCATTGTTGCAAAGTATTTTTGTTACTTCAGAGAAAAAACAGCTGGTTTAAATTTGTATTTGATACAGTTGACTTAAACAATCTAAACTATTTAAACTATAGATTAGAAGGCAATTGGTCTCAGACCTGCCCTGTGTCCACACCAATCCTCCTCCACCCCCCTTCCCCAAATACAGCTCTACTGACATCCCTCAGGCCCCTTCTGCCATTGCTCACCTCAATCCTGACAGCACTCCTTTGGATAATCTGGGCCGTGCCACTCCTACCCAGAGCATACTGGTCCTGGAAGGCAGGGCTACAGTTCCAATAATCCTGTGAAATATTTGCTATCTGTCCATCACTACACTAAGACCCTCAGGCCGAGAGTTTCAAATTTGTCAGCAGTTGAGTCTCACATCAAGATTTGAGAGCATTTCCCCAGTTGCTAAGGTCAGCACCTTCACCGAACAGGAACTACTCAAAGACGCCAAATAAGAGGCCACAGCAATTAACCTCCTCAGTGCTTATTAGGACAAAGAGAAGACAACGTCCCTAAGTCACTTCTATAGATAACCTGTTGCCACACCTCACTTCTCTGAGCTACTGGAATTGCCAGCCAGGTCAAGACGACTTCAGAGCCTTTGTTTGCCTCTGGCTTCCCAGCATCACAGAGAAGTGGGTGAATGGGAGGATAAGGATCACCTCCCTCAACTCCTCTGGCTGAGGCTGAGGCATCAACAGAGGCAGATGGAAAGGAAGGTGTAATGGGTATAGTTTGACTGCATACAGGTAATGGGAAGAAACCAGGATGGCTGTGCCATCAACTGGAAAAGCTGAGAAGAAAAGCCAAGTTACTGAACCAGAACCACCCCCCATATATGCCTTTCCACACAAGTTTGCTTTGTCCCCCACTCCATAACACATCTCATCTTCATTCATCCCTTGTCTATATTGACAAAAGGAATGATACCATTTTGCAGCATTTCCAATATTGCATTGTTATTCTCTTTTCTTGTCAAGTCCCTCCCTGTAACGAGGAAGCTTACTCACCTCTCAAGGTCCCAGATTCTCAGAGGTGAGGTGTGTCCACAGCAGGCTGTCCCTGTCACGAATGAGCTGTTTAAAAAAAAAAAAAAGCAAACAAAAACTACTTACTAAGCCTTACATTCTGAAGAAAGTGCATGAAAAAGACAGAGAAAACAGGTTACAAGACAGACTTTGAATTCTGGTTCAAGATGATTTCAGTATGTCCCACCACATTTCACAAGGGAGAGGCAGCAGCAGAGGGAGAGCTGCTGCAGGACTCTCAGTAGCTGAGCTTCCCAGATGCAGCAGGTCACAACTGCAGAGAACTGGCAGGTCATAAAGATGTATTTGCAAATACAAAGGGAAAACCTAAACAGGAACAGCCGTAAACAGCATTTTCAAATGAGTCAGTATAGTACTCAGCATGTTTCATACACAGTCAGTGCTGTAAGCTGCAGAAAGACCCCATGGAAAATTTACTGTTATTTCCTACTTCATGTCTCACTTCTGTTTGTTGGCAGCTTCTGAGCACAATCATGAACTGGCTGCAGCACCACAGACCTAAAGAATCACAGAATAGAGGTCTCTGGTCCAGCCTGCTCAAAGCAGGGCCAATTTCAAAGCTGGATCAGGTTGCCCTCCCCAGTGCTCAGGCACTCTCTGTCAGAGGGAGCACAGCGCTCCTGCAGCAATATTTGGCTCAGTTTACACCCTCCAGCAGGGTCCACTCCAAAGTCCTCTTGGCACTGCTATGTCCCTGGTGCACATGCTGGCTCCAGAGGTCACCTGACAGCCACTAGTCTCATACTAGTTCATAAGACAAGAAATCCTTAAAATCAAGCATCAGGAACACGGGTGTTGTGGCTTTCCAAACCACACTGCTTGTTTCGTGCCAGCTTCCTATCTTCAGTCCAAGTAAGAGGAAGCAGCTCATACAAGGACTTCTAAGTAAGTTATAAATGACCTCTCACAAAGCTCTATTTATTGCAGCTACTGAGAATAAAATGCCAAAACTATGTTTAAGTCAATGCAACAAGGATAGCATGAATGCAGGAAATGGAACCTGCTTTAAGTAAAAGCCACCTCTATGCTTTGCCTAAATATCTTTTGCAGTATGACACAGGGCTGGCAGCTGAAAGATGAAAGCAAAACAAGAAAACAATGTCATGTCCGTAAAAATAGCAGTTAGAGCAGTTTTTAAACATTTCTTTGATCCTCTACAGCATTCTTTCTTTGGAAGTCAAGGTGCCTCCAAGCCTCTACTGCACCAGGAATGGATTCTTGCAGCATCCTTGACTTCTGTGAGAAGCACTACTGCTGCTGTAAGAATGCACTTAGCAGCCAAGCGGTAAACACAGGCTCAACTCAATCAAAGCCATAGAAGGACCAGATGGAAACAAGGCCAGAAAGTCAGGACTCGTTCTACTCCTATCTTTGTGGTTTAGCTGAGCAACTGGTTTCTCCAAACCATAAAGCCCAAGCAGCACTGACAAAACACTCTGCAGAAGAGGCAAGCAGATAACAACAAACCATTTCAAAGAGCTACAAGAACTGAGGAAGGGCTTCAGCTACCAAGGCTCTGTTTTGTGCTGACTCTGTCCTTCCACCCAAACTCACGTACCTGGAGGTGTCCGTAAGTTCTCAGACCCTTAGCTGCCCTTTAGGCTAGAAAAGGCCTGCAGAACTAGAGCTATTTCAAAGTGTCTCCAACCAGGATGTCTTACACGCAAAATTCCAGGTTCATTGGCAGTGCACATGTGATCAGCCAAAGCACCTGCAGCACTGGGCTGTCCCTACAGGTGCTGCAGCGTGCACACATTATTCTTCTCCATGTAAGTCCCTGACCAAAGTCTGAGAGTCTATGGAAAATCTAATTCCTGTTGCTGTGCAGCAGCCACCAGGATCAATTAAGAAAGTGTGCAGCATTTCATCTTTGGAAACAGGGTTTCTGCTCAATGCCTGCCTTCTCTCCACCATAGTGCAGGACAGGAGAGAACACTTCCCTTTTGCCAATGTCACCCATCTCAGAGGAAAACAAGCAAAAGACACCCACTTTGAGAGCTTGTCAGTCAAACCCCATGTCTGGAAAGCAGCACTGTGGTCAGGAGGTCCCTCTGCTACAAAGCTAGGTGTTGGGTTCTGCCCCCCCCTCCCCAGTCATAATCCATTCATAACTACTAAAGTCAATCACTGCGGTTAGAAACATAATAGCAGTCAGGGAGTCAGTCAAGCAGGCAATTGGGTGCTTAAGATTTTTCTTTTGGGGGACAAACTGACTCTCTCCCAGCAGAGAACGCCCTCACGTGGGAGACAGACCCCTTTGTGCAGAAGGTATGCACAAGGCTTTGATGGTTGCCACAGGTCTAAATTACCATGGAGGCACACCAACAGGGAGAAAAAGGTGGGAGGAACAGCTAGGTCTAATCCTCCCTCATGCTGTCAGTTCTGGACTTCAGCTTTCTCTCCTTGGTCCCTACCCCTCACCCCTCAGAGAAAAGAAAAAAAACGGAGAGAGAAAAGCATTCGACAAAGAGATTTTTCTCCAGCATCAAATACAGGCCTCAGGGCCACAAACAAGTCTCTTCTGGGTAAAGCTGACTCCATTCAGTCAACAGGAATTTTGTCTCATACTTCAGCGGGATCAGGTTTGCAGGCCTTATCTTTAACAGCCTGAGCCCATTAGCAAGCAAAGATAAGACTTCTCTCACAAGAGCAGGCCACCTTCACTGCAGCATTAGAATGCAGCATTCACAAGACAACATGCACAAGAAGTGGTGCCAATGAGAAATTCTCGAAGCCTGAGAGTGAACTGACCTTAAAGTCAGGATTCCAGGGCATGATACAGGGCCCCTCACCTTGAGTCTGATCTGCAGGCACACACATTGAAGCCTCAGGTGTCTCATAACTGGGAACCTCTCAGAGGTGATGGTTTTACTTCAGGCAAAAGGGCAACATGAGTCAGCTTTCATAGGTCTAAAACAACATGCAGATTGGAGGTAAGCATGTAAAGCTTGGCTCCAAAACCTCTGAAACGTCATTCAACAGAGCTGAAGCCTTCTATCAGGCTTGCTTCTTTCAGTCTATCTTCAACAAGGCGCTTTTGTCTTAGAAAGCACAGAGCACACACGAGAAAACCCTCCAACTTAGAGAAGCACAGCTTTTTCACAACTGTTGTTGCCAGCTGCCCAAGAGAAACAATTCAAGATGAGTTACTAGCTTAGAGAGCGTCATTTACTTTGCCACTCTGCTTTCTACAGCCAAACTGAGGAGAGACTAGACTGCGAAGAGGGGAGTACAGGATACCCCAAATATATTAATGCAGGCATGACTCATCTACCTGAAGTATATACAACACTACTGATGTACACTGACACTGATCAGATGCATCTACATCCACCATAAAAACTGCTACGGCCAGTCTCCAGATGGCCTTGGAGATGTAAAGCCCCTTCACCACTAAGCTTTCCTCTGTCCTTTGAAAGCTGCTGGCTACCATGACTACAAGCTCCCTCTATTAGGCCCTTCTAAGAGGATAAAAAGCACCATTGCAGGGCTTCCATAACAGGGCATGTTGTCTTCACAGGGATCCCCTAGGAACGAAAACCAAGCCAACAACCAAGCCAGGAAGGCAAGAATTTTGCACAGCATTGAGACACACATACTTCATAAACAGCTTATTTTTGTTGTCCAACACAAGGAATTTTCCAACTCATCTGATACTTTGATGTTCGCTTTCTAATTTGAAGCTCCCTACTGACAGAGAGGAGAGGAATAAACAAGAGGGAAAAAAACCCGAACCAAACCACCAAGAGCCTGCTTCTCCAGAAGCCAGACCTTGTCTATGTTGCAGAAGAGACATTTCATTAGACATCATCCCCCCACAATAGAAGCTGGGCCAGGAAATGAAAGAGAACACACATCCTGGCAGTGCTGTTGGAAGAAACACAAGAACTCTCCATCTGACTGACTTGTGGTTGCTGAAGATCCCATGGCATTTCTGGCAACAGCAGTAGTGCTCTGGCTACAGTCCAGCTGCAATAATCCCATGGCTGCTCCCAGGGTGCCAACTACAGTTTGACTCATGTAGCATTTCTCTTTACCCCATCCTGGACAGACCATTGCCAGATGTGAACAAACCAGACGAACAGACGTAGATGCCCATCAGTCATTTTGGAAAGATACTGTTTATCCTGAGGCTTGGAAACAGTCTCAGCTCCAGAAATATAAGTCCCATTGAACAGCACATACTTTCCCCACTATCAACCCAGCCTCCAGAGCGGGCCCTGCTGGGAATCCTGCAATGCAAAGTCAGTGAAGGAACCTGGGTAAAACAGGTCTTTTCTCACCTCTTTTCACTAAACCTCCCCTGTGCCCCATGCTTGTGCCCTTCGCCTGTACTGCAAACTAGAGATTGCCTCTCTAGTTCTATTCTTCTCTTCAGAGATTTCAAATCCAGAATCTGCTTGACACGTGCAAGAGCCTGTTCCTTCCTCCTGGTGCGCTCCCCCTCCCCCTGGAATTGGACATCGTTGTTCCATTTTGGAAACTATTATATATGGAGACTCATTGGACTGGGAAACAAAGAAGTTATTACTTGACAGAGCCCTGCAGCTGGGAATGTTGAAGGTGGGGGGAGAGGAGGGGGAGAACCAAGGGAGACAAGATGAGGGCTTGGTAGCAGTGTTATGAAAGTGATCAACAGAAAGGACAGCTCAAAGATGGGAAACATCTATTTTAAAAAGTCTCAAGTGAGATGAGAAAAGAAGGAGAAGAGAAAGCAAGTCCAAAAGGGAGATAGGAGAAGAGAGAGAGCAGTTGGTGCCGACGATGCCGCGGGTTAAACACACGGGTCTGTGGGTTTGTGTAGCCTTTGATTCAGCACTGACACGCTTTGGCAAGGGAGGCCACCGGAGCTGTCAAATCCTTCACCAACGTGCCCATCAATTGTATTCAGCTCTCCCCGACCCGCACTGGCATTTTAATTACTGTTGGGTAAACTAATTTGTACAAATGAAGGCAACTCTGCCTAATAGAATATGCAAGCTCTCTGACCTCTGACAGGCGATGACACAAGATACAAAGGAGGCAGAGGAAGGCTTTTTATCAGAGCCTTATTACTCTCTATTACTCCAATTAGTTAAGCTCCAGTGCTCCTAATTGGGGGAAAAAATTGCAATTAAATCAATTTTTGATGGGCTGAAAGTGGGTTACCGAACCGCCCTGCCTGTGAAACACTGATATTATAGCAGCAAAGGTCAAAGTCTTTGTCGGCACCTGTGGGGCCCCCACCTCCCCTCTCCAAGCCCCTCTGTGCTCCCCCAACACACACATGCAGCTCACTAAGGCGAATCATTAGAACATGTCATGTCTTATCGCGGCCGCCACCATCCTGCCAACCTCATCAGTTGACATCATTATGGAAGGTAACTCCTCCAGCATGAATACAGTGCTAAGGTCACACAAACTTGATGGAGCCCCTGCTGAAGAGCAGATGCAACAGTAACAACATTGTGAAGGGGAGAGGAGGGGGTCAGAAACCCAGCACAGGGAGTTTCGCCACCTCCAGCACGAGACTTCTCCAACAGACCAGATACACACAAAGGGAGAGAGGCAGAGTGCAGGGAAGCAAGTGCTCCTTCCCCAGGGGCATTTAATTTGCAAGGGAAAAAAAAAAAACAGCACAGCATCAGTTTAGCATTTTCTTCTTCACGAGAAAGCAGGCACCACAAATACGCAAGAAATCCCACCTGCCTTAGATGCAGGTAATGTTGGACAAACCCAGGATTGGGTGGTCATGCAGGGCTGGTGTTGCCCCTTCACTGCCCCAGATCAGTTCCTTTAGCCATACTTTGTACTTCTTGCAGGATGACCAGAGAACTGAACCAAACAGCTTCAGTATCTCAGAAGCCAAGACACCTGGGTTATATGTTAACATTCTGTAACCACAAATTCAACAAAAATCAGCAGGTAAGACATTTGCACCTAAAGCTCACCTGAGCAAGCAGAACCCCTACTGCAGCACAGCCTCACCTTTGTTGAATAACTTTGCCAAAAACACCCAGCAGCTGAAGGCAAATAGCCAGGCTTGTTCCAGAAACAGACTGGAAAGTTCTGGCAGGTTTGCTGCTACTTCTTTGAGCTCGTGTGCATGCTACAGCATCCCTCAAGGCACCAGTCAACTCAGAGTTAAATTGTGCTCCTGATATACCTCATAAATGTCACACAGAGAAGGTACAGAAGAGCTCTGCCACACTCCACCATGGACTCAGCACAGAGAGAAAGCAAAATGCATAGAGAAGACCATGAACCCTGCAACACTGATAACCACTACTGCTCCAAGAGGAAATGCTGTGCTCTTGCAAGGACCACCAGTGACATATGAGTGAAGAGATGGACTAATAACTCACTCATATGCCACCTCAAGTGGACCACTAAAAAGTGGTCCCCAGAAAAAAGACATTTACATTTTGTACTGAAGGGCACTGTAGAGATGCTGGGTTGAAACATGAAGTCACATTTGAGGCAGAACTCCAGCTCATGAGATAGAAGAAATGCTCATGTCATTGCCTCCCAGGTCATTTACTTCATGCCTCATGGTAGAGGGAACATGAGCTTCACCTCTCTAGCGTTCCTCCTTGGCCTTTAACTTCATGTCTTCCTCCAGACTTCAGAGACACTCAGACTGAGGAACAGAAAAAGCCTTTAATATCCCCAAAGGCCCAATTCCTGGCATGGTAGACAGATCACCCCTACTCTAGCAAGCTGCTTAGCAGGTGTCCAACCTAGACACTTCCATCTTGCCTTCACTGCTTTTCTTCACCCCATACTCTGTGCCTAAGTCACCTGCAACCTTGATCACTGTCCCTTCACCTGCAGCCTTGATCCCTGTCCCTTCAGCAGCCCTGCAGCAGGTAAGTTCTGTGAGAACAAGCCACTAGATACAGAGCACAATCCTCATTTCTGGAGAAAAAGTGAGCTCAATGACATCAAGACAAAAATTCCAGACAGGACAAATACGTGCACACTCTTCCACACTACAGTATTGAACAGAAAAATATTCTTGATTAGAAAGTAGTGATTCAATCCACAAAACAGTCCTGATGTTCCTAGGGCTGTTCATATCTAAGTATCACTGCTTTCCCCAATACTCCATATGACACACGCTTTTAGGAAGAAGAAAATGTCCAGAAGAGGACCACATTCAGATTAGCTCTACAAAAGCTGATTGAGGGTCCTGAGTGTTCCTGTACAAGAGCAATATTGGAACAGTGCTTTTCACAGTGCTGCTGTCATTTTTCAGAACTTCAAACAGAATTGCTTTTGTAGCTACACAAGCATTTGATATCAGCCCTGCTCCTTTATTAAAAGAAAAGGCTTGATAACCTATTTTTAACAGTGTAAAATACATATCTACATGGTATGTCCAACAATCTTCATCTTTCCTCACTCCCCAAACCTCTGGGCTTGCCAGGCATGGAGTAGTTGATCATTACAGAGGTCTTTGTACAAGAACTCCTTTGTACAAGAACTCTCGAGACCCAATTTAAACCCCAAATGATGCTCAAGTCACTACTGTTATTACAGGAAAAAAGAGACTCCTTAACCATAACAGAAATTGAATCCAGAACATAATTCAGGCACTGATCTGAGTAACTTGTACCAAAAATCAAAGCCCATGCCAAAACTGATTTGTCTGTGCATGCCTACCTGGCCTTTCTGTGAGCAGAGCTCTCTTTGCAGGCAACCACTGAGGTTACATCTTAGAAGCTGAATAATAAAGGAACATGACTCAACTGAAAAATCACTTCTGAGTCTAAAATCTGGGCTGTGCAAGAGATACGGCTCTCTATTCCTACCACAGAGAGCTTTCTGTGGAGAAAGAGAAGGGGGAAAAAAGAAGAAAAAAGATGAAACCTAGGGACTTTCAGGTCAGTTTGAGACGAGGTGGTTAAACACCACTACAGTATGATTATATCAGCTTACCAGTAACCAGAACAAAATCTTAAAGAACATTTTTAATGCTCAGAAGCTATAACACTAGAAATTCAAAGGAGGTGGCTACTAAGGTTACATTCGTGTTTTGAAGAGTTAAAGGTTTATTTGGGTTTTTTGTTTCCTTTCCAAGTGCAGGTGAAATAACCACAGCTGGTATCTCAACTTCTTTGCTTACACAATGCATTCTTCCTTCCAACATCACTACAGAAATCTCAGCCATCTGTAGCAACTTCATCCTATGCTCTACTCTGGCTCTACTCCCATGAGCAGCCCTTCAAACACCAATGGGCAAGACTCATGCGAGGTACCCACCAGACAGCATGCTCTACCTCCAACTGCTGCACATGCCATCTGCAATACAGTACATGGGAGTTGCAAGGCAACTTCATAAAATCTCTATCTTGAGCAAATTCCCCGAGTGTTTGGAACGAATTGAAAGGAAGGAACACGTGAAGCTACTGACTGAGCAGCAGAAAAATGTGATCCCTGGATGAGACACATGCACAGTATTAGACACTGGACACCATTTGCACCTACAGACTATCATGCATCACGGGCAGATCTCTGAGGGTCTGGCATTCAGTTCTCACCAATCTGCACACCCACTTCCAGCCTTCACACCCAGCACATTTCCCCTCCCTACTCTGCTCAGTGCCGTTATCCTTCCCCCTCGCCCCCATGGGGAAGGCACCCCGAGCCCAATCTTCACCCACTTCCCCAGACCCTGCAGCCCCCTTGAGCTCGGTGCTCTGGGCCCACACACAGCCTTACAAGAAGCTCTGAACTCCAGCCCTCACTTTCTCAAAGCCTGCCCAGGTGTAAAGCTCCAGCGATTCCTTTTTCTTTGCCATTTTCCCTCCCTCCTCCCTCTCCTCCTAGCCCCACCAACATTTTCAGGCCACACAGTGAGCCGGGAGGGTGGAGTACACGAGGACCATTGCAGCAGTCATGCTGTTTCAGGCCCCCCCCAACTCAAGACAATTTCTAAGAGCCATTTCTTATCCTCCCCTCCGTGAAATGATTTCTCTTAATTGCCTGGTGGGAATCAGTTATAGGTGAGGGAGACTCTCTCCACACACACACCCTGGCCCCTAATTGGCTTATTGAAGTTTTAACGGGGCTTTCACCTGGAGAAGCTGGTAATTATTCCCTTCATGCCCCTCTTGCTTGTACCTGTAGCTTCACACTTGGGGCCTGCCTGGCTCCACGGGGGGGACTTTGTTCCCGCTAACTACAGGCCCCACACAAATGGGCCCAGCAGCAGGACAACACGGCAAAGTGGTAATTTTCAGCCCAGCGTAATTAGCCAAGGTTCTTTCAGCCCAAACTGCTGAATGGGGAGAGGGCTGCTGGGGAGGGTGCGCCATGTGGGAATGGAGGAACAGGGGCTGCTCTCAACAGGCGGACAAAGACCTCTCGGGGGCTCCGATCTGGGGCGAGCAAGAGGAGGGGGTGGGAGCGGGACAGTTTGCCTGGCATAGCTGGGGCACGGTCAGTGGTGGGACACACACTGAGGAAGTCAGCCCATGGCATCCTTCCCCCAGCTTGTGGAACAAAAAAGCAGTAAAGGAGAAAAGAGATCCAGTGATACACAATAGAAGCATGTGAAGGGGTGCAATGCATGACAGATTCTTGAAGGCCTGGTGTAGCCTATGCTCCCAGGACAGGATTTCTAGCCTAGTACCTTTGCACTGAGATTTAGAAAGGCAACAGACTCGAGCAGAATAAGCTGGGCAGTGCAGGTCCCAAATAGGATAGCAAGAACTGTGCCAAGGACAGAGTGAGGACTGTTATTGCTGAGAAAAATCATCGAAAAGTAAGTCAACTCCTCCAGCATCTGCTCCAAAAGTCAGGCAACAACCATAACCAGGAGGACAAAGGCTCCAGGTTCTCTTCTTGCTGAGGCATCTCCCATTAGCAAACCAAAATTGTTTTTCATAGTGGGACCTCACTTGCTCTGTCTCCCTTTCTGCTACAAGACTTTGGTTTTGCAGAACTACCAGGAAACCTCCTGCACGTGGGTTCAAAAAACTTGGCCACCAGTGTATCACTCCTGTGTCAAATCAGACTGATGTCAGATGTCCCACAAGCCAGAAACTGGCATCCTGTGTGTGGCATGCTGCCTCTACTGATTCTCAGGACTTGTTAGCATCTATGCTTTTTCTGTATTATCACCATTGCCTTCAGGACAGAAATGTTTGTCCTGACTGGTCAGGTCTTGTAGACAAGTTAAAGCTGCTGCTCAGCTGGATTGATGATCACAGCTCAGTGCAATGGGGTCTGGGGGATTTTTTGTTTGTTTGTTTGTTTTTAAATGTTAAACCATAGTTTTAAAAAACTCACCTCATGTCTCTTATGACTGTGATATCCTGCTAGAAAGCAAGAACTGTCATAATCTAAAAGTTTGGTCCTGATTCTGCAATGAAGGACAGGTGGTAAGCAGGGAAGTGGAAAGATGCCACTATTTTTATCAAAGGACAGGTACACTGGAGTGCTGCGCAAGCCCTAGGAGATGATGCAATTACAACAATCCTGACAACAAGGAAAGGAGATCCTCAGGGACTCCAGTTGTAGGAAGGGAGCAGGCAGGCAGCACAACCCTCAGGGCACAGACCTGTAATTTCTGAGCTGCCTAAAACACAACTGTGACACAATGCTGCAGCAGGTTGCAAACTAGAGAAGCAAATTGCCTGATTCAACCCCATGATTCTGGTTTCTTTTCAGGCCGTATCTATTTCTATCACATTTTATGAAAGACTCACAAAAAGGATCATTTTTTCATTTCAATCCTATTTTTTTCAGCCTCACCCAAGCTGCCTTAAGTACTTGTCACAGAGATGAGTTCAGCCAGATACTGTGTGCCTTTGACCCATCAATGCCCAAGACTTTTCCTTAAAAGCAACTTTTGACACTTCTGGACAAAGTACGCTTGCTGTGAAATCCCTGCCAGCATCTGAGAAGCAGACACCGAGAATGAACATAAGCAGACCCATGTTGACCAGGCCAATTTCAAGCCTGCACAGAGAAACAGAGTGAACATTCCCTGCACCAGTGGGAAAAGATATGTAATGTCATCTGTGCTCCCACTTTATCACTAACCTTATGTGGTCCACGGCTTTTTCCTCTTCTAACCCCATACCCTACAAGAGGACATGTAGAATTGATTGAAGTAAATACTCCAGCTGTCACTGCTTTGGACAAAAGTCTAAATATTTGCTCATGTATAGAAAATGCTTAAAGAATCATGATGCAAAAGAAGAAAATCTCTTCTGTTTATAAAATACTGCCTATTTTTTAAGGTTCAGGACTGCCAAGACCAACCCAAATATTTTTTCAGATGTGACTGGCAAAGTTTTCAGTTAACAAGTATTGTTTTAAAAATGCATGTATATATATAGAATGACATTTTATATAAACCTTTCCATTAGAATCTATGACAGAAAATTACTTTTCAATAAGCAGCAATCCATGCATGCCAGTGAGGTCAGGGGGAGGGGAAAATCCTTTCAGGTCTGCCAGAACAACTAAAAATCAAGAATGTTTCAGTTTAAAAGTAGAGGTGGAAGGAATCTCTTTTCCTGGTGCCACAAGCCACAAATTATTTTTGTCTTTTTTCTTTTGCCATACAGACACACGTATACCAAATTCAAACTCCTGTATTTAGGAGAATTTTGAAAAAAGTGATTGGGATGGTGAGGAAGAAGAGGATTTCTCAACAAACATATACTTTCCTTATCTTAGCACACAAGGCAGCAGTTCTTTCTTGACACTATGCAGAGGCAGGAGCTGTACTTGTTCACGCTTTTAGGGGAAAGAAGCCAAATCACAAAAACAGAGTGCTTGATCTTCCTCCTCTGCCCTGCGATATTCAAACAATTTACAAATTAAGTCTAAATGAGTTCTTCATCAGGGAGAGGGAAATAATGCTCAGAGGGTTTTAAGAAGTCAAAGACCAGGAAAGGTGAAAGGGGAAAGGCATGTATATGGAGCACATGCTACACATAGAGAGGGCCAGGACACTGAGGCATGGAGACACAGGTGCTCTGTGGAGGAGGGAAGCAAAGCCTCATCTGTGTTTAACTCAGCCATGAAATGACTCCTAGAGCTTTCCTGCTCTGATCATTCCAGTCCTGACATGGACACGCTTGCAACAACCTTAATCCACTTGCCCTTAAAGCTCTGGGCAGCTTCCACCTCTCCAGTTCTCCACTCTATGCAATATGATTTGCTGCAGGGTTTTCATACTAAGTGTTTGGAGCATGTCAACCCTTCAGCCCTAAGCAACCAAGATCTTGAATGAAACCCCTCCTCTCCATCTGCAGGTTCAGGGCACGCTTCATTGTGAGCAAGCACCAGAGTGAGAAATCAAACCTGCCAGTCAGGCCAGAAAGCCCCAGCCCTGCATGCAGAGAAAGGCATACAAGGTTTCATTAACAGATAATACACGTATAAGGCATAAAGATGTTTAGTGGCACTTCCTACACAGATCCCGAACCACACAAAAACTTGTTGGAAAAGTTTTGCAGAAGCCAGAGTTCAAACCATGCTGACATCAATAAGGCACAGTTTCACAGCACAGGTTATCACCTTCAGTATCTGTAATCACACTGGGCTGCAAGGCAGGCTAAGAATTATTAAATTTCACTGATAACTGAAATAAGCCAGATGAAGCCAGGAAAAGGATCAGAAAAGATAGATGGCGTAGAGATAGGGAAAGGATAAGACAAGAAGATGAGCAGTAATTTATTATGATGCTTTATGTCAGTATATTGGGGGAAAAATTGCACATAAAATGGTATAAGAGGGAAAGGATTGCATTGGAAAGGACTGAGAAAAAGACTCTTCAGGCACACATCCCAATTCTGCAATGGAACAGAAGATTCTCTAACATACATTGTCCTTTGATGACAAAAAATATCTGATAAAGGGATATTAAGTACCACACTGCCTCCTGCCACTCAGTAAGCTGCTGTCTAGGTGAAGCAGGACAACCTGCTGGCAGTCTGTCCTCCAACACTTCAAGGAACAGAAGTCTGGAAACTTTAAATGCATAGGCAGCTTTGTGGGTAGGAGTGTGAAACCACAGTTTCCTCCTTTCCTTTCCATGGCTTGCCCTATTTCCACATGCTCTGAGAATTTAGGAATTCACATCCAAATACACAGCTATTAAAAGAACAATTTCTACTTGGTAAGTCAAACACCCACACAAAGAAATGCCAGAACCAAGCTCACTCACACGTCCTACACTGAATGAGCATCAGTATTTGATTCTGTAGCCAGTTACAAGTGTCCCAGTCAAAACCGTCACTCGTCTTTCATCATGTAAATACACAAGAACCAATTACATGGCCATCAATTCGTGTTGGGCTGCACCTCTGTGGACTCCGATCAGAGGCTGCACTGGGAGAAAGTGATGAGCTTACCACAGCTCAGGAACTCCTGAACTCCACTCCATATGAACTCCACTCCAAATAACAACTGGCCAGCAAGTACCTTCAAGTCATGGCTTGCTACCACTTCATACAAGGCCATAGATACTGGAGTTGGGGTGGCTTGGGAAAAATATTAAAACTTTAAACAGAGTGAAGGGTATCTAGAGAGAGGAATCATTCACTGTATAACCCCATAAGACAATCAGGCAAAAGGTTTAAAAACGGAACAATGTGTTTCTTCCTCAGGACACAACACTGAATTTGAAAGGAGCCTATGAAGCCCAGAACATTAACAGATTCAGAAAGAAGATATGAACTGCTCACAGAGCTAGCTTCTGCAAATATGAAAGAAACACTGGTCCAAATGAAAACTCTAGCCATGGAAAACCTAACCTCTCCTCACTGGAAGCTGGAAAGGCAGGAAAGGATCTTACCTTCTCCATAGACATTTACTACTGACCACTGCTGAACACCAAATGCTGGGGTAGATGTATGCTTGACTGACCCACCATGGCCAGAAGAGGAAGAGAAATGCCCACTTTTGTCAAGCCATGGCCCATCCAGCTCACTGTTTTGTCTCCAGTGGTACTGGCAGATGCTGTTCAGGAAGAACATGTAAGCTTGGCAGTCTTCTGTGGTCATTCGCTTTGCATCCACAATTGCTGTACTAAGGATTTTAAAGAGTGTATCCCCACCTAGTCCCCCATTATGAACCTGCTATCCATGAATTTACAAAATCTCTTTCAAAACTGCTTGCATCATCCACCTCCACAACTTTCTGAAGCACTAAGTTCACACTGTGTGAAGGAATATTATCTTTTATTCATTTTAAAACAATCTCCTAGTAATTTCAAATGACTCTGGTACTCCTATTATAGGATTTGGTGAATAACAGTCCCACATTCAAGCTTACCCACCATCATCTTACTCTCTATATTTTTTTCAGGCTGGTTTTACCAGGACTAATGGAGGCAACCAAACATCAGCACATCATTAACTTCTGCAGATTGTTTTACTTGGGACCAAGTATGGGGAAAGACCACAAAAACATGATACAAACTAGTAATGTAGCCATTTCTTTGGTACAGAGGCGTGTTCCTCTGCTGTATCTCTTCTTCAAAACCTGTTGGCCCCTTCTGAGGTAGGTTAATTGCTCCATGTTCTGAGGCTTCAACCAGCCTCAGTCACTCCAGTTAGCGGGGAACAATATCACTGGCTCTACTGAGAGAGCTGAAGAGCCAGCACAGGTCTCAGGACCATGAAGGTCTCACAAACCAGTTTGTGAAGCAGAGGACTCAGATGTTGCACAGTGCCAACAGCACAGCTCGCCTCCACACAATACTACTAAAGTACCTCATATTTTCCACCGTCTACCAGGAGCGTGAAGTCCTTGCTTGGCCAGGCTCCAAACTTATCTAAGTGGTCTGCACACCATCTATGTTCCCAGACTACTCTGAGACCATAAGAAGACAGATATTAGAGAAACATTACTGCTTTTCTAGTATCTGGAGGACGCTCCCTTGCTTCTCCACTGTCAAAGAGGAGAAAATCCAGGGGAAGTATATGGCAAATGAAAACATGCTCTAGGCCAAGACAGCAAATTAGATGCAAGAGAGAAATTCTTCAGACAGTCCTGCTCCATCTCCATCCCTCATTAAACCAGCCTGAACAGCCAAAGCAGGTCACTGAACAAAGCACAGGTGTAAAGCTCAACGCACCTGCACCAGGAGGAGGAGACCAAGCACAGCAATAGTAGCAGTTGCTGCTTGGCCCTACTTAGTCTGCAATTGCTTCTTCTGATGAGTTCACTTCTTTCAGGAGTGGGGAAAAGGTACACACACATTTGTTTTTCACCTGAAAAAACCCTAAGCTGTTGGGTTCCAGCTTGCAAGACTCTCTTCAGCCCCCACACTAATAAATCTTTGGGACTATAAATCACCTTGGTACAGGTCTCTCTTCTCAAAGGAAATGGGCTCTCTCTTGTCATTAGCTGCCTGTGTCTAACGACCATTGCAGGGCCTCATTCAAGTCCTCTTTGATGGACGGTTAGACTTAAAGGAATATGTGCCTCAATCTCAGAGGAGAGAGAACAAGAATTTACTAATTAGACAGGGCAATGCACATTAAAAGCTGGCTTTAATACCTGGTCCCAAATTAGCCCTGCACCTGTTATGTGTCAGGATGCCTACAAAGCAGTAAGAGTACATCCCACATGTAGGCATGAACCCACAGGACCACTTAAGAGCAAGAAAGTGGCTGCAGCAATTGTGTTTCATGCAGCTGGGAGGGAAGGTAGAGAAGACCTGACAAATCCTAGGTAATGAACCACAGAACACAATACAGGCAACACTGCACAGAGAGAACAGACTTTCCACTCTGCCTTCCAGTCTGGAACAGTCTCATACTGCTCTGAAAAGAAACCAGAGGCAATGGAGCCAAGGAGAGAGTCAGAGCCACATAATTCTGTCCACGTTTCCAGTGTCCGATTCAACTCACAACAGAGATTCAGGATGCCAGCAACCCAAGAAAACTGAAGCTTAGCTACAGGCAAGAGGCACTCTGGCATGCTCCATTTGAAAGTGTATTAGCACTCAAGCCAGATGCACACACTAAGGAGAAATTCCCATTCTTCAGAGGAACTGGTTCCCCTTCAAGGATGACTATCTTCTCTTACTCGTTTGCTGCTCTCCAAACTCCAGCCTCTCTGGTCCTGTTCCCCTCTTGCCTTAAACAGTCTGCCAAGCATCTTTTGTGAGGACTGAAGTGACAAGGAGAATGTTATGACAGGAGATATCATCATCCTGATGTGTGCCAGACCTAATATGGGAGAAACCCATCTCTGAGCCATGCTTTCATTTTTATCAGTATTTTCTCTAGGCCTGAAGATATTCTTGCAGACAGTGCTATGCTCTGTGTCAAAATGCCAAAATTCAGCATCAAGTGATAAGTCAGAGATTTACATTTATGACTTCTGTAAATTCATACCATCTGCAACCTCATCTCGAGCACATGGATGACAGAGCCTACCCAGGATGAAGGCAGTGCTGCTTTAAACATCTCCCCCTCTGCCAGGGACCATCTTCTCTGCAGGCAGAACCCTTCCTAGAGCACTTTCCTACAATCCATATTAATATGCTCATATATTCTCTCTCCTGAGCTGGAATAGAAGTTTGTAACTGTAGATTGGCAGAGCAACATACACTGCATACCACACACCTGAAGAAAGTATGCTTTTCTTCTTATGCCTTCCCCTTCTCCTTTTCCCCCCAGCCTTTCCTGAGAGCACTGACTGATAAACAATCCAATCCACACTTGGAAAAAAGAAACTGTCCACCTCTTCTTCTAACCAGGAAATGTAAAACCTTGTCCCTTGAATTCCCTCTAAGTTACTCCTTGCCCCCATTCATACATACAGATGCACATATAAAGCACATCCATGTCCGCCTGTTCCTCAAGCTGGCACAAGCTATTTGGACCACAAAGCTATGCACAAGCCCCAAAGCAGCCACCAGACATTCTGTACTGGAAGTTGGCCGTTGTCTTCCCAGGGATATATGCAAATTTCTGTTGGATACAACAGCTCTAGTTAGAGGTAGAATCAGGCAAACACACATTAAACAAGTGTTTCGCACAGCGTGGACTTGATACGCAGTATAAAACAGGCTTGAATTGACTCCATTGACCATAATCAAAAACATATCCCTTTGCTTCAAACAAACTAGTGCATTTTGGATAGTATAGAAATTTGATTCAGCAAGTACTTGCATCAGAACGTTACCATCACCTGCAGCCTCCTGTATACTTTTTAGTTTCCCTCAGGAAAACTAGAACTAGCAACTGCCTTCATGTGTACACAATCATCACTTTCTTGCCTTAATAAATAAAGAACTGGTGCTTTACTATAATTCTTCCTCCTGCAGCAGTCTGAAATCTTCACTCTGATAAATTCAGTACTTTCGCAGTTCTCTCCCAAATGTATTTTTTACTTCTAGAAAAACTGAGGGCAGGGGGAAATCCCCCAAAGAGGCCCAGTGCTTCCCTCCTTGTAATGAAACCCTGTAATGGAATGCCCTGCACTCCAATTAGGAAGAAATGCTAATTTTCTCCAGTTGAGCACCCCCTCTAGATGTATCTAATTTGTTTCACTGCTTTCATCTCTCCCCTCCATCACATTTTCATTTAAAGGTTATGATCTGTTTGTGCCCTCCATGCCGCGCCCTGACAAGACACCCCTATGAGAGGTTGCAGGGGCCATGTCGCCCTTCCTAACCCCCTTCCCAAACAAAAACCAAAGCTTTTTTCCCTCCACTGCCTCTTTAAGAAACGCAGAAAGATAAAGAGGAGGAGCAGGGAATTGGGAAGACAATAATTAAAAATAAGAAGTAAGCCCTCTTGCAAGTTGGATTGTTGGTTGTTTCCAACAAAAGGTTAGAGACCTTTGCACCATGACCAACACCAGTATGACCAGTGCAGACCAGCCAGGAGCAACACCATTACAGAGCTTTGCTACTTCTGCAGATCCATTTTAGGAACAGCTGCCATGCAAGAATACTCTTTTGCAAAAGGTTTTGAGATGCTAAATTGTTTAGCTCCTTGTAGGTCTTGAGGAATACATTTTCTCTCATCTGTCACAGGGAGAGTCTGGTCAGAAAGGACATGAAGAGTTGGTTCAGCTGAGGAGAAAGTCTCAATAAAGCTTTCCCACTCCTCTCTAAATGGCTTATGCCTTGTTCTGGGAGCCTGTGTTCTGCAAATTCCTTCAGGAGAGCAGAGACTTCAGCTGGATAGCATGGGCCTTGGAATAGCTCTTCATGGCATCCATAAATTTGTGCTGCCATGGTTGTGGCTGGGCAGACATGCAAATCCTCAGGGCAGAACCCATCCGGACAGGTAATCCACCCGGAAGAGCTGTGTACACACCACATAGGGAAAAGGCATCCAGATGACCTTGCTGGTGACACAATACTTCCCACAGAAATTTCAAAAGGCTTTTTTAGTCACCAAAAGACTATTACTGAACAAAAATAATAAAAAAATGCAGCCACCATCCAACCTCCAAGCAAAGCCTCTTTGCAGCCTGCCCAACTATTCTCAAATAAAGCAGTATCCCTGGAGCTGAACCCCCAGTCTTCCCTACACCCAAACCCTGCTCCCAAGCCAAGCCCTTTATTACTTGCGTTCAGCCTCTCCCTCCTTCACTTCAATTTTCTCCTTCAGTTCTTGTCTGTTAGAAAGGAAATCATAGATCTACACTCTCTAGACACAAGTTTCACCACACACCTGTTGTCAACATCCTGTAAGTTGAAAGTGCCCAAAGAACCTCTTTGGAGGAAAGGCAGCTAAGTGGGCCCTGATTGAAAAGGTGTGGAAACTGCTGGGTTCCACTGGTGACACAGCCTGGAAGAACTACCCTCTTGGAAAAAGGAGAAGAACAGCTGGACACGCTGCCCAGACTGAGCATTGAGTAGCCTGCTCTTGACAGTAAGATGAAGCTGGAAAAGTGCTGCAAGAGTGTTTTCTGTTATTAATAGGCACTTTGCTAATACTGCTCAAGATAGTCAGCTCCCTCTCAGTCATTTCCTGCTGCAGCCACTGAATCCCATTGGTCACAGCACTATATGCTCCATTACAAGCTATTTCCTCTCTACGTTTGCAATGCCTCCAAAAGCTTTTGCAGAAAGTCTTGATGATCTCCCTTCCTGCCTCCCTCCGCAGACACAAGTCCCTCATAATTTGACTTTCTGGGACCACAAATGGGGAGCGGGTAAGAGGCACACAAAGATTTACTCTTCATAGATAGCAGCCTTGCCCCTTCCTCCCCTTCCAGGCCCCCTCTCTATCTGGTCCATACAAACAAACCCTGAGTGGGAAAGAGCGTTTGGAAGAGGCCTGTGTCTGGGCCAGCCGCCTTTCATCCAGAAGATGCCTCTTCCCGTTGGAAAATGCAAGCATTGTGTGAAAACATTTTAATATATTCATGCACATTCCTATAGCTCGCAGGAGCGAGTGGGTCTCAGCACCCTCCCCTCCCTGCCTTCCAAATGATTTTCATAGGCAACGATGCACTGGGAATACCACTTGTTTTCTCAAATGCCCGTGAGTATGTAAATTGTGGGAATATGCAGGCCAAGGGCTGTGGTTTTATTGTGCTGCAGAAAAGATTTTACTAATTACTTGCCTAAACTCCAAAGCAGTACGCCTGCTTTTTTACAAAGCGGGAGAGTGGGGAAGGTGGGGAAAGAGGGAGAAGGAAAGGGAGCACAAGGGATGCATTTCAAAGTTTCTCTAGCAATTGGATGGGGGGGAGCTGGGCCCAATGTGAAATCATAGAGGTCAAAGGTGGGTCTCCCTCCCTTGTGAGAAAGTGGTGAATCAGGACGGTTTATCAAACGATCATTTTCTTTTGAAACTGGGAGGCAGCGGCTGGGACAATTCTGCAGATGTGCTTGATGAGTTCGGGACAAAAATGGGCTGCCTCCTCCCCCCCTCCCCCCTCCTTCCCCCTTTAAGGTCTCCCATCAGGGGTTGCTTCTCCCTCCACTGCTTCCAGGACCCTCCCCTCCCTTCTTCAGTGGTCAGCTGAGACCCCCACCCACTGACCGCCTTTGTATTTCTGGCCTTTGGACACAGTGACAGGGCCCTTTATGAGACCCCAATCAAGACCCCCATGTCACAGGTACCTAGTAGAGATACCAGACCCTTTTCAAATGAGGAACAACAAGGAAAATATGCTGGCCCATTGTCCCAGCATGGCACCAAGGGAGATGAAAGGGACAGGCTGCTCCCTCTCCGCAGACTGCCTGCCAATCAACCCTAGTTATTAAGGTCACGATGTGGAAATTCTTTTGACCTACACCTAATCAAAGATGCACCAAGGACTTTTGAGACAACATGGGGGAAGGTGGGAGAGCAAGCATGCCTCTGCACTCTCCACCCATAAATACAGTGGAGCTTCCACAGAGAATTAGTAGGAGTTACCCCAGCTAGTGCTGCAGCACACTTGCCCCAAGTACCACTAGGGCAGCCAAGCAGAGATCTGTGCTGGCATCCAGCCTCAGGAAAGCTTAAATTAAAAGCATTTCTCACTGAACAGTTACAGACTGAGCAACACTGGAGGTGGCTCAGAAGCCACAATCGAGGACACTGTGTGACAAATACGAAGCATCCTCTTTCCTATTGCTGATATCTTTAGTTTGCACAGGCTGTGGGTTTCACTAAACATGGTCAGCACTATCCAACAGGGAGTCCTGAAGAAGAAAAACTCAGTAGATGTGAATCTCTGAGTGTCCAAAAGCTGAAGCACCTGGGAAGAGTGGATAGATGCCAGTAGTGCAGAGCAGACATTCTGACTCCCCCTTGCATGATACAGAATAAAGATACCAAGATGATGTTGACGGTGGCAGTTTTTAGGACTACACAGAAATATCTCATAGAGAGGAGGTAGGAGCCATGTGCACTACCAGAACAATGAGATGGACAGAAAACAATTAGAGCATGGGTCAGATGGGATCAGAGAAGCACATCCTACCAGATAGCTCCAGAGCACTTGGAATATGGACAAGATCAACTGCCTCTGAAAAGCTGTTCTGCATCACTCACTGTCTGAGTCATCACCGTACACTCAGAACAGTCAGACACAATACTTCAATCTGACAAGCGACACAAGAAATGACAGACTACAGTCTGTGATAATTCACACAAAAAGGAAAGAAAAAAATCCAAACTCCGTAACAGGAACATTATTCAGCATATATAGGATGCTTCTCAAGTGCATGACTTTGAATTAGGTCCTCCAGAAGAGTCACATAGTATAAGTCACGGCCACCACTGGCACACTAATGATCAGTCTTGAAGAAACAGAAATGTTTGGCACTCTTCTTTATGGACCATATCTACTGTCATTCAAGGAATACCCTTCCTGATCCCATGACAGCTTGCTGCTCTCATCCTGTTGGCATTCTTCAAAGCCCACCTGGATGAAGGTCTTAGTGAAAGGAAAAATTTGGGGTGGTAGTAGAGTGAAGTCATAGAAAGTGGAACAGTCACAGCAACCAAGCTGCAAGTTTCTTTTTGCTAAACACTGCTCATGTGTTGGCTCATTTTCCTCTGTCTTTTAGCTAAAAGATACCAGTGCAGTGCTACTGGAGCCCCCCAGTTCCTGTTAGAGAGCCTGAAGAAGGTAACAGCCAACCAGTGGTGACCAGCCGGGTAAGAGATGAGAAGTGGAAGATTCCAAAAGAGGTCTGGGACAGACTCGTGTCTTTACACAAATCCTACTACATTGCTTCTCCACTGCAAGTCACTGACATTCCTAAAACTGTCCCTTTGTTCCTTGGCTTTTACACAGCTGTTGAAGCAGGTGGGAAACAGCTTTTTCTTTTTGATGTTGAACCAACTGCTCTTATACCAAAAACTGCTTAGCTATGGCAAGGCATGATCTGGTTTAGATCGTTGTAAGCCAAGATCCAAACTGACACTTCAGACACTGCAAGCTGCAATGCTCAGAGCAGACATTACTTAAGCCCTGCAGCACAAAAGACAGATATTGCCTTTACTTCAGGGCAATATCCTCCACTATCACCCTCCTTTCAAATGCCAATGGCAGGCTGAGGACCAGTCTCCTGATGTCCTCAGAGTGAATCAACACTCCTTTAGAAGGGCCAGGCTGCTATCTTAGGACACTACAGCTTCACTTCCCACCTCAGGGCATGATTTTGCATCCTCTGCGTGACACGTCTGGCCTCATCTGGGAGGAGTAACAGTGGAAGCTGAGCCTGCTTAGAGGCATCTGCACCTGGGGCTCTCACCGTGCAAGAAAGGTCCACCCCTCTGTGTCCCTTCCCGCCCCCAAGAGCAGTCATTTGAAAGGCGGGGAGGGAACAGACACCACTCTAATTGTAGGAGTGAAACCTGGCATCCTCCTGCTCATCTACCTTTGCACTCCATTTCTGTTTCTCTTTGAACCTCTCGTACAGCTTGTCAGGTCGCTGCCCTCCTGAGAGATCAGAAAAAAAAATACAGCAGTGATTACTATTGTACACTGATATGCAAGCTGGAAAAAGAGAGAGAGAAAAGGAGAGAGAGAACGGCCTCCATGTGTTAGACTATGAAAGGGCTTCGACTGAAGCCGCCTGAAAAACAAACCCTTAATTTAAATGTTAATGAAAGTGCTGAAGAGACATCAGAGGCTTTCATTTCTCTACAAGGAACAGAATCACCAGGTCTAGAATTTATGGCCCCCTTCACCTCCCCTCTCCTCTTCTCTGCTCCATCAGCCACAGAAGTAAGGAAAAGAAAAAAACCCTAATTTTAACATTAACTCCACACTTCCACCCTAGGATGCAATTGCTAAATTATCTGTTGGCAGGACACTGATCAAAGGTGGAAAAACAAAGGCACACTGCACAACTGAGCAAAGGTAAACAGCAGCCAAGGTCTGGTGAAGTTACCTTCTCCCCCTGCAAATTTAAAAAGCAAAGAGAAAACAATCACAAACTGGAAATGGAAACCTCAAACCATAAGGTTGCCAGCCCCCTCAACTAAGTTTCTTCTGTCACATCGATTAAACAGTCATGGATTCTCCTGTGCAAACCAGGCAGCACAAGAAAGATGCTTCCTCCAAGCTTTCTGAGACAGACTTCCCCCTCAAGCAAGGGGAAAGACGATAAAAAACTGCAGGGGGAGGAAAAAAAAATCAATATGCAACACAGCTCAACACGATTAGAAACAGATGTCTGTGTTCCAACTCAGTCAGCTACTGCCTCCCAAAACCTGCTCACCTGCCTGCAACCACGAGTGAGCCAATTCACAGAGTCACAGAAAATATATACATTAGAGTATTGGCCAAAAGTGACAAAAAGGGAGGAAGTCATCAATCACGTGAGCTTTAGAGGGCAAAGGAAAGAAATTGAAGTGAAGAAAGGTAAGCTGCAGTTTCTCAATCTATAGAAATGTTTGCATATGTGTTTGTTTCTAGAGGAGAGGGAAAATGAACATGTGTGTTCATGTGTTCACCCACGTGAAGAAGACCAAATAGAGTCATTACCACACAATTAAAGAAGGTAAAACAAAGTCTTCTTCCTCCCAACATCAAGAGAACAATCAGGGCAAATGGGTAAGACACAGGTGTCATTTTAGCTCCAGAGGGGAGAAACTGATACTCATTTCCTGCTCTTCAGCTTTAGGGTGAAAGAGCACCAAGTCAGTTATGACTATTGCATATACCTAGAAACCCACATCCAGATCACCCTCTGAGGTCAGTCAAAGATGGCAGTTAATGCCACCAGTAACTCTGCACGTCCACTCTGGGATCTCACAGTTGAGCAGGTTCTTCCTGCCCTGCTTAAGAAACAGCTGCAGGTCAGAGTCCCCTCTCAATTATTCAAACCAACCAGGCTCTACAAAGATCCCCAAGGACAGCAGAGCTATTGCTGCCGGCTGTTTTGCTGGCAATGCACAAACCCGAACAAAACTCAGCTACTTCTCCCAAGTCCTAGCAGACTCAGAGAGGTTAACTGCACAAAGCTAGGTCAAAGCAGAGCACCACTACAGCAAACAGCTCATCTTGATATGCAGTCAGGGAAACCTGATGATAAAATCGGAGTAAGAAATGAGAGCAGGGGAACACTATCCAACATTTTAACTTCTACACGTTAGGGCTTCAATTGCACAGTCAAAACTATTGCAAAGTTGCTCTGATTCAAGTGGGTTGTTTTGCTCTAAGGCAATCTGCAAGATCAGATTGTTACACTTTCACGAGAAGTTTCTAGATAACCATTAAAAAGAAGCCCTCAAAATTAATTATTTTGATCGCTCCCAGTGGAAGAGAGGTCCATTCAGTAAAGTTGCCTGTCAGTAACCTTTCTCTTCCTTCCTTTCCCCAATGAGTTTGGGGTATGTTTTACAATTTGCCTGAGGTTGTCCACAGAAGTAGAGATCTCCTCAGATATTACTTCCTCATAATAATCCATGGGAGAGGCAATTAGGTTAAAATCAGCATGTTCAAATAGAGGGGCTGGGTCTCAACTACAACACTGCATAAACAGGAGAGCCACCCTGGCTTTTTAAATTCAACTGCTCACGTAAGTACTTATTTTCCTCTAAATTAAGCATCCAATGCAGATAGTTAGTCTTCAGTACAAACTTTCCTCCTCTCTGGAGTTAACCTGCACTTCACAACATCCACGAGACATCATCTACTGCAGCAGACTAATGACACAGTCAGAAAAGAACAGACTGTCTCTTGGGCTTACACACCCAAAGCATGTGTCTGTCACAGTAAGGCACTTTATGATTGCCTGATATTGCCCCAAAATGTACCAAGGGTTTTCTAGCTCCCTATCTACAGCTGAAACCTGGCATCCTCCTGCTCAGCTACAGTTGCACATTGGAAACCATTTTTGCGCCTCCATCTTCTCTTTGCTTGCTTTAAAATCTGACACACTTCGAGTATAGCACCTCATGATAAATATTTAAATATTTTTAAATGAAAATAGCAAATGCCAGTGCCCAGTGGCAGGAGAAGCCAGATTAGATCTGAGTACTTTTTTTAATTCAACACAAAAAAAAAATCCGGATTCAACATTAATAATAATGTCCATGAAGGTCCACCTTTTTCTTTCCCCTCCAGTTTACAGTGTACACTGCTCCCTTCTCTTCCCTGGCTACTGCCACCTCAGGGAACCACAAAGCATGAAGGTGCCACTGCTCTACCAAAAATTCCTGAGTTTGCCTCACTTTGCACATTTGAATTGGTCCACTGCACTTAGGCTTGCCCTGGTCCCTGAGCACACATAAGTCACTGCAGTAAGCACCAGTAAATGAAGGTTTAACATCTGCGTGATGCAGAGTTCAAAAGGCAAATGAACTCGGGGGGGAACAGGATTACGAACAACTAAGACACATAGTTTAGAGTACACAGCAGAGTAAGTACAGTATTTTACTAATCCATGGAGAAGGACAGCTTTGAAGATCAATTAAACCAGTGGCTGAAGGAAGCTGAGGTACTCTTATTTTAAGAACCCTACTTTAAGAACACTCTCAGACTCTTCTCTGGTCACTTATGTGACATGCAATGTGTGACCTGCTATCCAAAGCACACTGGCCAGCACAACTTTGCAGAAGACTTCCTGAAAACCCAAAATGAACTCAATGCCCTCCCATCCCCACTACCCTGCAGGCCACTGTTCAGGATCCCCAAAGCAATGAAGCTTCAACAACACACATGGATGTCAAGACACTTTCATGGCTGAAAAAGTTATATAAAGGACTAAGCACAGTTTCCCCCTGCACAGTATGAAGAGACAATCCAATACTCTTGGTACCCTTTTACTATCTTTTCCTCTACTTAATCTCCCTTGTAGGAATCATTCCGTTTGCAGACTCTAAAAACATCCAGAACAGCACCACTACACAAAGAACAAGGAAGCCTCCTCCCTCAGCTCCACACATCTACAGGATGACCTCCGTAGTGACACAGGGAAACTATGGACAAATCAAGGCAGAATACCTAAGAAAAAATGCCTGAAGCCAGAGGACCTGTGCTGTAAGAGCACAAGTCTCTAACATTTAGCTTGAGTGTACAGGCACTGTCCTCTAGAGTAGCAGTCCAGCAGTGCAGGACTACAGCAGTCACAGCAGAAAATCCAGCTGTGGGTCAGGAGTGTATGGGACACTTTGTAAGAAGCTTCACACAGAGGAAGATATCACTGAAAAGACGAAAAGTTTCAGCCCATTAACAGCTGAAGTTCAGTAAGAATGACCACCCTGACTACTCTAGCCTTAGTCTTGGCAAACTTCCAGGGCAGGAAACTACAGCCTCTCCAAAGCAATTCTGAATGGCTAGAGTTGGAGGAGCCTTCCTTGCTCCTACCCCACTATACACTGCTTTGAGCTGTTTCTGATCTCTCTGTGTCCATAGTAGAGACAGCTGCCATTTCTTAGCAGCAACGCGCCAAAATACTTAGGTGATTGGAGCCTCATTCCCCAGCAGTTCTATCCCAGTAGAACTACCTGTCCTTATGGAGGAGATCTCAGTTTACATCAGCACAACTGAGAAGGGAGAATCAGAAGGTCACGTTAAATGTTTAGGAGGAAGTGGAGGTTATAGGCCATGTTCAGCCTCACTGAGGAACAAATGTATCCAAGCTCTGGCTAGAAGGACGGGGACTGCGAGGGAGGAGAAGCTTTAGACACAAGTGCATAGGGAATGCATATGGGTGAAATATGGGCTCTTGCAAATAAAACAGAAACCACAGAGCTTCCCAAAGCAGACTTTCCTAGAAAGCAGATATTATCTTTTTGATACTCACCCTCATTAGACAGCAAGTAATAAAACCTATTAGTGAAAAATTCATCTCCCCTGCCCCTTGCCCTGGCCCACCCCCACCACATGCCCTCCTGCTCTGATCCTCTCTCTCTTCTAGGATGGCTGCGATTTGTTCTGAGAAGCGACAGGTTTATAGGTTAGCCGACACCTTCTCTCTGTGGAATTTTAATTAACTTCTCCCATCGTCAATATGTTAAGGAGCAGGGTTCCCATTATACAAGGTCAGCAGCGTGTTTCAGGCCCTGCTATATCAGCCGTCAAATTGAAGAATTAATGACGTGGCTAATTGGCTCTAATTCTCCACACCCCCCCTCTCTAAAATATGGAGGGGTAAGGGGGGGTGCAGTAGGGTGGGCTAGTGGGAGAGGCTGGTACAGTCCACAGTCTCATAAAAAAATGAGAGTGAACAATTTAAGCCCACTTGTTCATGGGGTAGCTGTTCCACCACGTCCAATTTATCACCCTGCGGGGAGGGAAGGGGGGGTGGGGAGACTGAGGGTAAATATTGTGACAGAGAGTGTGCACAAGCATGCACACCAGGGAGAGGAACACTGTCCTGACAAGAGGCCACGGCAGCAGGTCATCACTTAGGAGTAGGAAGCAGCATGCCACTGGGCTCTAACCAGCTGCGCTGCCTGAGCCAGAGCCTGTCTGTCAGAAAGGGGACCCTTGCAGCACAGAAGACAGCAAAGGGCTTCTAATCTCACATCTTGCAGCGGCACTAACGCATGTGACACTTCTTCAATAACATTATCTGTCTCAAACACTCGGAGCAAAGGGACAAGGCAACAGCAAAATCATAGCAAGCCTGAAGCCTGGAGTGTCATTTCCCTGATAAAGCCATTAGCTCCATACCACTAAGTTTCTGCTGCCTGCAAAACAAGCTTGGAAATCTAACAAGGACAGCAGTTGTGGACAATATTTTGGTTTTGCACAAGCCTAAAATTCAGTAGTTGCAGACATCCCATTAGCAGCAATAGCAGCTCTTCCTCCCCTCCTCCTTGAGGTATGCTGAGGAAGAACCTCTCTTGAATGCAAAAGACCAGTTTAACAGGGGACCAAAGAGACAGATCATTGCTGGTTGGTGTAAGATTTTAACAGCAAGAGTTTCTCAGATTTTCAGTTCCTCAAGAACAGGAGCACTTTAAAAAACACCCTGGAAGACACTGGTGTATGTATTGCCCTTGCCTCCCATGCTGAAGTTGTACTGTAGCATTATGCCTGCACTAGAAGCACAGAGCTACAGGCAATAGAGGCTGGAAAACCACATCCCTGAACTCCACTTCATCTTTGCCAGTTCAACATGTTCAAAAAAAACTGAGTTCTAACCCCTGCATGCAGCTCTCAAGCAGGGACCTTTTTGCTCAGCATCTCTTCTGCCAGAGAATGAGAATACAAGTTGGCATCTTTTCAGCACAGAAAATCTCAAGAGGATCCAGCTCACTGTTTCTAATTAGCAAGTCAGGGTTCCTTTGTCAAGAAAGAATGAACAGGTCCCACCTGAGGCACTAAGAGGAACCCAGGGCCACCTTCACGGCCTCTTTATGAGCGAATCACTCCACTGGTATAGGAAATAAAGACCACATGCTCTTCCCTGGGCTCCTGCTGCAGGCACAAGCACCTGATCAGCCTCCACAGGAATCAAGTCCCTGAACTGTCACATCGGTGCCTCAGAAAGATTTGTGGACACACAGCCTATCCAACTCCTTTACTTGTCTGTGCTGAAAATTTGGAATAAAGAGATCTGTTACCTTAATAATGGGCTGATAGCAATGGACCACACTCGATCCTCTGTCTGCACTGTATGTAGACACTGACCAACTCTGCCCGTGGACAGGGACCAAACCTAAAGAGAGAGATGCATGTTATGCCACATCACCCAAAATTGCAGAAGGTAGGATGCATGCTGCTAACGTTGTGCTGCACGAGCTGCCCAAACTGCCATGCTTACCTTCCCTGAGACCCTATCCCTGAATTCCAGTTACTTATTTTGGGGGAGCAGAGCCTTCAACTGTTGGCAGAAACAAGCACTTGAGGTCACACAAAGATTCAGCTTATAAGTATGACCTTCCACCCCACTGGTAACAGAGAGAGCACCCCCATCATCACTTGCTCTCTAGGGGCAGCACTCAACACAAACTCCTCATCTTCTGTAGTTAAATAAATGAGAACAAGGATTTGTTCAAATCTGTTCTCTTGAACAGTGTGGGAAGACTTAGTAGCATCCCTGAAAATTTTCCATTAATATTAACTATAAAGTTAATCATTCACCAGCCTGTAAAATAATCTTTTATAAGTTCCCCTCTTTAGACCAAGTTTCTCAAGTGTACCCCAGTCTGCTTTCAAACTGGCCACCCTTGCTCACTGACAGTATGAGAGAATTCCTTCCCTCCCCCAACAGTGCAAACGTGCACACCTCTTTCCACCAGTTCACCCCTTTGTTTCTGGGCCCTAATAAAGGCCCCAGAATTCTTGCTGGGGCCTCTGCTAGTGGCCCTCATTTTCTCCACCTTGCCATCATTCTTGGCCCACAAAACTCAAGCCTCCCAGTTGTCTGTAACCAACCCCCAGTGTTTTGCTTCAAGACTTCAAAGCGCGGAGTGCCCTATTTGTTTGTTTGTTGATAATGACCAGGATTGCGGGCTATTCTTGTCAGCGGGGAATTTAGCACCTAGTGTCAGCAAAAGCAGCAGAAAAGCTTAACTCCTTTAAGGCATCCCTATCTCCTACAGGTTAAAAATATTGCTCAGAGCACACTATCTGCTGCCTATCACACAGGAATGTACATTAGCAGCTCTTCAGGGCTTAGTCCTAATCAACACTCAGCAGAGCCCTCAATAGCTTAGACACTTAGAGCCCCTTTAAAAGGTTGGTAGGGATTCCCTTCCACCCTCTAAGAGTCTCATTCACGCAAACAAGACAGCCTGCAAAAGAGATGATAAAAAATAAGAGGTGAACATCCCCAGAGTATACGCTGTGGAGAGCACTGGGTGGGCAAGATCTCACACTAGCTCTAAGAAAAACAGCTTGAAATTCCCCTCTGGCCTTCAGGAATTTGTTCTCAAGGTCGGAGATGTCTGTCCTCCAGCTGTCAGAGAAGTAGCAAGAAGGCACTCTCCCAGAAAAGAGGATCCACAGACCAGAGAGGAGCAGCACCGCTAAAGTGTGATACAAAGCAGCATCAAGGCCTTGCTCCCAGGAGGCAAACAGCAACCCCGAAATTGCCTTTTGCATCTGAACATTGCTTTACTTGGAAGTGATTTTCCTCAGGAGTACATCTGTACAGAGGGACCAACAAAAATAAATTGGGTCATGCTGCTTCACACACTTCCTATAAAACCTCGAAAGAGACATTTAAGTCTTTCCTTGCTTCAACTTCCCCTCTTGAAAAACAGGAATCAGCTGGCTTTCCTCTTACCTCCATGAATGCTCTATGATATAAACCAGGGACCAAGAGTATCCATCAGCCTACCTGGAGCAAAAGCCAACATATAACATTCAACATACAGCAACCACTTCCAACAATGAAACAAGTGGTTGTGAAGATACTACACGTACTGCATCATGCTAGCAGGACAAGGGTGAAACATCTGTGTAGAGTTCCCTAAACTGATCAAACAGAGCAGAAGAGCAACTCTCCAGGTCTACATAGAAACAAAGCATTGCCAACCAGATCCAGAAGGACAAAAATAAACAAGGTCCTGCCCCAAAAAGAAACAGTCAAAAATTATGTGACAGGACTCAGTGATGCCAGCTGGAAGAGAAAAATGGGAGCTAACAATACTCATAGTCTAACTTCATTCCTGGTTTGCAAACCAAGAACCATTGAAAAAAACCAAAAAAACCCATACACACATAAATAAACCACAAAATTAGTAAATAACCATAGACTTGGAAAGGACATCATGCTATCCTTCAAAGAGATTGATTATATAACAGAGAGCATGTTAAACCACACTGCAATGTTAAATCACAAAACAAGGATGGGTTTGAGATCCATACAGTTAATTTCACACTACCTGGCATGCATCTCCACTACAATGTAGATAGATGTACAGGGAAAGAAGCAAAATATCAGCTGTTGCCTTCTGCACTTCCAAGCTTAAGCCAGCAGCTGATGCTGTAAATTACAGCCAAATCTCTTTCTAACACGCCTGGCAGAGCAAGCATCTTTTCAGAGACATGAGCCAAGATAGTCAGCACTCCTCCTGCAAGGAGTACAGAGCTCACAACAGTTCTGCTGACACTTAAATATTCATGGCACAAGACCTCTGAAGTCACCTCTACAGCAGCACCTGCAGCTGCTGAAACATTCCCTGCTCACCTTTGCTGTTCGGTCCCGGGAACCACTGACAATGAGGCCACCTTGGAAGTCCACACAGTTCACCTCCTGTTCATGGGCAGAGAACTTGACGCTGTAGGAGCCATGGATCTTGTGAAGGACAATACTTCCATCTCTGAAAAACAAATCCACAGGCAGGGAATCTGTATCCCTTGGACATGCACCTTCCACTAGCGCTTCGGAGCGCTACAAAAAGACCAGGACTGGTCTCTGACAGGGGCTGAAATTCATGCAGCATTATTAACCCTCCACTCTTCACACATCACCTGTTCTCTTGCCATTCCACATCTGGCCAGTCAAAGCCTGATCTGATGCACATGAAAATTTTCCTGGCTATCTTTCCACTCTCCACTTTGTGTTAAGCTGCAGAAACTATAGCAAAGCAGCCATTCGTCCTCCTACTGCTTTGAGCTTGCCAGAATCTTGTCTGTATGCTGAATGGCTGGAGTAAGGGAACAAGTGAGAGGACATTCTCACCCATGTCCAAGCCTCAGCTTTTCATCCATTTCAGAGCAGCCATGCAGGGTGCTGTGCTTTGAATTAACTACACAGACATTTAGACCTTTTTCAACCAACACAGTTACTGGAATTTTAAATGCAAGCCTATATTTTCACCTGAATTTTGGGATACAGTTCACAGAGGAGAGTCCCATGATACCCAGGGCAGACAGCCATGCTTGTCTCTCCCAGTTCTGTGCTTAACTGCTGTGTATATTTATAAAGTTTTAGCTATTAATGAAAGTCCTGTCACTTGCTGTAACTGTAAAAGGCCAGTCAAATTAATTGGAGAAGTGTGTATGTGCTGGAATGCTTGGCAGTTTTTCCCCTCTCCACAATTGTATCAGTGGGTCTAATAAACACACTTGTCTCTAGAAAACTTTCTGCACCACTGCAGTCCCAGCTAATCAGCAGTATTGATTATTAGAACAGTCTAGCTACCCTGGCTCTAACAGGGAAAGAAATGAAACTTGCACAGCAGTCAGGTTTGCCTGATCAGTCAATCCCAATTCAACAATCCTGTGGACATCAACACAAGTTTACAAGAGCAAAGGACACTTTTTAAGGTCAACAGCATGAGACTCAGCTCCTTCACTGCTGCAGTAGAAGCTTTTTCAGGCCAGAACCAAAATTATAAGAGAGGAAGCAGCAGCAGTTGACCACAGCCAAGCATGAGGACACTGCGTAGCAAAACTGGCCCCTCTAGTCTGGGCTGGAGTTACACAGAATCTTTCCAACTTCAGTGGCAAAACACTTGGGCTCCTTCATTCACCCAACTTACCCCCCTCCACTGACAATGTGGGAGTTGACAAGAACAAAGCGACACACATCCTCCTGGTGGCCAGAGAAGATGGCTTGAGGGTGATGCTGCAAACCTGTCCCCTCTGCACAGAGGTGGTAGGCCTGGATGTTCTCTGCTTGAGACAGGTAGAGATACTCGCCATCCAGCTCCATCCAGGGCATCAAACTGCAAACAGACAGCAGGTTGGGGGCATGCAGGAGTGGGGAGAAGAAAACGAAAAAAAAAAACAACCTCACAAAGAAAAAGAAAAAAAATTATTTCCATATGCAAACATATCAACAAAAACAAATGCCTGCTCAAGAAAAGTGAAGTTGGAGCTGCAGGTCACATGCAAAAGGAGGGCTTAATATAGCAGCACAGCTACCAGCAAAGCTTCTCCACCAGCATAAAAAGCAGATTACATTGCTGGCATTTTTCTAACCAAGAGCTGAGGAAAAGGAAGCATGGAATCTCTGAAAGAGAAGACGGCCTAAAAAGTCTAGTGAGCATAGACAGGAAATACTTAAGGGCCCCTGAACCTGCACATGAGCTCTGTACTTTTTAAGAAACTAGACTCTGGTGTTGGTGAGCTATGCTGAGCATTTCTAAGAGAGCATTCAATGTGAGGCTGTTGGTGCAAACAGTCACTCTTGATCCTGAACACTATTTCAGCAGAGCAGAGATAGCAGAGACCATAAAGCTGCCACTGTCCCATACACCTCTAAGCAGGGGAGCATATTAGCAAAATACCACAGATCTTCCTACAGATAGAAGGTCACCCGCCTCCTGCACTCTGAGGCTACCCAAGAACTTTATGCTCATCATATATGATGAGGTATTATCTACCTTCACACCTCTTCCACTGCTGAGCCATAAGCTGTAGAGCAAGCTCTTGATTTCTCTTGCCCATCTTTTAGAAGAGCCCATACACCCTTTCTGTCCACTGCTTTATGTGGGACAGTGGCACGTTTGTACGGACAGGTTCCAGGCCAAGACCAGTGGAGCCAAAAAAACTATTCCAAAGTATTTTGAAGATTGATGTTACAAATGGAAAATATGCTTTATTTTCTGGGAAACCAAGAAGAGGAGAAGACACTCAAGCAGTGTCTGAATCAAGTCTGTCATCTCAAGAAGTTTATTTATTCTTGAAACAAAACCAAAATACAGAAGAAAATGGGCTACAAGATGCACTTAGGCACTGAGATCTGAGATCTTTGGTCAAGATTTTGCTTTTGTGTAGCCAACAGAGAATCAGCAAATAAGTTTTCTGGATATAGCAAGGCCAGATACAAAGACACATGAGACTCATGTCCTGTGGGGCATGGATGTGTGAAATTGTCTCTGCTTTGCAGTCATTGCCAAGTGCACCAATGCCCATGGAAACACCGAGCAAATCCAGAGCCTTTCTACAGAGCAGCCTTTCAGTTTTCAAACTATTCAGGAACAAACGGCTTTGAAAGCAGTGGGGCTTCTCATAAAAACCTGTCTCCCTCTTTTTTTCAGATCATTTATCCTCAGAGGTCATGATTTGCTATGTCATCAGAGTCATTACACACAGCCATACCTCGTAACATCACAATGAACAACTAGAAACAAGCAAGAGGACAAGATTGCTCATTAGACAGAAGGTTCCTGCTTGCCTGTATTCATCTCCAGTAACGGGCTTTTAATCACATGGACAAAGCAGTTGAGTTTATAATGTTCATCTGGGACTTGATCATATACATGGAAAAAGTAAGAGGCATCTTTAGAGCAGGAGCTTTGGGTTTAGGCAGGCTTTGATTTCCCCTTCCTTCCTCCACTCCTACGCACTCCTCTAAAAGCAAGTGAATATCCAGCTTACCCAGACTACAGCCAGCTTCTGCGGCTCTCCTTTTGCAGAAGTTTAGCTTTTTACCTTTTTCTATGGCTTTTTCATAAGGAGAAGTAACAAACCTGAAGCACGATAAATGAAAATTAGGGGATGCCATTTGGATGGTGGCCTCATTAAATCAGTCCTTGCCTTTTCACTTGGGAAGGTAGTTTAGTAATGATCTCTAATATCCACAGAGCCTGTCTTCACAGATGGTTGCAAGCACTTCAAAGGCAGATATACAACCTGCACCAAAACCCACTCTGCTCATTACAGCTGTTCCCAGGACTTTAGACAAGAAGTGGCACATTATCCACCACTTCAATCTACACAGCACAAAAAGGCATGAAAGCTCAGTAGAAGGTCCCTGTTCTTCAGCAGCTAACAAACCATAGTCTTTCTCATTTTTCCTTCAGTCTGATGATGTGAAGGCTGAAAATTTAGATGTGCTGCTCAGACAAGAGACCTATCTCATGCTTTGCTTTGAAAGCCAAGTACACCTTTGCAAACAAGAATTTAACAACAAGCTCCTATCATTAATGTCAAATACACTTTTTTTTTTTTAAGTGAAGGAGAGAAGAATAAGGCATGCGAATGAAGGAGCAAAAGGCAGATGAATGGCAATTAGCATTTTAGATCTGTACATCCAAATCAGGGTCCAGGATAAACCATGGGAGACTAAGCATTTTGAGGGGACACCTAAGTCCACATCTGGGATCAAGGTGAGCTCATTGTGAGAGCAGGACAAAAGATTGCTCATGGTATTCAGCAGTAGACATGAATGCAACAGTTTGAAATCTGTAGTAAAGGTTGCTAAATGTGACTAGAACTGTACAGATCAGAACAAAGACAAATTCAAATTACTAAGAAAGAAACTCCTGACACTCAGCATGAATCCCTAGGGCGAGGCAGCAACTCCAGTTACCCCACATAGTCAGCCACCAAAAGCCAAAATAAGCCAGCAACAATCACTCCTAAGACCCCATGGATCACAAGGAGCAGGAAACATCTCATTTCAGGGCACAGACACAAAGCCAAGGCCCCGCAGCAGTTGTCACGTAACAAAGAAGAAGAGAAAGAAGCCACTTGCTTGCACTTCCATTTCAGGACTGTCTCCCTCCGGCAGCGTCCATGCCTCCAGTTCTGAGACACCTTCACCCTTTCCTTCACTGGAATGCCAGCAGCTCTGAAGACAGAGGAAGGAGAGATGAGATTAGCAACCAGGACTGCTGCCTTCTGGACAACAAATGCACTCAAGATGGCCACAGGTAAGCTCTCACCCTGGTTCCACAATGATGAACTGGCACACGCTGATGGTGCCAGAGCCACACTACATGAGAGCACATTCATGAGAGCTCACAAGAAAGTAACACTGAGAAGAGTGGGGGATTATCAGCAAAGAAAGCCACTTCTGATGATCACAAACCCTAAATATGATCAAGACTTGACCAAGTATACTGAATGCAGCACAGGTTCAGACAAAATGTAATCCAAACAAGATGACACAGAAAGAAACCACCAGAAGAACCAGAGATATAGGACATCACCCTTTTAATAGAGACTGAAAAGAGCCAATTAAGACAAGGACAACATCACATAAGAACAGATGGAGGAAACACTAGTCAGGAGAACACTGAAATGAGAAGCCAGAGTGTGTCTATCCAGAAGGACTAGTAAAGAAACTGCTCCAGAGTCTCACCTGTCTGACAATCACACAACCAGATACAATAATCAGAAATCAAGACGTGTTCAAACTAAAGATAAAATACATTAATCTGCGTAAACCACCCAACGCACACACACCCCAAAACAAACTATCTTTTGCAGCAGCTCACCAAAGGATAGAGAATTCCAGCATATTGCTGGAAAATTCTCTCTTTACAGTCAGACAAAGCTACTAAAAGAGAGACTATAGCTCATAAGCTGTTGCTGGGTTACAAATCCAAGTTATTGAGATGAGCTGAGACAAACCAAGATCAACACTCCTCAAGATGTGAAAAAAAGTAGGTACCACAGAGACCTGGGACCAAGGTCTCCTTAGAGTCTACATGAACATACCCAGTCCAAGCAGCTGCTCAACATCTGTTTTGTTTTCATGATCCAGGGTTGATTAAAGACAGGGGGAAAGGCAGCTTTAGCTCCCATCTTTCTCATATCATAAATTTAATTACTCAATATCCTTGCTGGAGCTGCTTTGGTAGAAAAGACCAGAAGACTACAAACAAGAACAAACTCTAGAAGTTATCCTTTGTAACTAGGGGTTGTGAACCACTTACTAGACTACAAGAGTTTATCCCGCTTTCATGCATTTCTCAACAGCCAACACACCCCGATGCATAGGGAGAAGGGAAGATCCTTGAGAGACGGGTACTGGTGCCTCATCAGAACTAGTTTCCTCCTCCCATCCCTATAGTCCCTCCAATCCACTCCCCATTTTTGGGTACTCTGTCATTTTTAAAACAAAGATTAGTTCCCTGTAAATAAACATCTCCTGTGGTTGTTAATGGGTGTAAGAATCTCTAACCTGGCCCTGGGGTTTGGCCAGATTCTTATTTTCCCAGCCTTCCTTCCATAGCCTCAGGCTCCTTTTTTTCTGCTCACCCTTCCCTCCTCTTTTCTATGCTTTCCGGCACTTAGTCACCATTATAATTTGACTGCATTCCTGGGCATGTGACCCATTTTAAACAAAAACAGAAACCACACACAGAAAAGCTTTTCATCGTCTAGAAAGCTTGCAACTTTACGTTTATGATCAGTAAAGCCACACCAATTAAAAATGAATTTAGAAAGCTACAGGCTCTTTATTTTCCATAGCCATTTAAAAACGAACAAACATAACCAAAAAAGAGTTAGACTAGGCTGCAAGAAGAGGAATTCCTTTTTCAAAGGGAGCATTTGCAGGAACTCATGAGGCCAGATAGTGTCTGAGATGAGCAATGCACAGCACTGAAAAGTCAGGTCAGGTCCACTCTCATCATTGCTTATTACTCTCCCAGACAGAGTTAGGGCTCTCCGCCTACATCCAATTCCATTCATTACTCCAAAACACTTCTCCTCCCTACACTCAACCCTCAGTTAAGTTCTCCCCATGTACAGATTTTAAGTCACCAGCTTGCACAGTGATGGAAAACACACTTGTGCCACATCCACCTCCCAGCACACGCCGGCCCAACCAGACATTCTGAGCTCAATGCATAAATCCTACTAAGATTAGATGCAATTTCCAAGGCTCTGAAAAAGGTGAATCCAAGGTCAAAAAAGCAGCCTCCATCTTACCCTCCTGGTCCCTTTTCTAGCAGGCCTTGACCCTCCTGCTGCTGAAAATGGAAGTTCCGAAGAGTCACACGTGGGCTTGGCCCAGAATACCAGTTCACTATTGCAGTTACTCCCGTAACAGACACCTCGTTCTTTCCCACATATCAACAGTTCCTGTCTGGAGGGGACGAGGATTGGGTGGGGAGACTATATGGGGGAAGTCTGATGGGATTTGAGGGGGGTGGGGGGAGGTGTTGTTTTGGGTTTTTTTGTTTTATTCTTAATAAATATATTATTCATCCAGCCTTCCTCCTCCAAATAGCAACTCTAGATCCAGCTAATTTAAAAATGCCTTAAAAGTATTCTCCTTTTATATTTCAGACATTTTATTTATTCAAAATAGAGGCAAGAAAAGGGACAGAACATATGGAGAAAGATGATGTAGAAATTCAACTGATACGTCCTTCTCCTTTGCCAATTATGGGGCAGCAAAGATTGAAGTGCGGTGTTGGTCAGAGACATTCAATCCCTTACACCAGAAGTTAAATCAAGCCCAGTTATGGAATCAAGTGCCGAGATACAATTTGATAATTTGATTTGCTTTCTCCACAGCACTCGCCCCTCCCAGAGCAATTCCCAGAATACATCAAAAAAGTGATGAGTATCACTGCAATGCATGAGAACAATTCTCAAATCCTAAAAAGTTAAGAAGGGCATCACCATATAAACTTAACAATTTGATAAAAAATTCATTTTCTCCCCTACAAGAGCCTATTTTGTTTCAGTCATGATCAACACACTTTCTACACATGCAAACTTTTAAGAATTTTTCCTTGATGACCTGAGGCAATCAACAAACATTACACATCTGCACTGAGTGGTTGACTTAACTAGGTACCTCTCGCTTCAGCAACTGTGTTGAACATCCAAAGATTCAGGAGACTAAACCACCTTATGAAGCCAAATGCTATATAAAATGCTATGGAGGGAACACTATCCACTGGCCAATGAATACCTTGACCTTTCTTAGTACACAATCCAGAAAAATACTAAGCCACATGCTTAAAATTCAGCACATGCTTAAGTACTCTGTGAAATCAAGATCTTGGCATTCGTGTTCCCAGAGAAGCCACCCAACAGTGAACTTCAAGACTGCTGAAGGCTGACTCACTGAGGAAGGATTGCTATTTTTAGCAGGACCTACACAGGCCTGCATCAGAAAGCAACTGAGGAACAGTCCAGCATCCTAGAAGGATGACAGGAAACACAGGATGAAGGAACCAGTGAACAATGATTATGAAAACACAATGAAATTCAAGCAAAATGTTCTTAAAGCTCTTTAGAGTGCACCATCTTACACCTCTGCTAGGGCATCACAATTGTCCATATCTGATAAAGTTACATTGCTCAGGACATGCAAGGCTGTCTTTGTTATTATCTAATTACCACCAAAAAGCACTCTATCAGGATCATAAATCATATAGTGCAATACATGACCTGAGCCAATGCATGTTTCCAACTGCATGCACTCCTGATGGAAGCTCTCTTTACAAAGACTTTGTTATACTAAGAAGGAGAAGCTGAACATTTCTTACAGCCTGAGAGAGAGCTCCAAGAGAAAAGTCATCCCAAGTAACCCATTATAAAGGATTTTTCATTTCCCCCTTCCTACCACACCTCACCCCACCCTACAAAAAAAAGCTAAAAGTATTTTGCTCAAATTATGAATTTCCTCCGTTTCTTGGCAGAGTTACCAAAAGAAATGCAATATTCCTTCTGGAGCCCACTTCCCAGCTGCTGAAGTAAGAGACTGGAACTGTCCCACACAGCACCACTGACCCAGGTGACCTCAGATACCAAGGCAGTCGATGGCCTGGGCCCCAAAAGAAAGCAACGAAAGAATCACTCAGCCAGGGCACATCAGGTCCTAAAGCTTCACCTCCAACAGATCTTGCCTTCAATGATCCCCTCCCCAGTCAAAGTCCTTTGCCACCAGAAATGGTATTTCTGCAACAGCGAGAGCTTCTGTGCTGTACTGCATCCCAGGGAGATTTCTGCTGGCTGTCTACAATTTCAGCATGTGCCAAAACAGTGATGCCTGCAACAACACAGACCGTGTTACAGAAGATAACACCAACATGTCATACCGTGTATTTTCCCAGCTGCATGGGGCATCCTAATCCACCAAAGTCCTTCATGTTTTGCCACATTTTAAGTACTGAAGAGCTCATCTGGAAATGCAAGTCTGCAGAGACCTGCTGAGACTGAATTTCTTCTGTGGACAAAATCTGCTGTCTGCATAAAAGCTGTCACCAGCCTGCCTGAGGCCTGACTGGAAGGGTCATACAGAGAACAAACAGGTCACAGTGGCTAAGCCCCAATTTCAACCTTGGCCCTGTGGCAAGGCTGGCTAACACAAGGACCAACTGCACTTATTTGTGTAATCGGGACACACCTGTTGAGTGGCAGGGTCTCAGTGAGGCTACAAGTCATGGGCCACCAACAGACAGCCGAGAGGGAAAAGCTATTTATGTCAGGAGCCCCTGTTGCTGTCCTCAACAAGTCAGCTAGCTTTCAAAATGTCTCTTCCAGGACAAAAATTCCAACTGAATTCCTTCAGCACATGACCCTTATTTAGCTTACTGCCATGTTCAGCCTGTCCTCTGTGCTCTCCCCTCCCTACGGGACAGGGGTTCAAATAACTCCGAGACAGAAGAGAGCTCTGCCGACTGTTCCTCACTGTTCCTTGCTTCCTCTGCTGTGTCTACGCCATCTCAGAGGTTACCAGGCTGTCAACTCTTGTGAACAAGTCACCTCATGAAGAAGCCACAGGCTCTCATAATACCCAGAGGTGCAAACAAATTTCTGTGCACACAGCAAGGACACACACTTTCACAATAGCTTCCCAAAAAAACACCACCACCAAGATTGAGCCAGGCCACTCCGCCATCAGATGCCTTCACCCTTACAAGTGACAGCAATGAGATTTTGGCTAGATACTCCAGGCATGGTTTGGCCTCTCTCAGGGACTTGTGTAGGCTTTTTGGAGATGAAACCTGGGCTTCTTCAAAAAATGCACTGCCCTGGAAAGATTATGAGAAAACCTGAAGCTGCTGAATAGGTGTCATGTGTATTCTGATTTGAAAGAGTAGATTGTCAGGGTAGTACTTGGATAGAATGAATTAACCCATAGCTAGTCCAACAGGGGTAACAGCAACAAACAAAGCACCCATATTTTAAGCCCTGAACTACATAAAATTCTTCTTCCTCTTTGAACTTGTGAAGATCTTAAGGGAAGGGTAGGCAGGCTTACAAACAACTTCACATTCCCAGAAGAAGCAGCAGTTTCAATGTTGTGGAGCTGTCCTGGCAGATCTGTCCAGCCCAGCAATAACAGTTTAAGACACAGTAAGAATAAATGTAACAGCAGTTTATAAAAATCACTGACTTTTCCAGCACAAAGCAAGAGCTGCATTCCCTCTTCCAAGCTTTTTCTGTTACTGCAATATCCTCCCCAGAGTATTCCCCTCTGCATCATCTGCACCAGCTCACTGTGTTCTTCATTTCTGTCTTAAAGTAATGAAACTTTGTTTTTAAAACAAGTTTTAGAAGATGAAGGAAACTGAAGCAGATTTACAAGCATTCACACGCCCTCCCCCTGCAGTGGTGAAGGCTGAGGTCTCCTATGATTGCTGCAGTTTGCATTTGGATTTGACTTGCACAGATTGGCCATTTCCTGCTCCTGTAGATGTATACATTTTTCCAAGATCTGGAGAAAACACAGCTTTTATTAACTCACCAAAATGCTTACACAAGCTCTTAAATACTCAAAGATGATAAATTTGTCCATTAATGAAGCTGCTTCTCTGAACTGGAGAATATACCATGATCCTAGTGGGCAAGGCAGAACAGGAGACAGGGAAAGAGAAAACATGCAGTGGAACATTTCTATATTTTGACATCTATTAATACATTACAAAGAGCAAATTGTCAAGTTATTTAGGTTCCAACTTTTAACCTGCCCTCTAAAATTCCTTTGTAACAAAGAGGAAGTAAGTTTAGCCCAGCTGCAACTTTATTCCTTTCTTCCATGCCTTAAATAAAGAATCACCTTGCAATGAGCTCTTTGCCTCTCCAATTTCTCCAGTCCAAGGTGGTCCAGCAAGCAGGCCCTGGATAAAGGCTTAAAGCACTCTCTGCTATTCCTGGCTCTGACACTGACCTGCTGCACAGAGGGCACCTTGGTTGACATCTCCCTGCCTCTCCTTCCCCTCCAGCCCTTGTTTACCCTGGCTATTTAGGCAGCAAGCTCATCAGGGCAGAGACTGCTCTTGCTGGGCCTGTATAACAGCTGGCAAAACAGACACAGACTACCGGACACAACTGTAATATCACTATATCACCAAAACCCCCAAAGGCTTTGTGCTACTACTCAGCTACAGTTTAGCTGCAGAAAGTGTTGATAAGCCTTAACTTTTCTGTGATATGCTGCCATACATTTTTGAAACGAAAAATTCTCCTTTCACCTTACATCGTGAAGACATGGCTCAACTTTTACTTCAGCTGCTCCTATGACTGAGCAAAGCAAAAATCTCCAGCACAGGGACTCTCTTTTTACCATCCTCACAACGAGGTCTTGTAGCAGTACAGGTCTATACATAAAATTAACTTGTCTATACAGAAAAAGTGGCAACCTGACTTGGAGAGACTCACAGTTCAGATGCCAAGAAGCACATCCATCTAAAACCACGCTGTACCTCCATAATAGTGACACAATATTCTATTCAACATTTAGTTTCTGCTGATTCAACAAAGAAACAGCACATTTTTAACACTGAGAATGTGCTTTAAGAACTCTTCCAGGTCGGCCCCTGCCATCCCTAACCTACAGTGACTCAGGCTGACGTGAACCTAGTGACTCCCTTCTGCCAAAGGATTTAAGTGTACAGATACACCCCTCAAAGCAAACTTCTTTCTTCTCCTGCAAGTGCACAATTGAACCCATATCTTAAATATTTAACTTGGCTTACATCTGTAGCTCCCATTTGGCTGAATCTACCAGAAAGGGAAAATATGAGAGACTGTCAATGTTGTGAATATGCCTTTCAGCATAACAGCTAGTGTCTGGGCTTAAGTCCACATCTTCCTGTGAAGACATTAGCAACTTAATATAATATCATTTAAGCCCAAGCATGTGTCCAGAGATAACCACAGCTGGCAAATTTTAAAGGTATGAAGCCAGGATGACAATTTTAAAAATTAGATAAAATCAATTGTTTTCACATATACTACCATTTTTCTTCTCCATGCTTCTAACAGCTAGGGGTTTGCAACCAGTTTCTTATCAATCTTCCCTCTTCCCTATTTTGGCAGAAAGAAGTTTTATAAGCAAGCTCACTGTGCAAACAGTTTTTTCACATACAAGATAAAGCTTTTTCCTTCTGATCCTTGTTGTTACAATTATCTGAAGATATACCCAACAAAAACAACATTTTAAAGAAATAATGTCATTTTCAATTTAATCACCTTTTTAAAAATGGGGAAGTGGGGGCGGGGGTTAAGTTTCACAGCTATCTCCTCTAGGCTCAAATTTATTGCTATTTACAAAGCATTAACAGATGGCTTATCAAAAGCCACTTAACAGCAGAAATGATCAAACTATTCTGAGATGGATTTTTGTTTTAAACTGTAAATACTCCCTAGACTAGTTTTTAACTTATGCCAGCCTCCCAGGGACCATCAGTTTAAGATCTAATGTGAGAACCATGCATGTTATTTCATTAAGTATATTAACCATAAACGGTTCCAGCCTTTGCTTTCTCGATCACCCACAGTATTGCACAAAAACCTCTCAAAAGTAAAAACTAGTGTTCACCTCATGCAACATTAGCCGGAATATGCAATAGAAGCTTCAGCTCCTGAGTGAGTCAAAGCCAAGCTTGACAAACTCAAGAGTTATTCCATATCGCTAAGAAAGCACAGCTATCAAGAAGGTCCAGCTATCCATCATCTTCATCACCGTTCTATTTACACAGTAATATTTTAGCTTAAATACTACTCAGGTCAAATTTAACCTTCAGGGAGCAATCTACCAGGTTCCTACTTAGAATTGCTATTAAGAAGGACAGTGTGCCCAGAAGCTTGCCTAAACTCTCTCCCAAACATGTACTGATTAGTCAAATAAAATACAGTATCTCTCTGCAAATCTTACTCTCTCAATTGCAAGAGCAGCAATCTCAGAGATTGCTCTTGATCTTGAAGACGTGCACGAGGAGCAAGTGCTACAGAAGAGACATGGCTAGTTAAAACACTTGCGCTGCTACAGAGACTACTAAACTGTTCTTCAGCTAAGTACAAATTTTACAACTGCACAACTCAACACATGCAGCTATACTGGTTCTTCTGGAGATGTTCAGATATCCATACCTCCTGGTCCTGCAACATGCCCTTGGCTTTTATCTGTTGCCAAACAGTCTACCCTACTGGAGCAGAACTCCTGCAACTGCCCCTAGATGCTGGATCTCCACTCAGAGAAAACAAGTGTTTGTTTTTCAGCTATTCTCCATAGGATTTCGTACACTATTTCAAGGAACTGGAGACTGTCTGAGCCTTCTATGAAGTTATAAGTAATTAAAGGAATCATCCTCCACATAGATCTCAAGGTTTCTTCATAACCACTTGTAATGTAATTTGGTGTGTTACCCATGATTGAACTCCCCAGGACCAAGGCAGTGCTGACCAATGCTGAAAGCAGCTCTCAGTACTGGAGCTGTTCAAGGAAAACTTGAAAATAGGACACAGCACAAAAGTACATCCTAAAATTACTAAAAAAAACCCTGCCCATAGCAAATCTAACAGCACTGAAATCCCTGTGAGTTCATGATACTCAAGCAGCCTTCCCTTCTCTGAAACCCTCTGACCTAGCAAATCTCTTCTGTAGCTGTTTATAGACCTGCATTCCTCCACAGGGAGAAGTGGTGGTCCTTATACACACTGCACCTGCTCTGCTGTACACCTGATCTCTCCTGCAACTGAAGGAGCAGAGTATCACCTTATCCTTAATGAAAAATACAGAACTTCATTTCCTTGGGAGACAAAATCATATATCACAGTAGACAAGAGTCCAAGGCACAGCCACTCCACAGTGCTTATTCCTGCTGACTTCCAAGGGAACCGTGCTTAACTTCCAACCTGTGAACACCGAGTGGGTTGAAGTGCTGCCCTGAAAACCCAACACAACAATTTTCAGCACCACGAAACTCCTGCTCCTGCCAGCAGAAGCCGTAATTGTTTCTCTAAAGTCTATGCATTGATGAGACAGCAACATCAGACAGCAAAATAGGGGTCAAAACGTGCCGTCCTTTCTTTTGAGTCATGTCACCACAGTGTTTATGGAAACAATATTGAGTCACTGAATGACAAACAAGATCCATGCTGGCAGCTAAAGAGAAGCCATAGGAAGAGATTCATAGATCCTAAGAACACAAACTTCTCTTGGGATCCCTGAATGAGGAAGGAAAGCCCACTTTGCATGGTTGCCTCCAAGCGGCATTTGGTACACAGGCAAATTTGAGAGGGGAAAGGCAAACTCTGGATCCTCACCAACCACTGCCAAGGCCCAAGCCCCAAAGGCACTTCATCTAGAAAGATGCTGGTGTCATACACACTGCAAAGGGCTTGACCCTATTCCTAACCTATGTTGTGCTGTTGAACTGGGGGAAAAATAAAGACCCCAGGAAAATAACCTCAAACAATTCCTCCTCACAAAACTTTAAAACCCAGAAGCCATGAAAAGTCCAACAGTCACCATCTCTGTGCCAGCCATCACCATTTATACCAGCAAGCTGCTCTGTGACAACCGAAAACACATGTTCCTGGGGGCCGATGAAAGCTCTTTCATCCGAGAATGCCCTAAGCCCACTCTCCAGCCTCTTCCCAGGCCTTGCCCCTTTGCAGCTTCTTCTCTGAGGTGTTTTCAAGACCATGGCAGAGATCACTGCTCAGGAGTGGGGAGGGTGTGTGGGCACACAGGACCCACCCCAGCTGCACACACCAGCTCTGTCCGTTTCCTTGTCCTCCAGCCTCTCCTAGCCTGAAGCCCCCAAGCCTCAGTGTTTGGAGAGGTCTGGGGATCAAGATCACAAAATCACAGAATTATTAGGGTTGGAAAAGACCTCTGGATATCATCTAGTCCAACCTCCCTGCCAAGGCAGGGTGACCTAGAGCAGGTTCCACAGCCATGTGTCCAGGTGGGTTTTGAATGTCTTCACAGGGAGACTCCATGCCTTCCCTCAGAAGGCCGTTCCAGTGCTTTGCCACCCTCAGCATGAAGTTCTTCCTCATGCTGGGGTGAAACTTCATTTGTTTCAGTTTATGGGCATTGCTCCTCATCCTGCTGCTGGCACCTGCCTTTGAGATACTCATATGCTTTGATGAGATCCCTCTCAGTCATCTCTAGACTGAACAGGCCAGGCTCCCACAGTCTCTCCCCATAGGGAAGGTGTTCCAGACCCCTCATCATTCTTCGTGGACTCCGCTGGACCCTCTCCCGTAGCTCCTTATCTTTCTTCTATGGAGGAGAACAGAACTGGACACGATTCTCCAGATGTGGAGTGGGCCTCATGCTCCAGCACTCCCGCTGGGCCTGACAATAAAACATCCCGCGAAACCTCGCCATCCTCGCCCGCTCCCTCGCGGGGACAAGAGGCGCCTCCCCCAACCCCTCTGGGCACCGCCGGGGCTGGGCCCCACTACCCTGGGGTGCGCCATCGGCCGCTCCCTTCCAGGAAAGCCCTTCCTGTGCCCTCGCCGCCCCTCCTGGCGCAGGGAAAGGGCGGCGCAACCGCGCTTCGGGAATGGCCCCGCGTCCCCCGCCCCTCGCGGCCCAGGGCCGGCCACGCCAGGAGCGCGGCGCGGCCTTGGCAACCAGCTGGGCCGCGGCATCCCCGGCCTTTCCCGGCTGCCGCGGCCGCCGCCCCCCGCCCTTCCGCCGGGAAGGCCGCGCTTACAGGTCGGTGCCGAGCTGGGTGAAGCCGGAGTTGAGGCAGCCGCGGGCTATGCGCCTCCAGAGGAGATCGCGGCTGCTGAGGAAGCGCAGGCGGCGGCAGACCTGGGCCAGGCGGCCCAAGGCCTGCGCGTCCAGGTAGGAGCAGATGAGGAGCAGCAGCTCCTCCGGTAAGGCCCAGAGCGGGGAGGGGGGGGAGGCGGCCCGGGATCCCCCCTCCGTCTGGGGGGATCGGGGGCTGCCCTTCCTCCCCATGGAGCAGCAGCTCCCGCCCCTCCTCCCCGGGAGCCGGAGCTGCTGCTGCCCGGGGGAGGCCAAGCCATGGACGGGGCAGCCGCTCCCCAGTCACATGGGGCAGGAGCCGCTGCCTGTCACTGCCCCCTCCGGGGGAGGAGGCGGCTGCCGGTACCGGAGGGGGCACGGGCTGCCGAGCCCACCCTCGTTAGCGGATTAATTCATTAACGGGAGCCGCTGGGACTCCCCCTGTGCCACTTGCCCTCCCCCACACCCCCTCGCCACGAGCGGCTCACGGGTCTGTATCTTTGGATCTGGGATTAGCAACGTCATCTGATCCGAGTATTCATTAATAACGTGAACAATTAATGGTGCGAATGGTCATCCCAGGTAACCAGAACATCTGCCTCACCACCTGGAGCAACACCAGCTAGGCACTGCACCCGTGCAAAGGAAGGTGAACAGCAAGGTGATTAATGCTCATTAATTATCCTTGACCAGGGTCAGGAGCGCCTGTCACCTACGAAGTGACAGCAGGGGTCATCTGGTGCTGCACAGCAGTTTTCAACACTCCCAGATTCCTGGGACACATAAAAGAAAGGGTCTCCCCCCCTGCTACAATGGATTTAGGGCTGGCTTTTCACCAGCACCCTTCCTTGCAGTCCATTCCCACCTCCAGAGCTCCACAGAGTGGGGGCTGAAAAGTGCTCACAGTTCACACGTGTGTGTGCACGTACTCAAGCACACCACCTCGAAAGAACAGTTCATAATAACTGAGTCATTGTTGCCATCCACAGGAGCCTGGAGTACTGACAACGCAGAAGGATTCTGGTCCAAAATGGCAAAGTAGCTCTCCACAGACAGTGGAGCAGGAAAATATGAGTCCAGTTTTGTGTTATTCTTTCTTATAGTACTTTCCACTCTATAGAAGCCTGAAATGCTGGGGAAATTTCTCCCTCAAAATTAAAACAATAGATAAATTATAAGAAGTTCATCATCTGTCTAGAATGCTTTGAACAGGTATCACTTAGCCACCATAATCTACATCTCATTTTGCAGGGTGAAGTAGGATAATGAATTTCAGCATATAATGATGTTACCATAGCACACAGGCCATTTGACAGTACCTGTATCCTGTTCCAGAAGGTCATCTTGTCTGTCTAATCGCAAGCTCCCAAATACTCCTATGAATAAATCACCAACTCTGGAAGCCTTGTATTTAAGAGGTTCAAAACTGCCAGATCAGGAGCTCTTTGGTCCATTTACACTAAGTTTTAATATACCCTGGAAGTCGGGGAAGTTTCAAAAGGCACCAGATTTTTTATCAGCGTTTTTAAGGAGTGATGTCTGATATAATTAAAAATTTCTCAACCTGAGTTTGAGCTCTGGTGAAATAACAGCACATCTAGTACAGGACTTAAGTAGCCAGCTGAAAAGGAGGTAATACAACAAATTTGGCTTAAGATTATGGAAACTTTGTGTGAATGCAGTTTTATATCAACTTCATATCTTTCTGATGATATGAAACTTAGTTCTTTTTGTGACAGACTGCAACATTGTCTGAAACATTAAAATTATTAAAAGCTGAGTGACTTCTCTGTATTAAATTGTTATTGTAAAGACATACTTATTATCAAGTTGGTCTTTCTCTAGCAGGATCCCACAGAGAGAGACTGCTTATGCACCCTAGACTATTTAATATTTTTACTAACAATCTGAAAAAAATCTGAAATCCTTCTTAGCAAAGCTTTGTAGGAGGCACTAAGCATGGGGCAAGAGGCGAAGGATGCTTATGGCTGCATAGCCCTAAGTGAAGTTTAGGCATAATCACATCGTATGTATTTCACTCAAGCCAAATGTAAAGTCTCACATCTAGGAACAAAGAATGTAGGTCACACTGAAAGGATGTAACTCTATCCTGCAAAGCTGCAATTCCGTAAAGACTTCATTAAGATGAATAATCAGCTGAACGTGAGCTCCTTCTGCAGTGCTGTGACCAAAAGGCTAGTGCTGTCCTGGGAAAAAACCAAGAGCTGGGAGTTCTTTTACCTCTGGTTTTGACTCTGTTGTGACCGCTTTGGAAATAATTTGTCCAGGCAAATTTCAAGAAGGATGTTTAAAAACTAGAGGGGTTTCAAAGAAGAGTAGTAAAGAATGATTACAGGACTGTCAAACATGTTTTGTAGTAAGACCCAAAGAGCTCAGTCTATTTAGCTTTCTAAAGAGAAGGGTAAGGTGTGAGGTGATCATACCTTATGAGCACTGAAACAGGAAGAAAAATCTGGATCTTCTGTTTAACAGACAAAGAGATAAGATCTCTTGACAGAAGGTGATGGGAAACAAGTTCATGAATAAAGTGTGCTTTTATAGTGAATAAAATTAACTGTTGAAACAGCTTACCAAGATTTATGGTAGATTCACCATTACTGGATTTATAAAAAACAATACCAGTTGGGTTTGGTTTTGCGTTTTGGTCCGTAGAGAGAGAGAGAGAGAGACTGGCTAGACCACAACTGCTAAAACTTAACCAGGAATTGACCTGGAGAGTCCTAACTCAGGATATGAGACCAGGACAGTCCAAGGGGTCTCTCCTGGTCTTAGGCTCTCTTACTCTACAGAGGCAGCATCTGCATAGTGCATCTCCCTGCATTGTGTGGCACCCAAATTCCAGTGGACAGTCTCCAGCCTGTGGCTGTGCTGCTTTACCAAGGAGAACTACTTGGTGCAGACCAGAAGGAGCCTGGGTGCAAAGTAACACGTGCAGTATCACCCTCTGGGATACCACGTCCAAGATATGGACAAGTGCATCTGAAGAAGGGGGGCCTTAGTGCCCTCCAGTTTGTAACCCAGGGTATAAACAACTGTGAAATATTTGGTTAAGATGGAACATGTTTGCACCCAGTAAACTTGGAGAAGGTCAACTATGCTCCAAGCAGGGGACATAGAGCAGTATGAAGAAAAAAATAATGATATATTGCTCTTAAATATGGCTTTGTTTTCAAGTATGGATAATTGTCTTACAACATAGTAACAATAGTTATTTTTTGCTCAAAACGTAGGTATCATCCATTACTTTCTGTGGGTTCTTTTTTAAGAAAAATATACCAGCAACTGCATACATTTGCACACACTTCCTCAGGCATGGTTTCAGATACTGCCTGTTGCAGAGCTGTCAAAGCTGTGCATCACAGACTAAGAAACCCATGGCCTTAGTCTTCCCAATAATGCCAAAGTAAGTGCTTATGTAGGTGTCTGCAGGAGCAAGAACAAAGGAAGCTTCTAAACCATTCCTAAAACTGTATGTGTTGCATGATTATTTCTGTTGCATTGTTCACACTCTAATAAAGGACTCGGAGCAGGTGCTCAGTGCAGTGTAATCATAACAATATATCTTTCCCAAATCTTAGTCGAAGATCCCAGTCCTTTTCATGGCTCATGATCACTCTGAACCCCTAGAAAAGGGGGTAGGGTTCTGTGCTGAAGTAGCACACCATTCCAACACCGTGGCTTGCAGGGTTTGTAAACTAAAAATCAGGGGGCTTACATCTGTAAAACCTTAACAGCATCAGTCAATGAAATCCAGCTTGGAGAAACGCCATTTGAATACCTGCCTGTCATTTTTTTTTCTGTCTTCAAGGGATTTTATTATTTGCAGTGCCCTCAAATACACCTTTCCAGCTAAAGACACATTCATGTGGACAGCTCTTTGTTTTGTTTTTCCTTCCAACCAATGCTTTTGTGTATTTCTGAAACTTAAGACACCTCCTCTGCTACTACAGTACTTATCTGTAACACCATCGCTTTGAGGGATTAAAGCAGGTTACTTGTTACACACTTAGATCAAGAGTTATCTGAGTAGAAAGTCTATCCCGTTAGGGTTGGCGGAATCTGTTTTTGATCTTGAGTTGTTTTGATTTTCTCTGAGAGCAAGTAACATGTTATTTTAACTTCTGAATAAGGTGTGCTACCTGACTGTGTCTCTTCTGTTTGGCAGAAAGGATTAGAAACCTCCACAGAACTTGCACTCTATTAAAGCAGAGTGCTCACCATTGAGAACCAAGGAGCTGAATTGTTTTCAGATTATATGTGTGTGTGTGTGTCTTTCCCACATCAAAGACTTTGATGGAAGCTGTTCACGCTATTGTCAGGAATGCAGGGATTGGCACAAAGGTGATTAGCAAAATTGCTTTTCTGTAGGAGAAGCAGAAAAATTATCGAAGGATTAAAGAGGATAAAATTAAAAGGTTATGCTGAATTTGGGGGCACATTTTCTGCTTTTAAATTTTCTCCCAAATTATACATACTGGTTTGGTTTTACCTATAAAATATTTGCTAGAAGAAACCAGGAGTAGAAGCTGTTTCATATGGGTTCTGTTAAAGGGAGGTGAAAAATCTTTCCTTAAAAATATTCTCAACAGACCCTATTCCAAACCCCATCCCACAAGGAGCTTTTGATGAGTTCTAAGGGCACGCAGCTAGCAGCCATCCCTACAATGTTCTTAGCAGCCACAGGATTGGGACCTATAGTCATGATTATGCTGAAAATTATGCTAACAAACGATTCCATAAATCAGTTTGTCATCAGTGATGCTGTTTGTTTACTTCTCTCACTACGCTGCTGGCAAAGGTACTAAACTGAGGGCATCACTTTCATTATCCACTTACTAGGCACTAGGCACATGCAATGCTTTTGTATTTTGATCAAGCAGCTGAGCTGCTTGAATGGTTTGGGAAAAAAGGCAATAAAAAGGGATTCTCAAATATTTTAGTGTTTCAAAATGAACTAAGCCTTCCAGAATCTTTCTTGCTTGGCAAAACTGCAGTGCAATAAAAAAATGTATCACCTCCCATAGACAGCAGAATTGTCTCATCTTGCTGGTTTGGACTCTGTTTATTGTACATTTTATTTTGGACAATCCTCTATTATTCGCTAAGTACAAGCCATATACCAATTTCTTGTCTTTGCATTTTGAGTTTTGTTTGTTTGTTTTACTAATCTGTTCTTCCCAGGAAGTCACCTAGAATATTTTATTTGTTTTAAACCTCATTTATCAAGGTATTATCTAAAGCATCTGTTCAGAAAATGTTCATTTTAACTGTTTTCCCAACAATGACCTTCTTCCTCCCCCCCAGGCCACATCAAGTTGTCACTCACCAGACAGCTGTGGAATTTGGAATCATTCCTTTTAAACGCTTTACAATTCCAAATGGTAGATTTCTAATGGCACAATATGATTGCCACAAAGATCTTTAAATTTCCCAATCCTCCAGGCTTCAAAGGCTGGACCGTCCTTGATCTCCTGAAGGAATGCTTTTGAATCTTGTTCTTTTATAGGGGCTACCTATGAAGATATTTTAGGGGCTTTTTCCTTTCGTACTTAAAACCTGAGGAACTAAACATTCAAATACCCGCTGGCTTTTTCAAGAGTGAGATCAAGACGTACAAAGTTGTTTCTAGGGATTCTCAGCTCAGTTTTCATTATTCCACAGGTAGTTCCAAAACTTTTTTGAGTATTTATAAAGCAATATGAATATCTTTGTTGTAGCAGTGACTGATACTGTTTTATCCTGCGTTTTCCTTCCACCTACATGGCTACATCGTGCAGTTCCTCACCTGCTATGAGCAAGTCTGACAGTGCCCTGACTCATCCTGTGCCCATGGGTACAGAGGGGTTCACTGCTCTTGGAAGATTCACAGCTGTCTGTGAATTTATTACAAGGTAATAATTTGTTTAAGAAAAGTGAGCAAACTTAATCCTACAAATAGTTTTGGGTTTGCCTTGACCAGGCAACCAAGACAGAGCCTAATTACCTGCAACAACTACAAATGTGCAGAGTTATTAGAGTCCTAGGCTTCTCTCTTTTTCTACAGTCAGAGGAAATATTTCACTATTAGTCCTTTCTTGCACAGTAGGATTTCCCAATCAGGAAGCTGACATTTTTTATTTCTTGCTGGTTAACTCTATTTCTTATTACTGAAACATAGAATTTGTTAGTTTGAAGTTAAGAGACTTAAAATGCAGCAACAGGAATCTGGCTGATGCTAGAAACAGCCTTTCTCTCTATTCAGTTCAGCTTATGCCAACCCATAAGGCAGGTTTTGTCCTTTCTTCTCTTAGAAATGAAGTACACATATATATATAAAAAAATCAAGGAAAGTATCCTGCTATCCACACACAGTAGGTCCTAGTCCTGCAGCAAAGCACCACACTTGTGCACAGTCCCACCTCACAGATTCATGGTAGCTTTGGGGCCCTCAGCTGTACCCACCTTGGGGCAAGCACTGGTCTTTCTGTGCTCCAGCAATACCTCACATGACATGACCTCTGCTGTGACTGAGCCTCTCAGGTATTGTTATAAGGAGCAATTAATGCTTTGTCACTGCAGTAAGTGTATGTTTAGATACCCCATATTGGCAGTGCACGTGATTTTTAAATAGCCCTCAGCCTAACCTCACGTTTTGTGACAATAACAAACTGCAGGAACCACTGATTACTAACCCAGTTTATGGGTCAGGGAACAGGCCTTAGATCCTCATTTACACAGTTTCTTATGATCACATAAGCCCCCACTCTCCAGGACTATTTTTATTTGTTTGTTTAGATCAGTTTTAAAAAAAATCCCAGGTCCCAAAATAGAGAATGTTTTCCTTTGGAACTGGAAGCAAACACACTTGATGGCTTTAACATCTGTTGGACAATGCATGGTTGCGTGGTGGGCACCTCACACAGTTTCGTGACAAACACATGTGCATACAGCGTGTCAGATTATAAATCCAAGAATAAAGAGTCATTAAAACCTCCCTTCTCTAGCCCACCTGCCATGAAAATAGGCTTTTCACTCTATCTATTTAAACTGAAAATTGAGTATTCGGAAGAAAAATGCCGACATTCCAGGGATTCAAGTCAAAATCTCCCCCTCCAGTAAAGAAGGTCTGTCAATTGAACATAGATTGATCCATTGTCTGTCTCCCATCAGGACCCACAAGCCACCCCAATGCACATATGCTTCTATTCTGGCTTGAAACAGAGACCTCACAGTCCCAGGCCATCACAGTAACATTTACATCTGTCACGGGCTTGATCTGAAACTGCGTAATTCTCAAATACCTTTCTGGTTTTTCAGCCTGTTAGCACATGGTGCAGTTTTTGGGTGCAGATTCCAGTGAGATTAGCTTGCTACCCAGCAGAGCATGAGCCCTCTCAGTTCCACCATGAGCACAAACCTTCCTGCTCTTGGAAGGGAGAAAAGGAGAAAGAGACACTTGCACACTGGATCAACTCTTAGAGAATTCACTTGACTGCCATGAGTGCTAAATTTTGTCCTATCCTTTCTCTTTTCCTCCCGTTTGCAGTGGACTTACCATTGTTAGTGTGCCTGAATTATTAGTAGCAATATATTGAAATGCATTCCAAGGACAAAACGTCCAGGCTGGGCAAGATGCCCATGCCCCTGCGGAGGAGAAAAGGCTTCTGATTAACAGACATAGATTGTGACTCTTGAAACTGAATTTATGAGTATGATGAAGCCTGACAAATCACAGTGCTTCTCACAGATTATTCTCCTCACCTGTAACTGTGCTTCTTCATCTGTTTAGCCATTCTGAGCCTTTTAACATACTCTGAGCCAAATAACTGCATTAGTAATGCCAGGAAGAAAACAGCTTTCTAAGGCAGGTAAAGCCCACAGCACTTTTTTCCCTTTTGGTTATATCTTTTCACATGCATACACATACAAATGTGCTTTTTTTTCCAGCATGAATCTCTGTACAAGGAACCAGTGAAGCCATTTCCTTGCTTATTTTCTGTTGCCCCTCTGAAGTGTAAGGCCCATTTGCTGTGTGGGTGCCCTGGCAGGTGTTTGGATGTGCAGGTGTGTGCGTAGGCAAAGTCCCAAGCACAAGCACAAAGATTCAAATATCAGGACCTTTCAGCCTGAACCTGACACTGCCACTTTAAAACCAGAGATGTGGACATCAAAGTTTTCCACTCCCCAGAAGTAAAGGACTATTTTACACCCTTCCAAATGATGTCTCTCATCTCTCTGCCTTTCCTACAGCCTTCTCTCTCTCTCTCTCTCTCTCTCTCTCTCACACATACACACGTTTTCTAATACCATCCCTCCCTCTCCACTTCAAACCATGGGAAAAACCTAGGAAAAGAAGCTTGCCGACTAAGGGACCGTTTCACTGCATTGTGTTTTCCAGCTAGACCTGAACAGACTGAAATCAATTCAGCTCTCTTGCTCACTCTTTCCCTCCCTCTCCCATGTCTTTTTTTGTTTCTCTTAGATCGTGCTCTCTGCCTTAAGAAAGCCTGGTTTAGTTATATCCATCCCCATAGCAATCAAGTGACCAGTGTTTTTTTATTGCTTGTAAAAACATAGTATCTTTTTCATGGGAGTCAGGTTCTCCTTTGGTTTGAAATGCCCAGTGAGCAGTGGCAACAACCTGCAGAATCTTTGATCAATTCTCACATATCCATTTGAAGTATCTTTAGTAGACCCATCAAAAGAAAGGGGCTTGGTAATTAATATTTTAATAGAGTGTACCAGCCTCTCACTGTGTTGTTGCCAAGAGGCCTGATTTAACAGGAGCACACAGAAATACCTCTGTCTGATCTGAATTGCTATGTGCTCTCAAAGAATATACGTTATTAAAGCTGAAGTCCAGCTGTTGCTATATTAATATCCTCTGTTTTTTATTTGCTCCTACCTTTTGGAAGGTTTCAGTTTTCATTCTGAAATTTTCCAGGCTTGCTCCCAATACTGAGGTTATAACTGCAGGGCAAGAACCAGAGGAGAATGCAAGAAGGTTCACTGGAAACTTGAACAGGTGAGATTCAGCACAGCAGAGCCAGCAGCCCAAAGAAGGCAGAAGTGTCACTTAAATTTTGATTGTACAACCTGTTGACAAAGGGACAAAATTAAGATGTGTGTGCAAGCTGGGTCTTATGCCTTCCAATCTTTGGAACAGTTAATTCCACAGTAAGTGTTCCCTTAACATATTTTTTCCTATCCCAAAGTTGTCCAGGGTCTCAGGACCGAATGTGAGGGTGCTGTAAACAACAGTTTCCACTGTGTTTAACAGAATTATGCTGCTTTATATTGAAACAGGGTGTCACCTAAAGAAAACACAAAAATTATCCATCTATCCAGAACCTCCATAATAAAGAAAACCCAGCAACCAAGACTAACCACAAAACAGAAATGTCCAGTGAAAGCCAAACAACACAATTTCAAAATAGTTTAAGTAAGAAAAATAAAGGTGCTGTGAAGTTGCAGGTTACCACCAACACCCAGTGGACCAGAGCCCTGGTCCTTTAGGACGTGCATAACACTCTACCAGCCAAACTGGACTTGCAAAGTCCAGCCAGCAGGTAATAGCATGCCAAGGGCTTCTTCTCATGTAGCCCCACTTGACCGCAAAATGATGAGGTCTTGGTATGCTTTAGTGGCAGCTAGATCAAAACCAGTACTGCAGAAGCCCATTCACCACTTAGCAGGTGTTCAGTTCAGTTCAGGTCAGCAGCCAGTCCCAGGGCAGGTACATCTGATTTGAGAACTGAATTGTCACCTTCTTTGCTACCTGTGGGTTCCAGCTGGAGGCTGGAGCAACCGTAAATATAAGCACTAAAACCTGCCTTTCAGACTGACAAACTCAAAGTCATTTGTCTGTCACTGCCTCTGAAAATCAAGGGATACCTTCGGGTGCTCAAGACCACTGAAAACATTTTATTTAGGTGCTTAAATACTTTTCCCAGTGTCTAGTTTCTGACGCCTAATACTACATGTGCTGTGTCTTACCTACCTTCTGCACTGTTTTGCTGTTGTACAAATTTTAATACTACAATTCCAAATTACTTCCCAAACAGCACTGCACAGCGTGTCCTTTATTTCCTCTACCGCCTCAAATACACTGGTAGTAACAGTCTGGAAACTTAACCTACCCAGAATTTGTAACCTGTATCCTAATTTTGCCTGCACCCAGAATGTGGCCTAGTTATTTTCAGCCAGCTTTTCAGACCTTTTTCCAGGAGAAGAGGTGGTTAATTATGACCCTAATTTTATGCTATACAGTCTTTTAGGTAAAGGAATTGAGGAGCTTAGCCATTCAGGTCTTCATCAATTCTATTTGGTTGACACGTGTCAGTGCTGTGTATGTGTTTATAAATATTCTCTGTATTTAATAAACAATGTATTGTATAAATACAGTTTACTTAGTATTTTTCTTAAAAATGAACATTTGCTGAGTAACATGCATAGGAGTATAACAGATTCTGTACAAAATTCCAGAAAGGGGCAAGTAACATACTGTACAATGGAGAAATCCTAGATGATAATAGATATTTGTCTTGGAGCATAAAAAAAGATGCATGAAGTTATCCTTTCTGCAAGGTACCTCCCAGTTAGTGTGCTTAATCATACAAACTCCTGGAAGCATTAGCAATGTTTTTTGGGTTTTGTTTTTCTTTAGAGAAAACGCTGTGGTTTAAATAAATAAATAAAGAGAACTTAAACATAGGGCAAAGCTTTGGTGTGTTGTTATTGTGAGTATATTTTTAGGAGCAGTTTCCCAAGAGCTCAGTCTTTTACATGCTATGATTTCTTCTGACTTTTCTGACTTCTTATTTTATATAATAGCAGATTAAAATCTAAATATAAACTTTTTCAAACACTTTTGGGTGCAGAAATTGCCTGGCAGCTTTAGTTGCCCACTTCCAGGTCTGCTGAACTTTTCTGGCTTGCAAATAATTGTAATGATTGTGTGTAAATGCCATCTCTTGGAACTCCAGTGACAGATACTGTAGGAATGCAGCTCCCCTGCAAGTAGCAGAGAAGGATCCACTTCCCTGCACATCTTAAAACATTCTTTGGGGAAAAACCCTTTCTCTCCATCCAGAATCTCAATTATGTCCCTGAAAATCCTGGGAAGAGGGTTGAAAACAGGGTACACACTTCAAGAAACAAAAATTATTAAAGTTAACAAGGTAGTAGGGGAGAATAAAGACATTTTCCAGCTCACACGAACAGTTGGACAAGAATAGGCTCCTGAGCAATCTGAACTTTGTACAGGAGCATAAAGACAGCAGATGAACATTGTATTAAAAAGGCAGAGGAGTGAACTACAGTGAGAAAGGAGAGAGATGGTGCTGAGACATTTTCGGGGGGGGCAGGGAGATGATTCGTTGGGCCAAGTGACCTTTTCCCATCCAGCAATTTCTTCTGTCCCAGTGCAGAATGACAATGGGAACCCAATGGCAGCTCAATCTGACATCCACGTCCATACTGAAAGAGACTCAAGTCGACCGTGCTGCACTGCTGTGGCCATGGGATGCTGTGAAACAAGCCAGACTTAAGTTTCCAACTTGCCCTCTTTTCTGTTGTTGTTGTTATTGCTGTTTGTTTCCATTCACCCTCTTTTATTCTCCATTTTTTTCTGTCTTGACTCTGACGGGGGCTCTTTTTGTGCAAAACAAGCCCTTCTGATCTCTTTGAAAGGCCAGCTCTTGTCATTCTTCCAGATCATCATTGTATGACATGTTTTTATATCAGACTGACAAAGGAGCTATTTGATCAGGGGGTATGGTGTGTGATTGTAAGAAATTCAGCTAGCCGGTGGCAACCATTGTTCCCCAAAGCGGCTCCCTGACCCCATTCTATTCAAGGAAAAACTCCCTTGGAGTGGCCTCTATTCATTGAGTAACACCAGTCCGCAGTCTCACTCCGGGAGTATGCTCAATTCAGAGGTGTGTCACCGATATTGCCCATCAACCAGCCTTTAACTCTTTCATCAGCATTAGGTTTCCAACACAACAGCTGTTATCATAGGATGAGGTGGGGAGGGGGGGTCGTGATGCATTCCAGCAAGCTGGAGTTCCTCTTATCTTGGAGAAATTTAACCTTCCTTTTAAAAGTTGCCTCGGAAAATATCTTCCTGCTGCTTTCTGCAAAGTGCAGCCTGAGTCATTTGCCTTCCCATCCCCGCGTCCTAAAATGTCATAGTTTGTTACTCTGCCTCTAAAACGAGAATCTCTGTGCTTGCTCAGGCTAATGAGGGGCTTTGCATTGATATTAATGGGTTTTGGATTCGGCCTGAAATTATCCGTGACCCTCCTGCACCCCAATCACACAACCTTTTTTCTCCCAGATAATCTTGTACCCGTGTATGAATCCATGGCATCAGTGCAACTGCTGGCTGTGAAAAAGAACACACAGCCAGGAATCATCTGTCTCCCTGGGAACCATTTCACCTCACATTATCAGCAGAGAAAACTTAGGGCATCCTCATGAGCTCTGAGAAGGCACTTCACTAAAACCGCTCCTGCTTCCTTCAACTAAACTCTCTGTGCACTAACATAGAGCCTCCAAAACCGAGGGAAACCAGTGCAAAAGCTCATGTTAGGTGGCTCAGGGCCACTGTCCTGTGCTTGAAGGGTTATACAGCATTGCCATGCAGCCTGAATGGGATCAGACTCAGGCACAAGGTGCCGAACAGCTGTAGATTTGGCACTGCAGTGATTGATGGCTTTGAACACTGTTGGGAGAACTGTTCCGATGACAGGATTAAAACTGGCCAGCCCAGTACAAGTACAGGTACACAGGTTACTGACTGCCTTGAAGTAGCCTCTGAAGTAAATGAAACTCAGTTCATCCATCATAGTGTGGATCTGCTGCATTTGTTGATGAAAAATGTTTTCCCCATGCAATGAGCATGTCTGCTGGCTGTTGTAGACCATCCATCTCTTGATATGGTTGCAGTGTTCCAGGAGCAGAGCTCCTTGCGGGATCTTTTGGCTAACTATTCGCTTGCTTCCCTGGTTGGAAATACAGCCCTTCTTTCAACACAACCACTAGACCCCTACTCCTTCAGCAGCCCTGCCTTCCTCCAGCAGCCAGAATCGTGCCCGGGGTTTGGTACCACCTTGGTAGCAGCTATCTCTGGGATCGGGATTTGTTAATAAACTCGGGCTCCCTCTGCTGGGACAGAGCACAAAATACGGAGGGGGGAGGAGGGGGAGGTCGGTCTGTCTGTCTTGCAGGACAGGGTGATTTCACTGCCGGGCAGGTTTTTTTCCCATGACATTTCAGTGGATGTCACAATGAATTCGGCATTTTTCTCCACTGGGTGATAACGGTGGAATAAACAGCAATGCTTTGCACTGCAACATCCTTCACTGCATGCTCTAAAACCTCTGGGAAACTTGCATTAAACTTCCAGTGACCTGTGGAGTGATTTCACACCAACTCCATTTTACACAGGGGGCAGGAGGAGCTCAGGTGGTCGGCCGGTTGTTCCATGTCGTGAGCTGAATCGTGTGAGGCTCTCCACTGTCCATCGAGACACACATACTCCCAGTGCACACTGCTGAATTTTACCCCTCTGGGAACAGTCCTTTAAAATGCTTCTGTCACAGACCTGCCGTCTTCCACAGAAGACTTTTCATCACCTCAGATAACTGCAAAAGTTGCGGCAGACTGGGGAAACCTACTCCTGCCCTCTCCCGAGAGCATGGTCTGCAGCAAGACCCGTCTGCGTGCACAGGAAACTGCTTCTTGGAGGCTGTGTTTGCCCAGCCATCTCCACATCCCAATCAGTAGACACTTCCCTGCTCCACCTGCACCATGCTGAGTGGTCACTCCATGATTTAAAGCATGGGGGAAAGATTCAGGTGCAGCCCTACTAGCCAAGCTATTGTCAATGTGCAGAAGTGTCCAGGCAAGAGTGAAACCTGCTAGGAAGGTGAAGCAAACCCAGTTCTTGAGTAGAACAGACAAAGCTGCAGAGAAGACACTTCAGGGAGACTTTCTCAGTGCCTTTTGGACTCTTCCCATCTGCCACCTGTGAATTCAGCAAGCTACATTATCTCTATGACCTTTAATCCACCCCTAGTTACTGTGCAGAATGTTACTGCATCAACATTTTTTCCAACAAAAACTGCAGTGTAGATCAAATTAAATGCATTTCCTCAGCAAAGCTGCTGCCTTCATCGCTCACGTCTGAGCTTCCTGCCCAGAGATCACTGCTGAGGGTAAGCAGGCTGCTCTGCATACTCTAGTTTCAAGGAAGGTCAGACATTTCCTAGCAGCTCAGTACAGGCAAATAACTCCAGAGACCTGTTGCCTTCTATGACAGCTCCCACCAGTAAATGGTTCACCCAGATTGCAGCTAAGTCCGTGTTACGGTCCTGCAGCATCCTGATGTTCACCTGCTGCCTCGGGTCTTATCTAGGGCTGAGCCTTCTCTGCACAGGCTGTTGGCAGAGGTATGGATTTACTGCTTTGGTAGGGGAAGATTTTCTTCCCCACAATGTATGTTCCTGAAATAATATACAAACATCTTCAGAGTTCCTACCTCCATAAGTTCTCTATAGGTTTAAATCAGAGCAAGCAGCATCACAGTAAGGTTTCTGGGGATGAAGATTCTGTGCTATGTTGATGACTCTTCTCCTTCCCATCCTGAGCTCTTCATGCCCCACTGGCATCCACACTACCTTTTGCCCTATGACCTTCTGTATCATGACCACTTCCCACATGGCCAGCTTAAAGTAACAGCTCCAAACCTGCTCTAGACAACAGCAGTGGCAGTATGTATCCATCCTGTGCATAAAATCCTGCAAGTTGGCACACTCAGAGCTTTCCTGCACTGGGACCAATGGGGAAGGCCAGATCCATAAGTACTCCCCAGTGCACAGCACCTGTGATGCTGCCCAGACACGGAGCAGAGTCTGATCTCAGTGTCCAACATCCCACCCGGGAAGTCAATGCAACTCCTCTGGACCATTCATCAGGACAGGTTATGGCCAGGTTGTCCCAGCTTGCTGTGCCACAGGGTGAACCTGGCTCTGGGGTGGAGCAGGCAGCAGAGGAACAGTGAGCAGTGGGTGCTGCCTAGTAAAGTATCTATGAAATAGCTATCCCTGTCACACTGCCATTTCTCTAAGTGACGGTCCCTTGAAGCAGCCCATTAGGGGTTCACTTGGTCTCAATAGCAGAGGCTCCACATTTGTCATCTCTGCATGCCCTTGAGTGACAAGAGGACTAAAAGCCTGTGTGCTTCACTAACTGTCTCCAGCTTCCTTCTCCTTCCAACAGATATTCATTCCCAGGAAATGTACTTTAGTGAGTCTAGGATGGGACCCACAGCCCCTCCTTGCCTTTCCACTGGCCAGTCTGGCTGCTTCTGCTTTTCCATGTAGGACTTACCCACACTCCTGCCTGCTTTGTCCCCTTGCTCACATCAGCAGTACAGCTTTCTACACCGTAGGAAGCAAATACACAAAAGAAATGCCTCATCCACACCACATGTAATGTGATCTCATGTCACAGCACTGAGGATTTGTCTGAAATCCCAGCTCACAGAGTATTGCCATCAGGACAAAAATCTCAGCTGTAATTTTCTCTTACCTGTAGGGAAGTTTCTCATCCTTACTGATGCTGAAGGGAAACCGGCTCCCCCAGGGAGCCCAGACTTGATTTGGAAAGCCCCAGCTGCTGATTGGGGTGTCTGGGACCGTAGTGGCCTGGAGGCTGTCACATTCACCAGCTGGCAACATGGCCCCTCGGGGTGCCACCTCCACATCACACCACACCACACCACCCTGGAGTTCAGCTCATTCTGGGAATGCCACAACTCTTACAGGGAGGTTGGAGGGGAGCACTGGTGGAGGACAGGGAGCTGCTGTGGTGGGGACAGTCGTCAAGCGCAAGTCATCCCCCTGCACTGGTGTCAAGTGCACGGCAAACCCACGGCTCTGCAGGGGGAGGTGGTGAAACTCTCAGCTCCTTGCAGTGATCGCTCTGAGAGGGAGTGAAGTGCAGACACTTCTTCAGGCTCCACAATGGAGGCTGCAAGGGCTCAGCACATGTCAGCAACCACCGCTCTCTGCTCTTGATCCCACCAGTCCTTTAGGGGCTGGGGATGCCCCTTTAGCAGCCAGCAGCAATTAGTAAGAAAGAGCTTTTCTTGTAATTAACCAGCTTGTGATAGTGGTGGGATTTGGGTCAGAGCAGCAGGTGCTGCACATACTGCTACAAGCCACAGCCAAAGCCTGGGGAATTTGCAGTTTCCACAGCACTTCCTGCCCTATTGTGCCCCTCTGCATCTTGGTCACTCCTCAAAAGTGCAGTGGGACAGCATCTGGGGTCAATGACCAGCTACTGAAACACAGATTCTGCCAAAACCTTCGGGTGTATGAAAACTTCTGTGCTCACTGCTGTTGCTGTTCCGGCTTAGTGTGCAAGAATTGCAGACTTGGGCATGGAGGATAATTAGGTCAAACCACCTTCTGCTTGTATGTGAACTTATCCACAGTGGTTCTAATGAAACTGGAGGAAAGACTGTGGCTTTATCCATCACAACTGAGAGCAAAATTAGATCAGACGTCAATATTTAGATAACAGGAGAAGGAGTCCTCCTGGCAAGGCACAAGATCCAGCATTTTAGATTTCATTATAAAATAAATGCTGCCTTTGCCTTAGAGATGGCCATTGCAGCTGGATATAAGTGTCAGGAGACTGTAACTGCCTTACCTGCACCTCCTGTGAGGACCATCCACATCTCTCGTCTTCAAAACAGACTGGAGTTATAGTGGTCCCTTCTGAATGAGAGTTACAGCTCCACGGTTGGTTTCAATTGCTCCACAAGTCCCTGCAAGAACCTCTTGGGAAACACCAGCTCTGAGCAGAGAGACATCACCTCAGTGAGTGGTCACTGCATCTTGTCCCCTCTCAAGGTCCTAGACACAAGCAAGCCAACACCAGACTGTATCGCCAGATGCTGAGGCCAAGACACTTGGCTGCACTTCGCAAGAGATGTTTGCAGGTGGGAATCAGCTTTAAAAATCCCTACAAGAGCTTGGAGAGACCTGGAAAACCTGCTTGCTCTGCCTGGAGAAACTTGGTCAGGTGGGATGACACTGTAAGCTGGAAGAGTGCAAGATCAAGTGCTGTGAGTTAAAGTTAGGCATTTTAGGCCAAAAATGGCAAAGAATATTGAAATATGGGGTCCCTGCAGAGTATCCTATCTTCCTGTTCCTTAAGTAAGAACTGTGGCTTTCACTCAGAAGGCACTGAGCAGGTTTCTCTCATCCAAGCATGGCAGAAGACTGGGACGATCATTCAGAATACTCCCCACGACCTTGAAATCTGCTGATGTACAAATCCAGTCAGCATTCAGGATAGAGTCCAATCTTCAGTCAAAGCTGAGGAATCGGACATGAGGTTTAGAAAAAAATCAGGTTTGTGGTTTTATACCTCATTTATAACTCAGATTATTGCATACATGCATTGCTTCTCCCATTGGACCACTGCCATACCTTTTCTTGGCCTCTTACAGATTGATTCAGCTGATTTGCAGCTCTGCCAGAACTTCTTTCAGATCTTAATCTTTCTGTGCACTGATTTCCCCCACACCTTCTTTAAAGTGGGGCTATGCCACTTGCTTTCAGCTCTGGCTGGGAGCTCCTCTGTGTTCACCCTGTGTCTGTGCAGAGCCCAGAAGAGCATCAACTGCTGTGGCACAAAGTATTAGGAGAAATGAGGATGTGATACTTTGGCAGAATAGCTCTGGAAAGTCTGTGCCGCTTCTCTTGCTAAATTCTCTGCTGAGGGTTTGGCTCTGTTTTCACTGGCTGCTGAAAGCTAAGCCAGCCTGGTGATGATGGAGCATTTTTGATGTCTAGAAAGAGCCCCCAATAACTTCTGTTTATAGCTGACCTTCTCTGGTATACAAAAAGTCTGAGCAGGCAGAGCTCAGCCAGCTCCAGCAGGCAAGAGGCACCCATCAACATCGCCTGGAAGGATGTGTTCAGCAACAGCTCAGGGGAAATGGGACATCCAGAAGACACACAGACTGGGACTGCTGTAATTCAGCCCAGTCAAATGCATAAGCTGCAAGTAAAACATTTGCTCACAGACCCAATGAGTGGGAAAACTGGGTTGTCTGCTTACCCCAAACTCCTCATTTTTACTTTTGTAAGAACCAGTTTCTTCTTGTATAGACTGGAGGAGAAACCCTGACTGATCTCCCAGATGCAGAGGCTCACTGCACATGCACTGCCTGGCGTGGGGGGAGTTTCAGCTGCAACCCAGCCTCCCCAGTATGGGTGGCAAGGTAATGCCAACATGGGAGAGAACACAGCTTCTTTTAGTAGGTATCTGATGAAATAAGAAACTTTGTCCTGTTTGCCCAAGGATCTAATACAGCGGATTACAGAAAACATGCACCATGCAGGGGTATGTACTGGTGGGAATCTGGGATGACCGTACTTGCAGTGAAAGGACAGGAAAAGCATGGCACCAGGGAGAAACAGATCTGCACTTAGAGGAACCCTGCAGGAAGATCTTTGAAACATCTACATGGGTCTCAGGAGCACATGTCCTGCTGAAAGGCACTAGGTCATAGCTTCAGAAACTGAGCTTAGGCTTCAGAGCTGAGGCCCTGGCAGCACTACAGGTCCCTGAGTACTCACAAAAGCACAACTACCATAGTGTTGTTCATCAAGGTGCTCACTCCTCACCCTGCACCGTTGGAGTTTATGTTTCACAAGGTCAACCTCTGCAGCGCATCCTCTGCATTTTCAAAGACTTTCCTTGACAGGTGGCTGTCTTCCTCCTCCCGAAACATGCTACAACTTGAATCAGACACTTTGATCAGGGAGAAAATATCCCCCAGGGGAAAACGCTCTTGATGTAACACCAGCAATGTGTTTGAATCAGCCTGTCAGGGCACAGTGGAGTACCAGCGGAGGGTTTAAAACTGTGGAAGGGAAATGGATTAAGACCTGACCGGCAGTCTTAAACAAACCCTGCCTGAACCCTGGGACCCAAAGAGTATTTTCTAGTTTTCACAGAGATACTCACACCTGCAGAGGAGTCTACATTGCCTTCCAGCAAGCAGTGTCCCAGGCTGCTATGGAGACATCCCAGACTTGCATATGCTGATAGGAGCTGCTGTCCCTGTACAAGCTCCCAGCTGGTGGTGCAGATGGAAATGGTGATTTGTGGAAACACCTGAACATCCAAACTAGATACATTAATCTGTGCAGGTTTGCTGGCTGGAGCAGCAACTGTGGAAGAGAGCTGGACAATGAGCAGTTCCCATCCATGGGGGCCTTGAACGCCATGATGCCCCATGAGTATCAGTGGTTGCCCTACAAAGAGTGGTGGCTGCCTTCTGGGAGCACATTGTGGTGGCAGCAGTGTTCTGGTGGCTGCCAGTTCGTCCCAATACATGCCAAAGACCCCTACTTTAACCAAAATGGATAAAAATTCTGGTCATTCCCTTGCCTGCTCTACTGGTGTGGGACAACTTGAATGTTTGCCTGAGCCAGATGCGTTCACAAAATCTTGGTTTTAATGGCATTTTGTGACACAGGTTGGCACTCCACTGCAGCCCCAACTGCTGAGAAATCAATCATTACCAGCAGTTAGCTGTTTGATGGTTAACAGCCTGAACCGAAGCCAAACTGGTTGTTAATTGGGCTAACAACTGATTTCAAGGGGTTGTTTTGCAGGGCCCAACACTCCCAGCAATTGACTTGGAGTTGTAACTAGCAGCCAGGCAGCAATTAACACAGCCCAGGGAAATTCGCAGGCCATTACCAAAGGGCTGGCTCCCAGCTGGGCTTCTGCTTCTCACGGGGAGATAGGGAGCACAGCCACAGCCCAGGGCCTGAGCAGGCACAGCCAGCACTCAAGGTCTCATTTCACATCTTGACAGTCAGAATACTATCAATGTACAACCTGGGTCTCATCCTGCACTTCAGCATGCTCTTACAGGTTTTTTTTTCAAATGTTGTTTTTGGAGTTTTCCTAATGTTTGCTGTGAACTTCCATAGGGACACCTTCCAGCTCTCCTTCAAATCCCTTCTCAGGACTCTCTTTTACTGTGGTAGCAACTAGACCTGTGCTTATGTCTGTCTTGCCAACTTATGGCACCTGCTACAGTTGACCATAGGAAACATCATGTCTTTGGGACAAGAGCTGCTGCTTACTCTGGGAGCAGCTCATAAAACAGGAGGTTCTAGCCACCAAGATATACTACTACAGCAGAAAGAGTTTGCAAAATAATCACAGAAAGAGCAAAGCTGAGATTATTTTCCTTCTCTTCCTGCTATAAATCTTCAAGAGGAAAAAAATTAGAAAACACTACTGGCCATATTGGCAGGAGAAACCTGTAGAGAAAGAAAGGACCCTTGACAGTGCCACGGTCATGGCTGAAACGGGTTACTCCACGGCTAAACAGAGGGCTTGGATGGGAGCTGTGGCACAGGTCAGGCATTCACCAAACTGGGGAGGCTCTGACACCCCTCACCATCCCATTTCCAGTCCACAACAGCACAAGCTTAGCGAAGTGGTAACACCTGGACATGGCTGGAGTGGTTCTTCCCAACACAGCCAAGCCTCCCCCAGCCTCTGATCTAGGACTATGTAGCCACAGATTTTATCCTGGACACTACACAGCCTGGAAGGACATTCCAGTGTTACAGTCACCATGAACATAGGAGAGATGCTGTAAGTCACATGAAGCCCAAGAACATCCCCTTTGCTCCCAGTACAGCAAATCTGAAGTGCATTTCATTGCACAGTACCTGGGCCGGTAGGCAACCTGGAGAAACAGCCGTAACCTTCAACCGATCCACACGAGCCCTCTCTCATCCTGCAGCTCATGTGGTGCAGGGCCAGTGGGTGGACAAGAAGTTTGCTGGAGCCTGGCACCAATTTCATGCTGACTTTGACCTGGAAAGGCTGCAGGTTCCCGCTAACCAAGTCCCAAATATCCCCCCAACATCTTCCAAGAGCTCCTCTGGTGCACCAAGCCACAGGGGCCATGTCTCCCTGGGCCCGTGGCTTGTCAGCACCAGAGGTCACAGCATATCCTTGTCCAGGAGGAAGGCAAACAGCAAACTTAGCCATCAAAGGTCTTCTGCAGCAAAGCCACAGGAACTGGAGGGTGGCCTCATTTCTAAGGGAGAACTGATGGTGCTGTAGGCATGCGAGGGGAGGGGGCAGCAATGCTGCAAATGGGAAGCAGGGTGGTAATGAGGAGCATATGTGTAGGTGCTTGGAGCATCCCAGGTGCTACAGAAGTGCTAAGTGTTATTACTATGGCCAGGAAACTGGCTGTGAAAACCAACTGTACTCCACATCACCTCTCTCTGCACCTTCTCCAGGGTCTGGACCGGAAACTTCCCATCACACTCAGGAAAACAGGAACCAGCCTGGAGGTGCCTTTGGCTGCAGCCTGTGGTCAGAGGAGCTGTGTGGAAAGGAGAGGAGAGGAGCAGAGAGGGAGCTGCTTTTGTACCTTGGGTCTGGTCCACCTGTGGCTGAGAAGATTTTGTGCCCTGTCAGAGTGTGGTGTTGTCCCTCAACACATGTGATTCTTTTGCTGCACAGAAGGATGTTTCCGTTTGTGAGGCTCATTTTGTGGCCACCCTGCCCAAAGTAAACTATCTCATGAGCTCCTGGCCTTAGAGGGCCATTCCCTTGGGACAGCACTGAGCCCATTTCTGCTCCACCTTGTGTCTCCCTCTAGGATGCTCCACTCGGTTCCACAGCCAGGGCTTGCTGGTATGGAGCAGGGCATGGAGCAGTGCTGAGCCCTCTCTGCTGGCAGGATGCAGCCCAGCAACAAGCCAGTTTGGTTCGGAGTGGCCAAAATATGAGATCCCCCACTGAGTCCCTGAGCATCCCCATTTCTGGCTATAAACCCCTTCCAAGGAGGAGTCTTTAGAGAGGGGGGCTGAGATGATCCACAAGCTGCAGCCATCCCCCGCCCCCTCCCCGAGAGGAATTGCTCTCACACAAATGAAATGTGTGTAATTAATGGGCAGGGGGCTGGACAGGTCTGAGATGAAAGCGTTTCCTGGACTTGTCCTTCATTTGCATGGTATCAGAAGCTGTTCAGAAGGTGTGACTTTTCCCACAGGGAGCCCTCAGTTCGGTGGCACAATAAAGCCAGAACTTCTTACCCAGAATTAATTAAAGGAGGGGGAGGGGGATGGCAGGAAAATGTTTGAAAGCTGAGCCTGATGCAATAAACAAACAGCCCAGCCGTCCTTCCCAAGCTAGAGCCTGCCTAAGGGAACCTAGGCAAGCTCCAGCCCTGCCACAGCATCCCACAGCCCACCCAGCTCAGTGGGCACTCATGTCCAAGCAGACCTCATGGAAAAGTTGTAAACTGAGAGAAGGGGTGGGAGCAGAGACAGCGTGTGCCAAAAGGTTTGGGGTTTGGTTGATCAAGCCCTGGTGCAGCCCTTGCTCAGACAGCACGTGCCCCTTTTCTTGCCACTTCAATTTGTTGCTGCCTGTCTACTCTGTTTCTCTGCCATAGAATCACAGGATGGTTTGGACTGAAAGGGACTTTAAAGGTCCTCTAGTTCCAAATGCCCTGCCATAGGCAGGGATACCTTCCACTAGATCAGATTGCTCAAAGCTCCATCCAGCCTGGCCTTAAGCACTGCCAGGGGTGGAGCACCCACAGCTTCTCTGGGCAACCATAGCAGCATTTAATCTGAAAACAGCTCTTTCTCCTGCCTGATGTTTCCCTGACATGTTCACGCCACTTTTACCTCTTACCCTGTGTTAGCTGGCTGGACCGGACGGGCTTCCCCGTGATCTGGCAAGGCAGGCTCTCCCAGACGCTGCTCAGCACCAGCCTTGTCACTGTGTCTGGATGGCACCGCATGGTGAAGCCCTGTCCGGGCAGGGACATGCACACACCACTGCTTGGAGCTCGGGATGGGGCCGTCATCCCCGCTCCGACAGCCAGAGCAGCAAGGCTCCTCTCCTGCTTCATCTGCCACCTCTCTCCAGCCAGCTGGTGGCAGTGAGGGGGCTGCAGGGTGACACTGCGAATGGTGGCATTAGGAACAGGCACATGCCCACCACAAGGACTTTGCTAACTTGAAGCAGGGGTTTCTGCCCAAAACACCCATGCTAACAGCATGAGTTAACAGAAGCAAATACCCATCCCCAAAGACCCCGTCCACAGTGCTCTCCTGCATCCAACCCCATCTCAACACCCCACAGTCCCCAGGGCCCTTGAATGGCTGTGATTCTCAAGCTTGGTTCACACACCTGCTGATGAAGAAAGAAAAAGGAAAAGTCCCAGATTCCTGGGTTGATGATTGACCCTGTACATTCAACTAGCAGCTAGGGTTTCTGTAACTGTGGAAGAACAGCAGGTATCACCAGGGACTGTCCCCACCTCCCTGCATGGGCGGTAGAAGCCACCAGCCCTGGGGACCATGTGCACAGCACCCTGCAGGGCCCGGGAAGAGCATGAGCTCCTCCCGACTTACCAAGGACTAAGTGCTATTAGTGCAGAGACAGGGCATGAGGAACCATTAATTTATTCGCTTATTCACTAACTTATTAAAAGTGGGCTCTTTAATCTTCCAAGCAATGGTGAAACAACCTTTGTTGACTAGGAGCTAAAGTTAGACAAATTCAAGCAATAAACAAATTCTCAAGGTGTAGTGCTCCATGGCCACCTAAAAGCCCTCTAATGAAAACTGGCTGACTAACCATGGACCAAGTGAGCTGGGGATCCTTTTCACTGGAGCTGGGTGCCTTTCACTGTGGCAGAGCAGACAGCAGGATTTGGGGGATAGTGTGGTACAGAGCTGTGCAGGGACACGAGGGTGTCCATACCCACCTCAAACCCCAGGGTGCTGGCTGCTCCCTGCTCCAGCTCTTGGCTGCATCCCAGGATGGCTGGGATGGGGGAGCAGCCTTACTGGAGGTTGAGCACCCACCCCATGCCCTTCCCTACCATAGCTTGGGCATTCGTAACAGGAGAGGAGACATGGAGCAAGTCCTGTGCCTCTGCTACCCTTACCTGGAGCAGGCACCTGGAACCAATTCACTCATGTTCACAAAGCCATTAGGAAAAGCAGTTAGACAAATTAAAGGGAGAAAATCAACCATTAAGGACTATCAAACACCATCTCTGGCTGGGGAAAGGCCAGAAGCAATTCACTTTTAATTCCTGTAGTCTGTAAACCACAACAAAGTCTCACCCCAGCTGTCATCTTCAGGCTTCTGCAGCCTTTGGGTTCCTCCTGAGACAGTCAGACAAAAGCCATCCTTGCTGTCCTGTGGCTCAAGCAGCATCCCTGATCTCCATGATGCTGCGGCAATGCTCGGGTGCAGAGCATGGCCAAGTGCTCAGCCCCTTGTTTTCCCTCCTTGAAATTACTGGCAAATATTGCCAGCTCAGCCCAGGCTGCTGTGTCAGCCAGGGGAAGGCTCAGCCTCACACCCACAGAAAAGGCTCAGCCTGAGCACTAAGTGATGGCACAGGCACCCCACAAGCATCGCATCAGAACCAGGGCTGGCACCAGTGATGGCGAGACTCACCTTGCAAGACTTCTATATTTATGCAGTTTAATATGTTTCACAGTTTTATTCTTGCATGCTTCCATGCCTTAGAACCACTCCATATCTGAATCCCTGATCAGCTCCTGCAAGCAAGACCCAGCACTGCAGCAGGGTTGAGTATTCTCTGAAGGAGGGGATGCAACAGCCCATTTTGCACAGCCCCCAAGCTCTCCCAGGTAAGAGAGGAGCAAACACCAGCTTTCTCTTGGAAAGCTTCATCCCATGCTTGAAAGCAGTGGTCAAGGCTTTGTTTGCACTATGTCCCCATTGAGCCTGCAGTGGGCCTTGCCCCCATATGTCAAGAAGGTGGCATCTGCACATTAAACCTGTAATTTGCTGCAAGGGATACCATTTCCACAAGACTCATCTGGGTCCAAAATCTTGGGGCAGTCTCCCGCTCCCTTGGGAAGGAAGTTGCACCAACCAGCAGCCTGAGCCCCATCCTGCACCTCACTGCCATCCTCTTTCACCCCTCTCCAATGCACCTCTCCAGCCCCAACCCCTCCCTGGAAAGCATCAGGCTCAGTTAGACTAATACAAACTTTTAATGCACATATTAAATAAATATTTCAATCATTTCATATTCAATTTGTACACAACCGAAACAAAAGAAAAATCCTCAAGGAAACAGGAAAAACCTCAAACAATCAAAAAAGATTGGCTGAAAAGTCACCCCTGGTTCTGGCTCCTATCCAGTGTCTTTGTTTGCCCTCCCCGTGAAGAATAATTGGTTTAACCCTTTGGAGAGAGTCAGAGTCCCAGGGCAGCATGTTCAGAGCAGGGCTGGCTGAGGATGTTCACGCAAGAGATTTAATGTTTCCTTTGGGGTTGTTTTTTTTTTTCTTCTAAATAGAAAATTGGGCTTCTGTCAACACAGAAGTTTTGAAAGAAACCCCCTCTTTACTAGGGGGACAAGGATGGCAGTATTTCTTATCAAAGAGGAAGCCTGGAAGAGATGGTTGGCGATGGAAGCACCAACTATTATGACAAGATGCTGAATACCACAACAAAACAGCCTGAAATGGCTCCACAATAATTTGTAAACTTTGTTTAATTTTATGGATGAAAACTTGCATCTCATAAAAAAATATAGACAGGAAAAAAATATCAATTTTTGGTGAGAAGTTCACATTTTCCACATGTGGAAAAAAAAATAATAACAGTTACCAGCCCACTCCATGGCAGCTGTACCTTAGTACTTTAAAACAAACCAAATGCCAAAGATGCTCCCGTGGGTAAGAGGTACCAAGTCAGTTCAGGACTTTCTCTGGGGAATTCATCACCCCTGTCCCCTCCTGAGAAAAAAAGTAAGTTGAGAGTTGTGAAGCCAGCAGCATTCTCAGAAGGATGCAAGCGACTTCCAGCAACCCCTCGCTCAGCCAAAGAAGTAGGCACATCCAAGGAAAAAAAGCATCCAGTGGTCCTCACCCCAGGCGTCACAGTCAGCCCCCATAGGCAGTGTCCCCACATCACCCAGGCTGCAAAAACCACCTAGGAGGCCTCCAACCACCTCCGAAATAAATCCCCTCCCCTTAGTTGTTTTCCAGCCTCTCCATCTTCTCCAGCAAGCATAGCATTAGTTCAGTTCATTTAAGTAGCACATCGCTTCCAGATTTGGATTTCCGTGGGTTTTTGCTTGTTTGTTTTAAACATTATTTTTTAACTCCTTTCCCCCTAGAGCTACAAAAAAAAAAAATTACAAAATTAAGCGCAACCCCAAACAGACTAGAACATTTCTAAGTGAAGGGCTCTTTTCCCTTCACCAGTCTTTGAATGTTTCAGTACTTTTAAAGCTGGAGTACAAAAATAGAGCCTCTCTCATTTTTTTTTCTCTTTTTTTTTCTTTTTGTAAAAACCAAACACCCCCCCAAACGTATCAACAACTAGAGCAGGTAAATTTTTTTATCCTCCCCCCTCCCTTTTTTTTTTGTTTTGTTTAATACCCATAAGGGAAAGTCTCTACATATAGTCCACCAAGCTCAGAGGAGCATCCTCCAGGAGAGATGCAGGCAAAGGGGGCAGGAGCAGGCACATCAAGGGCCCGCTCTGGAGCTGGAGTTTCTAGTCCTTTTACTTCTCCGGTTGAAGGGGTAGTTGAGGAACTCAAAGCGTCTGTGGGGCTCGGTGGTCTGGTGGCCCTTGGGAAGCCTCTTCATGAAATGCACCTCCCGCTGGTGCTGCCGGGTCTTGGAGCCCTTGCGCGGGCGGCCCTTGCGGGTGAAGGCCATGTACCAGCCCTCGTACTTGGCGTTCTGCAGCGCCGTGTAGTTGTTCTCCAGCACGATCTCCGTGAAGACACAGTCCTTGCCTTTGCCGTTGCTCTGAGAAGGGGACAGGAGCAGAGATTTAAGCAACAGGCACTTGCTCAGAGGGCTGTTTCTCACTGCCCCACGCTGGACTGGCTGATGTGGCAGCAGGGTTGCAGTGCTCGTGGGCAACCAAAGGCTCATTTCTCCCACGGGTCAGAACTGCCCAAAATCTGCTTTTCCTTAACAAGCCGGAGGGAGCAGGCATTGTGACACAAACACTGCTCACTGCCGCTTATGGACCAGTGCAGCTGGTCCCAGCCTTAACTTCCGCCACACCCGTAAGGGAACTTTTGCCTCCATCTGTGCCTGGATATAACCATAAGCAAACTCTCCATCCCAATTCACTCACCCATCCTGTCCCCCTGGGCTCTTTAATATAGGAGGGGCATCGAGGAGCCTTGAGTGGCAGGAGAAGCGACCTGAGGTCAGTGGTGATGGCACCCACAGACGCAGGTGGTGGGGGGAGCATGGAGTAGGCAGGAACTGAGCTCCCCCCATTATGGATAGTAGCAGGACTAGAGAGGAACCCACATCGAGCAGCCCCCAGGAAGCAGCTGCCATGGAAAATCCTTGCAGATAATCACTGTTCTGGAAGGATTTTGCACATCCAGCCCCCCCCGCTCCGCTCCCGCCGTGGGAAGGTGCATCAAGGCACAGAAGCTGCATGACAAACCAGCAGGTGGTGGGGTCTGGCCTTGGGGCCAGCCCCATGGAGCATCTTAACATTCCTGGCACTTGTACCATGTAATCGTGGAGAATAGACCAGCAATCCGCCTATTTGTTCAGAGAGATAGAAGGAATGTGCCCCACACGCCACCCGCCCGCCTCTCTTGCTCCCCCTCAGGCTGCAGGATGGCTTGTCCCCCTGCCCCCAAAAAGGCAGTGCTGGCTGAGTCCCAGGACCCCCATCTCTCCTCCCCACCACACAGGTAGCTCTGTATCGGGTCAGAGCACCCCTCCTGGCAGTCCCTGCTCTGTGTCCTCAGCAGTTCCCTGCCTTACCCATACCCTTGCAGCCTACCTTGCCAATCAGCTTCCCTTTCTTGTTCATGCAGATGTAGAAACCTGTGGCTGCCCCCTTGATACGCACACGGCTCCCAAAGGTGTCTGTCTCCACGATGAGCTTGGCTGGAGAGAGCAGAGTGGGGAGAGAGGGAGGGAGGTCAGAGGGGCTGTGGGATAGGGCCGGCACAGGTATGGAAACCCCAGCAATGCACCCTGATGCTGGGCACTGCAGGCACATGATCTCTGGCAACTGGGCCAGAGAGAGCCCTAAAACCAGCACGTGAGGTTAAGATACAGCCTGTCCCTGCCCCCATAACTTGCCCTTATGTCCCTGCATGACCTTGGACATGTCCCTTTGCCACCTTGAGCTGTGCTGGATGGGGAGTGGCTCTGTTTTACCCAGCTCCATGGGGCTCAGTGGTTCAGGTGCCACAGAGGTGTCCCAGATGGAGGCAGGACAGCGAGCAGGGCACGCGCTGGTTGGCAGAGAACAAGGCAGCTGCCCTGCAAACTGAGGCAGGTCTGTGCCTGTGCGCAAGAACCAGGCAGGCACCTTCTGGAAGAGCACAGTGTGCTGCCAGCTGTCCCCAGCCCAGGGGACACTGCTCCGTGTCCCTCTGCCAGGCCAGGGCTGCAGGGGGAACAGTGACTTTGCAGCTGGCAGGGGAGGCGTGAAGGGTACAGCCATCCTTTTAATGCCTTTCACCTTTGCACAAGTCGAGAGGGCGTATTGATTTGGTCTCAGTTTTTTAATGGAGGCATCGATCGACTTCCGAAGGAGCTATGCAAATCGCTGGGTCGATTGGCCGCCTATAAATAGACCTGTCACCTTCCCTCCCTGCCTTCACCCTGGGAACCAAAGCCCCAAACCCCATCCATCCCCAGGGAAGGGGGAGGATGGGGACAGGACATCCTTCTTCCCGGTCCTGCAGCTGCTGTCCCCAGAGCAAGCCCCCATGGGGGTGGTGGCTACCTGTTTGCGCCTCAAAAGGTCTGTGCTATGCCAAGCACCAAAGAATTCCCCACAGTGCTGAAAAGCCAGCTGCAAATGTCCCATCACCTCTTGTCCACCATCAGCCCATAGTGCTGTAAGTGCTATCCAACAAGGCAGTTAGAGTGCAGGCCACAAAGATCTCAAGCCTACACTCTCATTGTGGGTTTAAGTCTGTTGATGCCTTATTTATCCTCTCCGATCTCTGCACCAGGGCTGCTCAGTTCCTCAGGACTGTGGTTCCCTGCAGCTTGCACATCTCTACCCCAGCATGCTCAGCCTCCAGCAAGCCCCAGTGAGGGCAGTGATGCAGCTCTGGAGTGGGAGGCTCTGCAGGAGGATGCTTTGAATGGCAGAAGGAGGCCGTGGGTGCACACAGAAGCTAAAGTGAGCCTAAATCACGCTCTGGGCTAGGGGCAAATAGCCTTTCAGTCTCTGCAATGCCTCAACCCTGGATCCCTCTTATGATGGATGCTGCTGAGGTCAATGGCACCAAGGGTGGGGACAGAAAGCAGGCAATGCTGGCAGCCGCTGAGTTGACCAATGGAAAGATCATCCCCAGATTTGCTGGGGCCAACTGATTCGGTGCTGTTAGGCAGGCCAAGCTTGATGTGCGTGCAGGCACTCCCTCCCTGCACCCCCTCCTGTCAGCATCACCCTGCAGCATCTCTTGTCCCCAAACTACCATGCACTCACGTGCCCTTACTCCTAGGCAGGCACACATTGAACTCAGAGACAAGAAATTTGGGAAGAGCGAATTCCAGGCTGTGCTGTTCAATGTCCAGAGCCTGACAAGCACCTAGTGTCCTCAAAACCACCCACGGGAGTGATGGCACTCTGCAAACAAAGCACTGAGACAGTGACCCCCTATTTATCTATATTGGGGAAAGGGGGGGAATTGATCTTGGAGGCAGTAAAAGGTTTGAGGAGAATTGATTTTTCTCTCTGAGAGATAGAAAGAGCTGGGAGGGAGGGAGGGATGAAGAGGAAGAGAGGGAGGGAGTGGGGAGGCCTTGGCCCCAGTGAGCACAAAACCCTGCTTTAAAGATGCACATTGCTTCTCTTTTGGACTTTTCTCTTTTTTTTTTTTTTCCCCCCCAAAGGGCAGCTGTGATTTACAGCCACCAGACAGGTTTGCTGCCCTGCACGAGCCCAGCCCATGTGTCACTCCGGCCCCCTCATCCACAGAGGATGAAGACAACCTGGCCCCAGGGACTTGCACCCCTAGACCCTTGCAGGCAACTCGTGAACCCTGCAAACTCCAGCCCCAACCAGCAGAAAACCCTGGGCGCAGACAAAAGCCAGCAAGCGGGCAGAGAGCTGTGCTGGTGTCTCCAGCCACTCATGGGGTCGAGTCCAAGCTGCAGCTGGCACTGGTTTTCTTCGTGGCAGGCACAGCCTGGGAGGGACAAGCTGGGCTGCACCGGCCGCCCGCCTTCCCTTAGAATTAAAAAAAGTCAATCAAATATTGACAATTAAGACAAATAACTGAAAACGCCAGACTCGATGTTAAGTCGGCTGTAAAAATGTCAGCGTGGGGAAAGGGGTCATCTGCAAAAATAAATCAACCCCTTTTACATGCCCACCCCCAAAAATGAGACAAAAAAAAAAAAAAGCAGAAGGAAGGGCTTGGGGAGGGGGGATCTTTGCTACAAAAGTGGATTTCTAAATAACATTTGGGGGGAGCCCTTTTTTTTTTCTCCCTCTTTTGGGGACAGGGGGAGGCTTAACGTTTTCAAATCTATTCTTTCATTTAAGTGACAGATTTATCCCAGTAAAATTATGTTTCATGCTCAAACTTTGAAGGGAAAGTGGCTACGTAAATGCTGAAAAAATGCAGCGAGACACACTTGATCCCCCAACTGGACTGCGAAGAGGAGAAAGTATTCAGGAAATGTTAAAAAAGGTGAAAGTAAGAAGCGTTTTAATAGTTCTTCCAGACATGGGGGCCTCCCTAGAGATTCATACAGAACAATCCTGAACCTCTATTTTAACATTTACAGACTTGCAACTCTTTTAAAACTTTACATCTGAAAAACTGCTTGTTCTCTTTCTGGTTTAGATCAGTCTTCATTTTCCTCCTTAGCTCTTCAAATGCTTAACCTTTTTTTACTACATTTTAATAGAGTTTTTCAAGCCACCACCAGTCCCCTCCTTCTGGCCTTATTTAAACCTGGTTGTTATTTAAATATGCACTAACTGTTTTTTAAAATCCAGGCGTTAGAGGTCTAAAACAAGATGGGATTTTCTTTTTTTTTCTTGGGAAATTAGCTACTGCTCTTTCAAGCTAGAGCTGCTCCAGATGGGAATAATTCATTTGCAAGATTAATTCTGGACGTAAGGAATATCACATGGAGCCTGCACTGTGCTTATACTGATAATGTCCAGCGTGAAATTTTCAGCCAAAGCAAAATGAAGAAAAAGCCCCCGAAAACCAGAAAGGTAAAGAAAAAATATTGTTTCCACTAATCTACCCAAGCAAGAAAGGGAAATTGCAGCTAATACCAAAGAAAAACAGTTGTGATCCCTATGTACAACACACAGGAACACAGGCACTTCCCTGCCCTGGGCGCAGGATCAGGCCTCCTGCAGCCGGCCCCGCGGCAGTGCCGGGGCTCGCTGGCCCCACTGACCCCTGCGCCGCGTTTGACCATCCCAACGTGTCAGTAGCTCACACGATCAAAGTACTTGGGCTTCGAGAGTTCCCCGTGGAGGGACTGGTCCCCTTGCCTCAGAGAGGGTGGTTTTGGGGAGGGGGTGCCAGGGCAATGCAGAGGGGCCGTGGCAGAGGGCAGGCTCTCACGCTTGCAGAGTCCCTGCTTTGTCTCTGCAGACGCCGCAGCATCTTTGCCTGCAGCTGACTGCCTCGGGATTTGATTTGAGAAGGAAGGGATGGGACCATATCAGGAAAACGCCACTTTAGACATTCCTAGTTCAGGGAAGGCTTCCAAAGCAGTCATTCCCTCTTTCTCCCCCTTGCCTCTTCTTTTTCAAATTTACCTTACATTTCTGTTTCAAAAGGAAGTCTCGGGGATTCCCATCCCTGCAAAGAGCTGGGATGAAATGACTGATGATGCTCAGGATGCCTCAGCCCCAAGCCGAGTCAGGTGCAAACCGAGAACTAAAAGGAAAGAAGCAAAGCCTATCCTTCAAGAACTGGTCCCCTCCTTTGGCACAGGGAACCTGCCCTCACCTTGAATCACACAGCTGCTGATTGCTGACCCCTATGTTCTCCTTTTACAAGCCCCCACAAGCCGAACGATTTTAACGATTTCTGGCTAACAAACAGGACGGAAATCATCAATCGCCACGCTGGGCTGGAACACCTCCCCAACTCCCCCCTCGCCTGCCCACATCGTGTGTCCTTACCGTGCACATCCCCATCCTCTGCCATCGCATTGATTTTCTTGTTGTCCAAGATCTGCACATGTTTCCCGCTGGTCCGGCTGTACAGCTGGTAGGTACGGACAAGCCGCCGGCTGAGCTGATCTGTCACCAGGCTCTGCTCCCTCACATGCTGTGTAAAATTAGGTGGGGACTGAACAGTTACCTTTAGGAAATTAAAAAATATACAACACACCATTATAATCTCTACTCCTCAGCGGGGCAAATGGGCTGAGCCGAGATCGCCGGCCTCCAGCTGGGCTTTACGGGGAGGCCAGGAGCCAGGACCGCGGCAGTGCCTCCTGTGCCATCAAAGTCTCTCCAGGAGAAGGAGCATTAAGCTCTAGGACACAGTGACCAGAGCCCTGTACAGAGCTGTACCCACTCCACACATGCCCTAAGCAGAGGTGCGGGTGGCTTGGGAGTAGAACAGGGCTTGGTGACACCAGAGGCCCCTCCAGGACTCAGTGGGTCCTGACTGAAGCTGGGGTACCTTGAGATGGGCATCAAGGCTGGGAGCTGGAGGGGATCGAGGCAGGCCATGCAGGATGGCAGGACGTTGCCCTCTCAAAGGGCTGATGCTTTCGTCCCACACCTGTCTCACCTCTGCAGGAGCATACTACTGCTCCAGCTGCCCTGGGCACACACCCCAGCTGTTTCAACAGCTGCCTGTCCTCTGGCTCTCAGGCTCTTTATTTGCTCCCAAATACCCCACTCATTAAGCTCTTCGAACACAAAGTCCACAGAGACAGTAGAGCTACGAGGTATAAGAATGACGAGAAAACCATACCCCAGCACAGGTATTTAGTGGTATAACAACCCAAGGATACCAACATGCTACCCGTGCAAACACAGCCCTCATCCCCAGTCAGATGTTTGGTGCCAGCACGGGGTCGTCCCCAGTCCCAGCACACCAAACCCTTCAGTCCTGGAGCCGCAGCTGAGCCCATCCTCTCCAGACCCGACACTGCTGCTCCTGGGCTTTAGATGATTTTCATGAGCGGCCAAACCTGCTCCCTCCTCAGCCCCAGCTCGCAAGCTGGCACAGAAATCTTTTTCCCCCCTCGTCTCAAATCCCTCTTTTAAGTCTGGAAAGTTTCGCTGCTCCCTGACATTTATAAAGATGTATTCTGAGCAAATGTTAGGAGATCGCTCCTTTCAACATCAGAAGGCTGGGGCTACCCCCCACCACCCCCATGTCAAATGGGAAGATTTCCTCCTGTCTTAAACAACAACAGAAAACCACAATAAAAGCAAAAGCCGCTGCTCTCCCAAAGCCAGTTTTATAGAGATATCTCCCCTTGACAATGTCATCGCTCTCCCTCTGCTTCTGCCTGTGCATGTGTGTTTCCTATAGACGGGTTTTGGATAATGCAGCAGGATTCTCTCCCCAGCTCTGATGAGGGTACCATGTGGAGGAGAGGTCATTAGCCATGCTGCTATTTGGTCTCCATCTCATGCTCCAAAATATTACAGCTATGTTTTTATACAACTGCACACTCCCAGTGCTCCGTTCCCTTCACTTTTCAGTTGGAAACTCCATTTTCCACCCCCCTCAAGCTTCCAGGAAAATAACAATAATAAAAAAGTAGCTTAAAGGGCATTTTAAACAAAGCTTCTGCATCTGTGATCTCAGGGGGAAGCAGGGGCTTCACCCCGGTTTGGAGGCGCACCGCTCCCAGCGGCGCGTGCCTGCTGGTATGCGGGTGTCGCACAAGCTCTGCCCGGGATGTTTAATCTATTCGTGTCACTTCTGCCTCTGCCGATACAAACCAGCGATGCTCAAGCCTGACACCTTAAAGCTGAATCAGAACCTGTGCTTTTTACTAAGGCTTTTGCAGGGTTTCTTTTCCTCTTTTTAATTCTGATTTACTTTTTTGGATGAAGCTATATAGGAGGGGGAAAAAACGGAGGAGAGGGATGGGGGTATCCACAGTGTAATTAGAGGTCGGGGGGACGGGAATTGAAGCTGCTTTAAGATAACTCTACGTATTTCCTTGAAATCCCAGTACTCCGTGCCTCGCAGCCGGCGTCCCCCGCACCTTATTTTGCGTCCCGGGAAAGGTGGGATCCCCCTCGGATCCCGCTTTTTACAACCAGGCAACTTTTGTCTCCTGGGTTTTAAACTGCTCCTCTTCCCTGTCTCCCTCCCTGCCGAGCCGCTCGGCGGCGGNNNNCCGGCGGAGCCGCTCGGCGGCGGCGGGGCACCCCCCATCCCCGCGGGGCGAACAAAGCCGGGCAGCCCAGCGGGCACTTACCTGGGCTTGCAGGCAGAGAACGAACAAGTGCATTAACCTGGGAGGGGGAAAAGCGGGAGAGAGGTGTGAGCCGGGGGGGCTGCGGGCGCAGGGCGGGAGGCNTTCTCGGGAGGCGAAGCCGACCCGCAACCCCGACAGCGGAGTCGGGCGCGGCCGGGGGGCGGCAGCCGCCGCGGGAGAAGCCCGGCCGGACCCCCGCTCCCCTCCCGGCCCCGGCGGTACCTGCCGAAGCGGAGCGAGCGGAGGGCCAGGTGTCGCCGGGGTTTGGGGCTGCCGCTACGGGCCGGGCTCCGCGGCCAGTCGCCGGCGAGACTCCCTCCCCACCCCGTGCCTCAGTTTCCCCATCCGTAAAACGGGGTTTAAGGGCTCGGAGGGTGGGTCGGGGACGCGGTTCCCCCCGCTGGGGGTTCGCCGCTCCGAGGGCGCGTTGTGGATTGGGAGCGGGCGGGCGAGCCCTCCCGGGACGTGCCAGACATTAAAAGGATTACCGGAGGAGGGGGATGGAGGGGGCCGGAGTTTCGAGAAGGAGTGAGGCTGAGCAAATACCGCAGCCGAGGTGGGGAGCGGGACAGCCCCGCTTTCTTCGCGAGCATCCCCGTCGGGCGCTTACCTTGTGGAGCGGGCGGGCGCCCTCAGGGCCGGCGCTGCGGGGCCATGGGGCCGGGCGGCGGCGGCGGGACGGGGCTCAGCCCCGCAGCCCGGGCAGGGCCGCCGAGGGCTGCATTGTTCCGGCGAGCCCCGGCCCTCCCGGCCCCGNGCGGGACAGCCCCGCTTTCTTCGCGAGCATCCCCGTCGGGCGCTTACCTTGTGGAGCGGGCGGGCGCCCTCAGGGCCGGCGCTGCGGGGCCATGGGGCCGGGCGGCGGCGGCGGNCCTGCTCGGCGCTGAGTGACAGCTGCTAATTTGCCGGCCGTGCCCCGCTGCCGGTCCCCGCGCTCCCCGCGCCCTCCTTTATCTTATCAGAGCCCATAATTACAATTGCTATTTTGCTTCCTCGAATCAGCAATCAGCGCTATCTGCCGCCGCTGGAGAGGCAGCTCCTGTCA
>VZTF01005809.1:151625-166754 GCA_013397755.1 Cnemophilus loriae
ACGCGTGCATGGCCCGCCCGCGCACACACACAGCCCCGCACACGCCTGTGCAGCCCTCCGGCACACGCACACACACACATGCAACCCTCACGCACACAGGCTCCACACGGTCCCTTTCAAGCACACATAGCTGGCACATGCGTGCAGCCCTTCCCATGAGGTCCCCCCTTTCTCTCTTGCATCCCTCACACACTTTGCACCCCCCAGCACAGTTTTTCACGCTTTGCTTTGCTTACCCCTACCCACAAAATACACCCCTCTGCCTCACACACGGACACACCAGCTGCAGCCACGGGACAGTTTTCTCTCTCACATGCACACTGACACACAGCTTGTGCACTTTCTCCCTTGCTCAGGCACCCAGCAACCCCAGACACAACTGCACCAAAACCTCTCCCCACCACACACTCAATGTGTCACCCCAAAACTCTGCCTTACTGTCACCTCTGGAGATGGATCTCCCAGGGTTCTCACCTGATCTTGCTCAGCATCCTCACTGCTGAGGGGTGCTGCAGGCAGGCAGGGGAGCCTGGGCACTGCCCCATCACTGGGCTGACCTCACAGTGCCCAAGGAGAAAACAGTCCTTTCAGCAGTATTAACAAACACAGCACAGCACAGGATGAGCAACTGCCTTGTGCTGGCCAAAATGACCCCAAAATTCAGCTCCTTGTTCACTTTCCTTCCCTTTTTTCGGTGCAAAAGTTTTTAAGGATGTTTCTGAGGGGGTTTTGTATGTGGAGGAAGAAGTCTTGGGCCAAGCCTGCATTTAACTGGAAGCAATCCGCAGGAACAGGCAGGACAGGCACTGAAGATGCTTGGCAGAAGCAGGAGCTGGTTTCCAAGGGCAGGACACACTCACGTACTCAGCTCATCGGTACAGCAGGTGGTCAGGAGAAAAACCCTCCACGCTGAGCTGTGTGAACAGCTGAGGTACCACAGCGCAGGTGAGGTGGTTCCTCCTATCCACCTCTCTGCACTGCCTAAGGAAAACCAGGCAAAACCAGAGCAGGAAGCACTAGACACTCCTGATGCTCTAAATTCAGACAACCCTTTCTTTTTTATATAAAAAAAATTCAAGGAATTTAGTCTATTTCCCAGATGCTGCTCTCCTTCACCAGTGGCCACCTCCACTTTATCCCTGGCGGGCACAGGATCAGGCGCACCACAGTCTACTCAGCAGCGTTGTGTCTAGAACAGCCCAGGCTGCCTTAAATTGGGAGATTTATGGTGTCCTGTACGGGGTCAGAGGCAGCTGCGAGCTGACAGTCCCGTGTGCCCCCTGCCCTCTGCAAACAGGCTCAAGTGCCAGTCATGGCTGTAAAATCAAGCCAGTGTGGGATCACCCAGGGGTGGCCACACTTCGCCTGACAGCAGATGACAGACGACGCTCCTGTCAGCCATCCTCGGGCCTACTGAGGAAGCCTACAGACAAAGCCTCCACAGCCTCCATCCTACCCCACCTTTGGGAAGGGAAGGGAAATGAGCAGGTTGGTGACAGCAGCCAGGGACAGGCAGCATCACGGCTGCTGCCTTGAATCATGGCCACAATCTGCTTCTCACAGAGAAGATGGGTGCCTGCACAGAGGCATTTCCCTTCTTCCCTTAGTGCTTCCCAGCCCACCTGTGTTTGCATCAAGAGTGACACTCCCCACCCCCTTTTGTTTCTAAGTAAAAAACCTTTCTGGATAGGCTCTCTCCCATGCCAGGCAGCAAAGGGAAATCTGCCTGCCTGTCAGCTCCTTCACAGGCCATCTGAGATAAGCCCCCTGGTCCACGGGGTGAGGGTCCCCTCTATCCCCAGGCACTGAGGCTAAATGGCTTGTCTGGCTCTCCTGGGGAGAAGAGAAACTCCAGCCCTATGCTCCTGAGACCAGCTGGGCCTCAGGCCAAACTGCTACAGAGATGGTGGAAGAAGGCCCCTTGTGGCAGAAAGACTTGGGGACCTGCTGTGCCTCCAGCGCTCCAAGCAGCCCTTAGGCTGTGATCCCTGGAAGAGGCTTACCAGCATGGTCCCATCAGATCTTGTCCTGCTGCCCCACTGCTCCATTGCCCTGGTCTGCACAACTGGGACTGTGTTTAGACTGGTCAGGTTTTGGTCAGAAATGTTTTCCTTCAGAGAAGAGCTCATGCGTTTTATGTCCATCGGGGATGTTAAATGCTGCAGACGAAGGATTAGCAGCAGACATGAGAGCTGCAGCCCTCCTATCCCCTTTCCCCCAAAGCTGAGGGTACCAAGGTGCAGCCACAGGGCTACGATGCCAAGAAGCAGGAGCCGAGAGAGGAACCAGGACATGGACATGTCTGTCCCAGCCTGGCTGGGGTCCAGGCTTGCTCTCAAACTTTGCCCATCTCCTTCACCCCACACAGAGCCTCCTGGCAGCTGGGAAGTGTGGCGGCAGCTCCTGGAGCAGCCTAGACTGTGGTAAGACAGGAAGCAGACCAGGAGAGGATTTGAGATGGAAGGGGCAGCAGGTGAGGGACTGTGAGACTCTGGGAGGGGTCTGTGCCACTGTACAGTAGAGACTGGAGAGAGCGCAGCAGGTGCTGAAGAAAGCTCTTCCCATTCCCCTTGTGATGCTCAGCATGGCACTCCCACACCCCAGCACCATCCCTTCTCTCTTCCAGGATCTCCCTTAGCACATCTGCAGGACAGAGCCAGGTTCCACCTCCAACTCCCTGCCTACTTCTTTATCATCCCCATCTAGCCCAGTCCACATCAGAAATGGTCCACATACACCCCTTTCCACACAGCAGTGCCAGCTCTTGCTCCACACAAGAGATCAAAGCCAGCAAGGAGCATCAGACTGAAATCTCTCCACTAGCATCCCTTATTTCAGAAAGGCAGAGACAAGAAGAACTACACCAACCACAGCTTTAGGGGCAAGCAGTCCAAACTGGGCTGAATGGAGGCAAGGGCTCCTAGCAAAGTGGGAGTTCATATCATAAGAGGAGTCTAGGAGAATCTCGAGTGAGGGGAAGCCAGCAAAACACCCACTTTCAGAGGGAGCTACCAGTGGATGGTTTCAGGGGAAACAGATGGAGAAGCAACCAGGACATTGCTGTCGCTCAGAGAGAGAGGCCAACAGGCACAGTTCCCTGCTCCTGCCAGGCAGGGACATAGACAGGACCACAGCGCTAATCCCGACTGATGGAGAAGCGCAGTACCTGCAGCAGCACACAGCAACACTGAGCCGGCCAGAGGGCGAGGAGAGCTCTTCTCTGCAGGTGCAGAGGGCTCAGGCAGTCTGCAGAGCAGTTGCCTGGGGACTGTGAAAGGGGACAGACAGTGTAGGCAGTGGGGCTGAGGGTTAGCCAAAGGCTGGGGCACACAGAGGTGAGGACACTGAAGTGCAGGAAGCACTGCCAATATCTGAGCATCTCTCTCTGCTCCAACACCATATGAAGAAGAGCCAAAATGAACAAAACCCAGGATCCTGTAATGTCTTACAGCCATGCCTGGAGGATGCTTGGCCATGAACCAACTTTTTCCACCCCAAAATAAAGACATGGAGGCTTCTCAGCAAAACCAGAGGGATACTAGCCCACTCCACCCTCACCCTTCCCAGCCCCATGGCCCAGTGCCCCCAGCCCTGCCTGCTGATCCTTCACTGCGGCTTTAATGGGGCGTTTCAGAGGCAACAGCAGCTCCTCCATGGCTGAGCAGCACGGAGCAGCCTGGGGCGATCCCACTGCTCACCATTAACCTGCCCCCACCCACCAAAGGGAAGGAACTTGGCGAAACCCCATTGGGATGTGTTACATGGGAATGACCTTGTCTTCGCTACCCACAGCACCAAGGCAGCCCCAGGGCAAACGAGGAGCGGGGAGGGGAGACACAGCCCACTCACAATTAATTCTTCTCTCTATTCAATTACTAGTAGCAAGACTGAGGCATGTTTTGTGGGCGGTGGGAACACCAGGCCAGGAGACTGCCCCTGTGTTCTGGTCACAGCCCCCTAGACCTGTGCCCACCCCTGTGCAGGACCAAACCGGATGATGTGGCTCTCTCTGGTCACTCTTCAGCAGCCTGCTCTCACAGCTTCCTTTCAGGGAATTGGGCTAACTCCTCCGCCCTTCACCACCTCCTGTCCCTCCTGCCCAGCAGCTTTCTAGAAACACGTCCTTTGCTTCCATACTTTCAGTCTGTGCTCCTGGAACTGCAGGTGTCAGTATTGGCTTCACCATCCTCCAGGGGCCACGTGCCTGCTCCCAGGCGGAGATGCTCCTGCAGATCATAGTAGACAAAGCTGGGCTCTGCTTGCCATCCAGGCTGGGCAATGTGGAGGAGAGCTCACCGCTCACAACAGCAGGGCTGCCAGCATAGCAGGGGCTGCCTGGGTGGCTCAGCATATGGCAGCTTCACTCCTGGTCCCCAGGTAGGGCAGGGGATCATCCTGTCATCCAGGACAGTCCATGGATGCCTACATGGATTTTCCAATGGTGTTAAGCATCCCCTGCATTTGGCTCTGTTGAGGCCAGTGCTGTTCTCACCTCTGGCATTCCCACCCAGCACATGGGGTGAGCCAGGCACATGGGTGATGATCTGGCAGAGCTGAGCAAAGCCAAGAGCCTTGTGGAGGGGCTGAAGGGAAGACACATGCTCAGGCCCCATTCCTCTGCAAGGAGAGAGAACTGGGATGGCTCTGCAGCTACCCAGCTCAGGAAGGGGTCCACACAGAGTCCCATAGCTGGGCTTGAGCTAGGCAAGCCAGAAATAAAGACCAAAGGGTCCCAGTGAGGGCAGTTCATGTGGGATCAGCTCAGGGAGAAGGTGACATCTCCAGCCCTGCATGATTTAACACGGGTCAGCAAACAAGCAGCCTGACCAGGAATGGCCATGACACATGTGCGTGGGGAAGGGGTGACACCCACGGACATGTGGATGAGGATGTGTGTGCTCGTGGCACTTGGGCAGCTCCACTCCATTTCTGACCGCCTTGTACAGACCAAACAGCACCTCCAGGACCTGGTCCCAAGACATTCCTGGCTGGTACAACTTCCCCAGCATCATAGCCCTAGCCCAAGCAGCAGCACCCTCCTCAGGATCTCCAGCCACACATCATCAGACAGGGCTGGGAAGGAAGGGGAGGGGGGGGAGCGGGTCAAAGCCAGGCTGGGTAGGAAGGGGCTCCACTGGCCACCCAAGAAGGTGGGAGCCATCACTCAGTGCCGGGTGTCATTGTCCTGTCTGCGGGATGAGGTCTCTGGCTCCTTCAGGATCACGAGTAGGTGAGACAGAGATGCAAAATGCTGTTCCTTTCTTGCCTCACTTCCCAGCCAGCCCCATCAGGCAATTTGGCTTGGTTTGAGTCCTCTGAGGAAGAGGACTTTTGCGCCCAGCCCACGGTGGGGTTAAGCCTAAAACCAACAGCATGGCCCGGAGGGGCTGTACGTGGGCTGTAACTCTACCTTCATTTGTTTGCTTACAGCATCCACCCAAAATGCCCGTGTGTGTCTCTGGGCCTCTGTGTCAGTGGCAGCTGAACTGCTGACCCCAGGAGTTTGCAAAACACCAGGGTTATGGCCCCTTTGACATCCCAGCCCAGCAAAGCCACAGCTCATCCTGACCCTGGCCCCAAGGAGCCAGGCCCCGGGGCACCCCACATGGCTCTGCAAGAGCTGGGGTTATGGGGAGAGACACTGGGGCCAATGGGAGTGAACTCCAAAGGAGTGCTGAGGTGGACACACTTCCCATGGCACTTGCTGCTGTCCAGGCTTGGCTGCAGCCCACCGCCTTTCTCTGGACCACCACGCCACAGACCTGCCCCAAACCCCCTGTTAGTCCTTATCCAAGCCCAGCCCTTCATCTTCTGTCAGCCCTACAGGCCCCACCCCATGCTGGGATGGGGACTGGCACAGGAACTGTGCTCCTTTCCAGCTTCCATGCCCAGGCCATTCCTGGTCTCTGTGCTGCCCTGCAGACCTCTGTGTTTTGGGAAGGTGAGGAATTTACGGTCGCAGGCAAAACAACAGCCAGAGCCTGGAGACAGCCTGTAACTTGTTTCTCCCCAATACCAGCTGTGGTAGAGGACTTAATGCCATGCTGGAGTGTGGCCATGGCATGCTCAACCCAAGCTGCCATGATGGTGCAGACACCGTCTCCAGGGCGTGCAGGGATGGGTCAGGGCTGCAGGGAGTCAGCCTAGGCACAGGAGCAAATGCCCAGGGAGTTCAGATGGATTTTGAGAGCTCTCCAAATATTCTACTTCCATTTTTTTCCCCAGGAGCCAAAATCCTACCTCCCAATGGCCAAGCCCCACTGCTAGACCGTACTGCCTTCCCCTTTGAGCTGAGCATCAGGAGGTCTAGCAGGGCAGACCTGCCACAGACAAGGTCCCTGTCCCCCCTGGTCTCCTCATCCTCTATCCTGCCCAACCAGCAACAGCCCTTCCCATCCAGCCCCAAAAACCTCATGCACTGCAGCTCGGGGGTCTCTGCCTGCCTAAGAGCCTGTCAGGGGAGCAGGGACTGGAGGTATGGAGTGGTATGAGGTGTTCCGTAGGCACTACGCAGAGACGTCACCAGCAAGGATACCACAGAAGATAAATCCTGCCCATCCAGCCTAGAGATCTGCCACTGAGGGGCTGGGAGCAGGGGAGCGCAAGGTCCTTCTGCTGCCTGCACCTCCCTGAGAGAATAACTCTGAGAGATCCTAAATCCCCCTGGGACACAGCCCAGATGCTCGACGCAGGCCCTGTTCCCCTGGATGCCACCAGCCTGGCAGGGACGTGTGGCCAGTAGTGACAGTTCTGCCAGTGTGAGGGACAGCCCAGGCCAGAGTGATTAGATTTGCACCTCGGAGGGGTCGAAGGGCAGGACACCTGTGACCTCCGGGTATCTCGACTGCGGGTGCTGAGCACAGAGCTGCCAACACTGCCCTGACGTGAAGCGGCTGCGCGGGGGGCTCAGGAGGGGACAGCATGGGACAGCTGCAGGGAGCCTCAACCCAGGCTGTCTTGCATGGAGCTCACTGCCACAACCCAAACGTATTCACTTTTAGCACCTGCTTTACGTGTCTGTGAGTGTCTGTGGATTTAAACCCACACAACTCCTGCTCCAACATTATCCTGTGCTTCTCCAGCTGTGCCCTCACTGCAGGACAAAAAGCCACAGCTGCCACAGCGGCATCTTCATGGAAACAGCCCCCTCCTGTATTCTGGGCAGCACTGTGGGAATGGGGACACGAGTCCACACCACAAGCAGCCACATTATCACAGCCTGCCACCGCCCCAGGCATGAGCAAACTCCTGTGTCAGGATGTGCATCCAGGCATTTCTGTGGAACTGGGAGCTGGAGGAACCTCTTCTCCTCCTACAGAACACCCAGTGGGTGAACAGCCGCACATCCAAGCTCCCAATAAACTTGAGGCACTCTGGGGAGGACTCAGCACATGTCTGAGCACCAGCGACCAGAAGACGACACCAGACCTGAGCTTCAGCTTCTCCAGCAGAGAAGGGCATTCCCACACAGTGCATCAGCACCATTTCCCTTTGCAAGGCATATTGATGGGAAGACGGTGGGAACTGCTGGCAGCCTGGCCCTTCCAGATCCTGCTGCTGCCTCTCTTGGTTGCAATGTGTCTGCAGCTCAGCTCTGCCAGGGCCTGCCCTGCCCTGGTGGCTCCCTAAGGCAGTAACAGAGGTATCCGTGCCCACTGCCCAGCAGGATGGAACAGGCATAGCACAGTCAGCTAACACTTAGGGGAACAGGACACTCATCACACCCACCATGAGGGTAGTCCCAGCTAAAGGTGGCTCTGCTGGCCCTTTTTCTGGCTCCTGCTGCCACCAAGGTGCCACACGGCTCTCTGCCCACCTTGCAGAGCTGCTGAACCCAGGATAATGGCATGCTGCATCTCCCGGGGTGTCCCCCTCACTTCCTTTGAAGCCCAGGCAGCCAAGACTCAGAGAAAAAGAGCTTTACCCTGGATCAGCGTGGGAACCAGCAACAGGGAGCTCATGGAGCAGGGGACCAGCCCCACCTACAGCACAGTCACAGCTGCGCTTCTCAGCTGCCCTGGGGCCATGGTCCAAGCCACACGAGTTGAAACCCAGCCAGAACTCTGATGGGGCAGGACCCGCTGGGGCATCACAAGGAAAACCACTTCCTGGCCACGCTCAGCAGAGCAGCTCCCCATCCTGCTCCTCCATCCCCTGTAGGAATTGCTGAAAAAGCAACTCAAACCTGACCTCTGAAATCAGAGCGTCCTCTGGGAACTGCTGGCCTGGCCCAGCCACCCAGCTGGAGGAGGCAGCCAAGCCCCAGCCCAGCGAGGCTGCACCTGAGCCAGGCCCTGAAGCGAGCAGCCCAAGCCTCTCACCAGGAGCAGCAGGATGGTTTGGGAGAGCTGTGGCGTGTGTGGCACCATGGGTGCTCAGCCTTGGTGCTCATGCATGGTGAGCTCCACATTAAGCTCCACTACAGCCCCGTTTCTCTGCTGCATGGCTCAGCCAGGAGCAGGGTTACCCACTGCTGCCAGAGCAAGGAGGGATCCATCACCAGAAGTATCAGCATGCAGAGCCCTCCCTGAAGCAGCAGAGAGGAGGGGTGCTCAGAGCAAATCAACTCCCATCTGGACTGGGGCATCTTTTGGCTCCCCAGGCACTGGCACCTCCACCCCCCGTTGGAAGAGCGATGGGCTCCACACCCTTACATGTGTCTCCAGCATGGGGAGCTCATGTATGTACATAGAAACACAACTCGATTCCCCCCTCACCCTATGGAAGACAAGGCAGCCCTCACACCAGGAGCCCTATGCTTCCCTCCCTGTGCACAGAGAGCCTCCTGCCCCCCACCACCACTGAGTCTCCCCCAGCCCAGCCATGTCCGAGCCCACCTGCTCTTAGACAGCCCTGTTTGTTTGCCCAAGGTATTTGCAGCCAGGGGCACCTGCTTTGATACCATCAGCTCCATGAAGGAAGCTGCTCACCTAGCGTGACCCCTGTAATCCCATCCTTCCCCATTAAGTGCTGTGTGTGAGTGCATCCCCCCCTCCCAGCCTCCTGACATTTCAGCATTTATCTCCCTCTCCCCAAGCTGAGCACATCAAGGCTGTGACATTACTGGGGAGCAGGAAGCAAACCTCTCCAAGTCACTCAGAAAGGGGCTTGGCAGTACCAGCACCCCCCAGCCCCTCCATTGCTCCCTCAGTGTTGGGGGCATCCACTTCCCCCAGCATTGCCCTACAGCAGCACTGCGGACCAGCCAGCATTCGTGACAAGGTCTTGAGCTGAGCTGGTCCTACAGTGGGGTGCACAAGCTTTGTTTCCTCAAGCCTCCTGCCATCATCCTCATGTCCCCCATGTGCCACCTTTGCTCCCTGCCAGGACAGTCCTGCCTGCCTCTGTTCCAGCTACCTAGACACCCTGAAAGACACCAGCATCCTGAAATAATCTCCTTTTACCGTTGAAGAGGCCAAATGCTGCCTCTCATCAGCTGGCACAGGCTCTTCCACTCTGTGTGAAGCAACAGTACCACCCTTCCAGGACTGAGCTGTGTGCATTCCGTCCGCTCATCACTCTCCACCAGGCTTGGTACCAGCTGCCTCCCCCAACTCTTCCTTCCAAGAGCACCTTGTTGAAAATGGTCTGCTGGCTCTTGTTCCCCTGGAGCCAAGCTGCAATTCCTTGGAGCACAAGCATAGTCAAGGTCTGGCAGACAGATTATCCCTGACCCCTCCTAGGTGCACATAGCCAGGGAAATCTGCAAGGTGATGGGGTGCCAGCTCTGGCAGGGGCTGGGCACTATCCTAGCACTGTCCCAGCCACGGCTCCATCCACAGCCCAGGACTCCTTTCCCGTACCACCAACACAGGGCACTGGTGTGCTGCGCCCACCAACAGCTCTCAAACATCCACAGCCCTCCAGGGAGGATGCTACAGCATCCCTTCACCCTGCTCAGCTGCAGGAATGTCCCGCTTCTTATGAACTTCCCAGGGCAACGGGATTTGCCGAGATCTGACCGCGCTTGTGGGCACAGGCACCGAGCACCAGTCCAGGGCACACGGGACGGCGGGGGGGCACCGCACCTCCCCGGGGACAGGACCCCTGGCAGCCGCACCCGCAGCCTCACAGGGAAAGGAGGAGCAGCAGAGCAGGATGCCCTTTGCATCCCGGGGTGTGCCGGGGCGGGGGGCAGCCAGGCACCGGGGGCGAGCCCCCCGCGGGCCGGGCAGTGGGAGCGGGGCGGCTGGGAGCGGCGGTTCCCGGTGCCCCGGGAGCGGGGCCGCAGAGCCCGCCTGCCCCCTGGCGGTGCCGCACTGGCCCCCGCCGCCTCGCCAAACTCGGCATCCTCCCCCCGCGCTGCTGCGGGGGCCGTGCACGAAACGGGGTTCAGCTCCCCGAGCCGGCTTTCTCCGCTGGTGCCCCTCAGGCAGCCGAGGTCTCATGCCCCGCGGTTGGGATGCCAGCGGCCCTGAAGTCATGGAATATTTTGGATCGGAAGGAACTTTTAAAGGCCATCTAGTCTAACCCCTCTGCCATGGACAGGGGCATCTTCAACTAGATCAGGTTGCTCAGAGCGCTGTTCAACCTGATCTTGAATGTATTCGGGGATGGGGCATCTACTGCCTCTCTGGGCAACCTGTGCCAGTGTTTCACCACCCTCATTGCAAAAAGCCTTTCTTCCTTATATTCTATTTACATCAACCCTTTTAGTTTAAAATTATTACCCCTTGTCCTACTGCAACAGGCCCTGCTAAAAAGTCTGTCCCCACCTTTCTTATAAGCCCTCTTTAAGCACTGAAATGCTACAGAAAGATCTCCCCAGAGCCAACTCTTCTTCAGTCCTTTTCCCTTTGCTGCAAGGGGCTTTGAAGCCTCGTTCTGAGAGCTAAGCAAGGGCTGTTTGGGGCCAGGAGGAAACAGCAGGTAGGTGGAAAGGAGCTGCACAGGTCCCATTGGAGAGAAATATAATCTAGAAAGGAGCCTGAGCTGAGGATCCACCCTGGATTTCCTACATGAGTCCAGGCAACTGAGAAACTCAGTGCCCCAGGGTATCAACAGAGCCAGCACTACAGAACAGTCCATGGTGCTTCTCAGGGACAACATCGTGTCTCAGACAAGGAGGACTGGGACAGGCATCGATACACGGGCCAAGAATGCAAGACTGATCACTAGAGAAACATTTAAGGGCAGAACCAGCCACCATTGGTGAGGAATGCCACCTGGCTGAAGTGCAGAAAGGATCAAACCCTCTCCAGGTACCCAGGTGTGGGGGGACACAACTCCTCAGCAAAGGTCACAGCTCGAACTTGCCCCACTGAAGTGTGCATGGGAAGAACCTGCCAGCCAACAGTGACCTTTCTTCAGACCTGATGCCTGAGAGATCTTTATTGAGTGTAAGAACGATTCTTTACAATGCAGATTGACCCAGAACCTCCCCCCAGATAAGACAGGCTGTGAGCTCCCACCCCACCATAATTGTCATCAAGAACAGAGCCTGCCTGGGCCCCACTTTCACACTTCCAAGTGTATAAAAAACACCAAACTGTGAGTAAGCAAAAGCAAACACATTAGAATCAGTGAAAGTGCCTGTGCCACAGCTGGCTTTACATCCATCTGCTGGGGAAGGGGCCAGGACTGGGTATTTCACAGCCAGGGAAAGGGGGTGCACAGAGCAGAGGTCCAGAACAGCAAAAAGGCACAGAGCAAGGATCACCTCCTCCATCCCCAACTCCCAGAACAGGGATGGGGGAGAGAGGCTATACCAGCAGCATCCATCCAGCTTTGGGATTAGCCTCTCAGGGCTGTGTGAAAGGAGACACCCCAGTGCTGGGAGCAGCCCCTGCTCCCCAAAGAGTTACAACTGCATAAAAACAACAAAAAAAAAAGCAGCAAATGTTGAGGTCCTGGCAAGAGGTGTCCAAGGTAAAAACCATCCAGGGAGAGAAGTCCCAGCGAGTACCTAGGGGAAGAACCAGATTGAGACCAGCAGACTCCAGCAGCATGTTCCACCCACACTTGCTACACCAGTATCACAGCCACCCAGATCCTTCCCCAAAGGCTGCCTGGCCCCTCACCTTGCCTGGAGACAAGTTACTGCTTCCTCCGCCTACTTCTTGGCTGGCATAATAGGAGGAAGCTCCTCCTCATCCTCCTCAGACACGTCATCCTCCTCAAAGGAAGCATCCTCCCTGTGCACTGGGACACACAAGTTACTGTTACTCACCAATGTATGTCTGTGCAAATACAACCGGCCCCCAAGACACCTCAAGAGCAGAGCAGCCCAAGGAGCACTGAAGCAGCTTTCACAGCAGCTAACAGTGGGAAATAAGCAGCATCCCAGCTGGAGGGAGATTTCAGAGGGGAACGGTGACAGTCAGACACGGAAAAAGGGGACAGTTTGAGACATCCGGACCCCTTTTCCCATGCAAGGCCTTACGGCAGGGAAGGAATCCCCGCACTGAGATGGCTCCTGGGGAACCAGGACAAAGGAGGGACAGAGCACGCATGCCAGGTAGCACCCAGTGCATCTCCCCGTGCTTCTCTGGCCGTTGTTGACACTGGAGCCCCTTCACAGCCCTCACTCCTCCCAAGCTTTTCCCCATCCCTCAGTCCTTACTGATCCTGTGCCAGCCGGCGAGGTGCACTGGGCCAGAGCCCGCTGCCAGGCGAAAGGTCACTGGAGGCTGCAGCTTGAAGTTGTCCAGACTCAGCTGCAAAGAACAGAGATGGAGCTGAGTTACGGGCAGAGGCAAAAAGAAGAATATCCCGTAGCTCCCAGTACAGCACCTGGCCCAGTTAAACATGTCCATCTGAGGGCACCTGCAGCCAGGCCAAGGGTACCCAGGGCATTTGCCTGTGAGCTGCAGATCCTAGATTAGGATCCACAAACATCCAGAGCTGTCCTGTTCCCTGCAGCCATCCACCCCCGAGTCTTCAAGTCAGCCTCTTACCAAGGGCTGGCATGACAACTTCAGATTTGCCACAGGCACAGCGATCTCTTGGTTCTCATGGTTTCGCCCAACAACTTCCACCACGTTGCACTCATCCTTGGCACCATCTGTGAGGCAGACCTGGGTGGGAGTGGAGATTGTGAACAACTGCTCTCCCAAGGGACACATCTGGGGCAGCTGGAGCTCTCCATGGGACAAGTAACCCGCAGCAATGCTACTAGCCCAGATGTCGTGCAAGGTGTGAGGATGCTGCTCCAAAAAACAGGGAGAGCACTGAACAACCCCATAGCAATTGTCCCCTGACTGCCTCGGAGGCGGCTCTGTGCTTTTCCCAGCTGCTACAGCTGTTATTGCAGTCACCTCAAGGGATGGCACCTGGGCTTCATTTTCTGCTGATCTGATCCATGCTGGCAGGTTCTGTGCTCCCAGGGTAGAAAGCATCCCCAGGCAGAGACAGGAATGAAGCCCTGCACCCATATGGGCTTGGAGCAACAAGCTAGACACCCAGCTGGTGTGAATCTGGTGTGAAGCTCCAGCAAGGTCAAATACAAGGGAAAAATATTTTCCTTCACCGCCAGCCTGGAGCATTCCCCTACTCAGCAGTCTCCTGCCACCGTAGGCTTTGCACAAGCACCTCCATACGATGGATAAATATGACCACTCTATATCCCGCCCTGAGAGCAGCCAGTCTTGAGACCTCAGCCAAGGGAATTCCCTGATCCAGCCCAGCCAAGAAAGGAGAATGAGCCTGGAAAGGGGGCATAAGCATATGGGTGACTACAGAAGAGAACACGCACAGTTAATTCACATTTCTCTTACCACAGACAGTGCCAAAATGTGGTCAGAGTCATCTTCTTCATCCACCTGAAATGTGTAGGATTTGGTACTAGCAGTCAGCTCACAGCCTAGAAGGAGGAGATTAAAAAAGCAGTAGCAGGCATTACACAGCACCAGGCACTACAGGCAAAGAGTTCTGAGGGGAAGCCATGGTCAGGCATGCACACAGCATCCCTAAAACTCTTTAGTTTCTCGTGTGAGGAGCAGCATTAGGCCAGGGCAGCCTGGCTCCAGGGTCCCAGAAAACCACGCACTCGCCTCTGCACCATGAAGGGACAAAACCTGGTGTCCCCAAAACAGGCTGCCATGAAGCAATGCCCATGGGCACCCAAGGTTCCCAAGCACTGGCAGGGCAAGGCTCTTCCCCTCCAGAGAGCAGAACAGTCAGGGCACACCACTGTGGGAAACAGGAGGGAGCAGACAAAACAGTGACTCTGCTCATGCCATCACCAGTACAACTTTTTCTTGGATGAGAGTCTGGAAGCAGAGACAGACACAGAGTGCAAGACCTGAATGATGAGGCACAACCCAAGGGGAGGATGCCAGGCCAAGCTGCAGGGAGCTGAAGGCCCTCAAGAGAAGTTTTGAGACATATTTTGTTACATACTTCTTCAGACAATTACAAAACCAAGGGAGATGCATAACTATGTCCTTAGCTCTCAGGATCAGGATTCAGCCAACCAAAGGGAGGGACTAAACTGCCCTGGGTGTGTTTATTTATTGCAGGATGATTCACCAATGTGAGGCTGATCAGAAAAACACAGAGCTCAGCTCTGCATACCAGTGCCGGCATTTCCAAGGGAGAGGAATCGGCCTTCACGAGCGCAGCCCGGGGCAGGACCCCTTTCTTCCCATGCTTATATATTCAGCTCACCGAGGGGAGGACCAAACCCCAGGTGCATAAAAAGCCTGGGGAGGTGCAGCTCTGCTCCCCGCTCGGGCTGGGCGCTGCCCGCACACGCGTTTGTGAGCAGCGCAGGGCCGCGTGTGGCAAGGCTTCCACGACCCGGCCGAAACCCCTCCCAGAGAGGAGGGACACGGCTCCACCGCCCTGCGACAGGCGCCCACGAAACGCTGACGTGAGAGAGCGGGGGATTAACCGGAGGAGCGGGACAGGCCGGCGAGAGCCGGGGCTGCCAACCCATCGCCCCATTATTCCCAGCCCTCTAAAGCCGCCAGAACACCGAGACCCCACGCGGCTCCCCCCAGACCGCCCCGGGACCCGCAGCATGTGCCTGTTCCCTCCCAAGCCCGGTCATACACGTGTCTCTCCACACCGTCCTCCCCCCGGCACGCTAATGCCCTCCACGTGTCTCTTCAGACCCACGTGTCTCTCTTGCCTCCTTCCCCCCACAATGTCTCTGCTGCCCCCAGGTCTCTCTTTGACCACCCCCCC
>VZTF01005809.1:166837-178975 GCA_013397755.1 Cnemophilus loriae
CGGGCCCGTGCGGCTCCATGAGGCGGCGGCGCTGGGAGCGAGTCTGGGAGCGGGGCGGGCCGTGCAGTGCCGTGCAGTGCCGTACAGAGCCGAGCCGCGCCGCCCCGCCCCGCGCCCGCCCCCGGAGACCGAACCAAAGGGTCCTGCGGCAGCGCCCCGCAGCCTTTAACTCGGATAGTTCCTGCCCAGCCTGGGCCTTCAGCATTTATCGACCCCACCGCCAGCTGTGGAAACGCCACACCGGAAAAACGGCCCTTACCACCGGCTGCTCACCTACCGCCCTTCTCCTGGACACCACCCCAGCCCACGGCAACAACCGTCCCAGCACTGGGAAGGAGACACAAGGCACCTACAGAGCCAAGAGGCTGAGGACATAAAGACGGATACCGGGGGGACAGGATGGGGACAAGGATGGAGGGAGGGCCACAACGGGAGGGACCTGTTTATCTCTATCCCTTTAAGCATGGGCAAGAGCAGCGTGACCGGACACAGGAGACTGCGGCACAGCAGTGTTTGAGTACAGAAGGCAATATCCTACTTCAAAATCTACGGCAGGGAGGAGAGGGCTGGACTGGCCTTTCAAAGCAGGAAGGGAAGCAGCCTGCTTGGTACTGCAGCGGAGCAGCCAAATTAAAACCAGCCCCTCTAACAACGAGCTCATACTGCATGCTAGGGACAAACCTGGCTCTGCTCCCACCGCAGAGACCTCTGCCAGCCAGCCACTTGCCTTTCTCGAGCTGGAGTAGGTTCATGAAAAACCAGACTGAAGAGGTTTGAAAAGCTGAACCAGGTCCCAGAAAGAAGCAAGTGCTCGTGCAGCAATGGTTACACAATCACACTCATGTGATTCTCAGCAGCTGCTCCGCGCAGCCACCTGACCCTACCTGACCTGGCTGCAGCCACCACCCCGGAGCAGTGGAGGCAGGAGCATCCCTTGCTGCATTATGCTCACTTAAAGAGGCTGGTGCAACATCAGAGCCCAATCCTGTTTCCCAGGCCAAGATGTGTTGTACAGAGGCAAGTCTGTCATAACCTCATGAAATAGGCTTCAAGAAAATATAGTCATCTATGTGCAACACATCACTCATTTTAACACAGAACATTCACTGGGCCAGGAGAAAAGTTTTCACCTGCTAACTTCCCTGCTTAGTTTGTGTTATCCTGTTCTCCACATTGCACAGCTTCTGAACCTCACCACCAGTGCACTCGTACAGCAGGTGGACAAACTCTTGTGAAGTTACCTTAGGAAAAAGCTGCTTTTCGTAGCCCTGGCCCATCCCTTTGCTTAGCTGTCATTCTAAGCAGGAAGCTACTTGTTTTAGGTATCTCAGTATTTATCTTCCCAAGTTAAATTTTGTGGATGTACAACTGCCGACACCAAAACCAGACACAAGTCTCTGACAGCTGATCCCGAGGGCATCAAACACTTACAGTGTGATGTAACAGATGTTGCTGAACCACTTCTGGTTCTGGACTAGCTCATACACAAAATACACGTTTATTTACATTCACTTCTCAATTTTTATTCTATTTCTCGCATGGTCTTCAAATACAGTTTTACAGGTCTTTTTCTGCTACAGATACTGTTGATCTAAAACAGATTAATGAAAGTGGCATTCCAACCTTAATGAAAATTCATAACCATGAAAGATATGTCAACATATCACTTTACAATCCTAGAATGATGGTATTGGCCTGACATTCCATAGGCTTAGACAATTAACTTCTATAATAATAACAAATTCATAGGAAGAGAAAATGTGGCAACTCCTTAAAAGCCAAGAAATAAGGCCACAAGCATCCTATGCTGTAATGTTATGCATCCAGATAAAATAAGTCGAGTCTGGTATCCATGAAGAAACAAAACTCTCCCACCTGGTAAATCAAGGTATCAGCTACTCAACATGCACTCAAAGCGGTATAAAAACTAGTGGCATTCAGCTCGGACTTAATGAAATCCCACAGCACAACCCCATACCTCTCTCTAAAAATGAAATGAACTTGTTTCAACTTAAATACTTCGCTACCGCATTAAAAATCATTCACATTCTGCAAAGGAAAAAAAAAAAAAAAAAAAAGAAACATCTTGCACGTAACTGCACCAGAAGGCCAAACACAGCATCTTCTTACAGGTTGCAGAGAACATTACTGCAGTCTTAGTGCCATTCATTACAGGTTGCAAATCAACTTCTATGCAGCTGGAGGCTTGTAAGAGCAACCAAGCTTCCTTTGTGCACCACTGAAAAAAACCCCAGGAAAATTTAAACATAAGATACAGACAGCTGAGGGTAGCAGGTGGAAGAAACAAAGTACTGCAAAGTGCATACCATTGTCCAATCACCTGTCTGGGACACTGGGACTACTGTGAAATACCATTTTCATAAATGTTCCAAATACCTGACTTCCAGGTCCCACACGACACCGGTCCCATCCCATCACCAAGCATGTCCATCCTGGGTAAAAACATTAAACTCTTCGAACATTTAAAAGTAGATAACCATTTAAATAATGTGTAAAAATGTGCTTATTGTGGCATTTCTTATAGAAAAGTTATTTGATACAAATGTGCAGGACTTGAAGACCCTGATTTAATCAAACTAGTACGAACAGGCTTTGAAACATGGTGACTCTTCCAAGGACAAATCCCAGCTGTGGGCCAGCTCTCTCTCCCCCTCACCATCTTTCATCCATAATCCCATGCGAACATTACCAAAATTAACGGGTTCAGCAAAGCATCCTGTGAATTGCTGTTTCAGTCCCAGGAGAATGATACCCTCAAGCAGTGACAAACTGCTATCTGAAGGAAGGGTCAGTTGGGATCTGCTCCCCTTTCCCAAGATGGTCAGTTCCTAGCCCTGGATATGAGGCACAGTAAGAAAGGTCAGTGCTGAGGACAGACTTGTTCTCGATTGTGGTTTTACGTTTTTCAAAAGTGCCATCTTGGACCTATACCATTTCACTTTTCAAAAGAAAAAGTTACAAAAACCAGTAAACAAAAAGTTAGTCAGCATACAGCTAAGTTTATATACACTGAGATTTACAAGTTTGTCATTGAGTGACTTCTGCCACAGACCACTGCACATTTGTCCCCAACAAAACACAAAGCTCGAACCAATGGTCATTAGAAGTGACAACGGGTCATTGCTTTATCAACAAGCATATAGGTAGTAAAAAATAGAACTGTAACTACTTATCTTTAAAAATGCTGATTGACACAAGCAATCCCTCCCATTTCTGCAACTTCCAATTGCACATCCTGCTCTATGATAGAGAAAAAAAACCTGCACCTTCATAGGCATTCTGCCAGAGACCAATTTTCTGTTGACACTTGAACGCAGAGAACTGTCATCAACCACAGCACCGACTGAGAGGGATTCCTCTGAGAAGCTATAGCCCATGCAAGATTCCTTGGCACTTCACACAGGACCAGGAGAGGACAAGGTTTCTCTTCGTTATAACAATGTTTTCAGCAGCATTATCCCCTTCCAACAAATTACAGCCTGAATGTGTGATGGGTGATTTTCGCATAGCCCCTTTTACCAAGCTGGCTTATTGCTGGCTTTGTGCAGTTAGACCATATGAAGATCCCCACCACTACCTGCCCAGCTGTTAAGGGTCTACAGTACTGGAACAGTTCACTGTCAAGCACTTCAAAGGCTTCTTCCAAGGATAACAACATCCTTTGGAAATCCTTCCATTTTAGCAATTTCAAAACAACCCAGCTTGCTGTAAAATTCCAAGATTCTTTTATCATCTGGTCTCACTTCACAAAAAGCCCCACGGGAGCCTGAAGAAGAAAGAAAAGAAACAAAATACTGTAGAAGAGTTACTGTAAAAAGCACAGACATAAAATATTACTAGAGTTCCCACCTATTTTAGCACGTAAATCAGTGATCCAATTCCACATGGAACATAGTGCCCAAGAGCCCAGATTTATGGCAGCACAGCTGACCATCTCCTAAGGGGACTGCACACTGTAGGCATCTCATCAGTCTGAACAAACCCTGCGCACACCTTTCACTGCACACAAAACTATCTGATGCTGGCTCCAAAAACAGCATTGCAAGAGGGCACCAAGTGGCACAAAGGAACTGTGAGTGTGGGGTGAGCAGTCAGGGCAGGCAGCCAAGCACTTCCCATACTGAAGGTTTGGTAATTACCCACCAGTGCACACAGCCAAACTTAAAAAAAAACATCACTACCAATGCCAGCAGGGAAAATATAGACTTTTGTGCAGTGTTCAAGATGTAAAGATGTGTGCTCTCAGTGCCAAATTGCTCCCTCAGTTCTGCCTATCTTCTAATTTGCAGGATAATGGCTAAAATGAAAACCTCCCTTTTTCAAGGCAGCAGCAGAAGTCAGCTATTCAAAAGCTTTTGTAATTACTTACCCAAATCTTCTCAAGTTTGCCTTGCACCCTAGAAATGACATGTAGTTAGGAAACAAGGAATTCTAAGTGCAAGAAACTTACCATTAGCCTTTAGAGAAGAGAGCAGGCAGGCCATCATACTTTTGGCCACACTTGGGTCTGTCACTTTTTTGTGGATATCAATCTTTATCAAAGATGGGAAGTTAGCAAGGAACGATTCTGGCAATACTTCTTGTTCTTCATGGAAGCTTAGCATTATTTTCTGAAAAGAATATGAGAAACAGGTATTTAATAATTATCCAGCTTTTAATTGTCATTCATCTTTATCAAGGGAGACTGCTTTGCTCATGGAGTGTACCTCCAAACCAGCAGCCTTTTCAGCTACACTTCTGACGGCCACTTAGTTCCGCATGTGCTGAACTGCCGTCTCTAGTCTAGACAAAAAAACTGGCTAGAAAAGCTTCTAAGACCATCAAAGGAGGCATGCAAAGCCTTCTCAGTGACCAGTACTTCAAGTGAAAGAAAACATAAGCCAACACATAACCAGCAGTTTGTGCACAGATAGTCTTTTTTGTTTCTTTGCCTTTTTAATGGGCAGTTTTAGGTTGTTTTGCACCATTTACAGCTGTCACATTCCACAAGTAGCTTACAGATTTTCACACCAAAACCAAGTCTTGAATTTGTTTTCCATATTTAAACTGATGTAACTTTCAGTGCTCTACCTGCAGCATAGGGAAACTAATACTGCATTTTGTAGTAGAACAGAGCAGGAGCAATACTTTATTTTCAAAATCTAATTTTCTCTAGATGAAGGTGCTTTACATTTATTGCATTGATTACTACTAGAGTACACTTCATGGGTGTATTACAGCACATAGCTGTACCTGACTGGCAATGAATAATTTTACTGTCTCCTTCTGATGCACCAGATGCTTTAATACATGCTTAAAGTCTTCAGAATGGTGCAAAACCTGAACTTCATGTGAGCTCAAAATGCAAGAGAAAAACAAAGACACACTTTGGAAAGACTTCAGTGTACAGTTCTGATCTCACAGGTTATACCAACCTCTGCCTCAGACAGCTCCTTGTCACTGTTTGGTTTAGTATATTTTTCTTGCATGAAAGGGATCCAAGACATTTTGCATTTCTTAATGAAGGGAGTCACATCAACTGTTCCCAAAGCATAGCCACATATGCCATCCTCATCTTCTAAGACGAAGCAGTAATCCAGGCTGAGGGTGAGCAGACCTCCAACTAATCTGCAGAAAAAAAAATGTGCAAATTCAGTCAAAAGAAGGTCAGTTTGACCAAGTATGCCCTTCAGGTACCATGGAGGAGACTCCAGGGTCAACCAAGGAAGTGAGTCTTCCAGTCATGGAATTAGTTCCGACAAAGCACTAATTCACTAATCAGCTGTCAAAACTCAGCTATAAGCAACATTTGTACTTCAGGATTCCACAATTTAATTCCATACACACTGTTCTTCAGCTTTTGCCCTTAGTTGCTCTGCTGCCATTGTTTCCTTGCTTTCGTAATTTCCTCTGGGTTTGATAAGAGTTACACACCCTTTCTTAACTGCCTTCCTGCCACTCAGATAAGACTCTCTATAAAATTCTATCTGAATTAAACCCCTGAGACAAAAAACCCCACACAAAGTAGCTCATTTTACAGCTCAGATTTAATGTCCCCTTTTTTTTCAAAACTTCATCTATCATTGCTTATCCTTTTAAAAAGTTTGTACCTGTACTTCAGAAAAAACTTGAGGCACTTGGCTGGCAGACTGCATCTCAAAAATCCCTCAATTCTATTTTAAGAACTACAGTAGGTGGGAAAAAATACCAGGGGGTAACTACAGACTATGGACACTCTCACGATATACTTTCATAAAATCTGAAGTAAGATACTGTGATGCACAGGTTTCATAATACAGAGGTTTCAGCTAAATTTATTTTCTAACAGCTCAAAACAGGTGACCAGCACGTGAACTGAGACATAACTGTCGATAATCTCTTTAAGAAACCAAAACCCCAATTTCCCGAGGGTAAATTATTTTATCTATCTATCCATCTATTTCAAATGTTCTTTGTATTCTTCCCACACACACTTCTAAAAATTCAAATTAAATACACTGTCAGGACTTCATCCTTCAGAACCACCTCTGCAGGACACTCGTTCCTAATACATACTTGTCTCCAATTAAATCTGGTAAACTATGGAAGGGTTGATCAGCTCCATCAGCATACATTTCTCTGCAGATCTTATATACAGATGCCTAAGAGGAGAAAAGAGATGATTTCAAATTATCAGTCACATTTAAAAGCGAATAGGTCATTGCCATTTGCACTGTAACCCAGTACTGAGAGGCACTGAATCACCGGAGATCAAAAGTATCCATCTATGCAAAAGAATGGCGTTCCCGCCACCTCTGCCCTGAAAGTAACTCGAAGTTGCCTTCAAAAACATTGCAGTAAAGTTGAATAGGTGGGAAGGAAAGGCTGGAGGTCAACCTCCTGCTCTTGTAACAGCACATGATTCATTCTGAGGGTTAGGTACTAAACACTCAGTGAAGACCAACACCATCACTACAAAGTCCATTTACAAAACCTCTCATGCTCAAGTACAGCAACTCAACCTCTGCGAAGGACAGATACATCCTGCATGGTAAAAGGCTTTCACCTGAATCTCTTTAAAAGCACAAACTTGTATCAGTCACATCTTCAATAAGAAACTTCACCCTTTTTCTTTTAACAAAAATGCTTTGCATTTGACACTTCTCTGTCTTCCCTTCATAAAAGGACAACTCCTCAGAAGAAATATTGTTTATGACTGCATGCTTAGCTGCATCTCTAATTGCTAAGGTGCTTTAGAAATATCAATTCCATCTTCTACAAAACAACAAGTCAGCTGAGGTTGAGTCCTGCACAAAGGTTTGGAAAGGGCTGTTTTACTGCTCATGAGAACAGCACAGGACAGAGCACACCTAAAAGTAGCAGGAAAAAGTCTTCATGTGCCAGCCCCGTATGTCTGACTGGCTTTGAAGTTAGGACTCTTTTGAAATACTGCATACTCAACCTAGAAACTCCTGTTTCATCTCAATGTACCCATCCATGCAAGATTTCAAGCTGCATTAATCCCTACATTGTTTAAACTGCATCCAGAAAGAGTTAACTAACTATTGGCTGATGCTTCCATTTCAAGTATTCTCCATGCCAAGCTAATAGGAAAGAAACTACACTACAGATCTGTTCAGAAAACAGAAAAGGTAAAAAGCACTAATCAGTAATGACTAATAAAATTTTCTTGTGATTTTAAAGTATCAAACACTCCAAAGCAGATTTGACAACACTTCTTTCAAAATCAGACCAAAAAGCTTCCAACGGTAACTAAAACGATATGAATGGCCGAACCACGATCACATTTTTCAGCTCCATTTTGAGATGCAGTATCAGTGTTCTGCCTACACAGCTCTGCAAATACCAGCAGGTACCACAATAACCACTGAGTGAAACAGGTATACACACCCACCCTCTAAGGTTAATCCACTGCATGTCTCCCTGCTGCAAGAATTCTTCTACCAGCTGTGAACAAATTTAACTTGCCTTTCATAAATAGGGAAGGCACTCACAGATTTAAAAGGGTGAGGGGGTGGGAGGCTGGGAATCAAGCTGTGGGTATACATGTACTGTTGCACGGCATGCTGCTGAACCAGAGGCAAATCACTCAAACTCAGTTTTCCTGTGAGCTGGCATCTGTGCCTTGTACAAGATATCAGGACACTTGCTTCATTAGGGGAAGAGGGGACTCAGCAGTAGCCACTGTTGCCACAAAAGTAAGTGCATCACTAACAACAAAAGTGACAAGTGTCAAAAGCAGTTACCTCATCTTTAGGGAAGTATGGTCGTATGGTGTACACTTTGGAGGTGGGTGTTAATGGAGGTGGTTGAAAAAAGAGGTCATTTGCCCCATCAATAGGCAGCAAACGCTGTGAAAACAAAATACTTAATATAATTGTATGAACAGCAAAACCCATCACTCTTGGGTGTGCACTGCAGACTCCCAAATTAACATTTGCTACTTGCTACCCCAGAAGAAGGTGGGGATGGTATGCTTTACAAATGCAAAGACCTTATTTGAATAGAAAATATCCAATTGGTGTTCTAAAATATGCAATTGAAACAGCACACTAAGAGTCTGTTAACCTTAACTGCTCTAAAATACTTTTTACCAATCATATCTACACTGTCTAAGAACATAGAATGTCAGGAGGAAAGGTTTGGTCTGAAGAGGGTTAACTGGCCAGAGGAGACGCTTTATCCCAAAAGCAATGCGCTGATTCAATTTGCTGCGCGCAGAGCACCTGTGAGGGGGGAAAAGTATAGCGCCTGAAAAATCCATGAACAAATCTGCACATGGTACAAACAGCGACTCAGGAATATTTGCCAATTGAATTCCTCGCAATAAAGCGCATCACAGCATTACTTTGAGAGGAACCAAAATTTGGATGATGATCCCTTTTGCTCATGGAATTCCCATCGGCAGACAAGCATGCGCGCATTGTGCAATTGCGGGCGCAGGTAAAAATGCTGTGCGACCTGCAAAGAAACAATGTGAAATGTACAACTAAAGCCGCTGCGCTTCGCATGCGCGTGGGACAGGCAGCATCTCCTTGAGAAATTACTGTAGAAAGGGGAGGAAAATTATTTTAAACCAAGCTGTAAGGCTAATGGGCTTTGGACCAGAAAGCCTTCGGCAGACCAATCCTTCCAGACCTCTGATGTGCAACAAAAGGTTTCTCATAAAACAAAGAAAATGTCATTCAGTTGTGAAGTCATATTGATACCTGGAACTCTCCTGCTAGACCACCTCTAAAGGCCCAGGGTTCTTGGTCTCCACTTAAGAACTGTGCTGAAGATTGACTACGACACCCTGTTGAGATCAGATCCAAGCGGAGAATGTTACGAGAAGGGGGATTTCCTGGGCGTCTTACATGTCCAAAAAGCTAACATACACTTGTGGAAAAAGCTCTCTAACTGAGCTAGAATCCAGGGCTTGGGGAGGGGGAGGGGCTGTAATAATGTATAATTTATAAAGATTTTGTGCTTGCGCACTAATTGCAGTATTTCAAATTTTTGATTAGCTGTAACAGACAGGTGAGGCAATTCAGCTGCACACTTCATTCTAGACCAGAAGGCACAAGAATGGTGCCATGCAGAACTATGTAAACTTCCCACACATTTTGTACACTTTTTTTTGCATGTTTGTGTCAGAAACATTCATTTCATCTATGAAAATATGACATCTTGGAAGCTATGTGGCTCAGTAGCTACTACCATAAATTTTAGATTAAACAAATGCCATTATCACAGCCCCTGAAAAAAAAACGGACCTTTCTGAAGTCACATTTTAGTACTGATTGTTTCTAATCTTGTCAGAAAACTAGGACTGGCAATATATGCAAACAGTCTGGAACAGATCAGGCAGCCAGGACAGCTGTATGAAACAGCATTCTTGCAAGAGACTACACAGTTTCACATAATCCAGGCCACACCTTCACAATACTGTTGGCACATTAAAAAGCTAAGTAGTGTTAACTGGAATTAACTCACAATTTAACTAATACACCTTAGTGGCCACTACTAGCTTTGCCTTTTGTATCTTGATTTTTTTCTTCCATAAGCATACTGGACGCACCAGGGACCCTGCTGCTCAACCAGCAGCAGCAGGCCCATTGCAGTGCTCAGCTTTAGCTTGCACTTGCTTTAGAAAAGAAGCTTCCGTCAGCTGTTTAACACTGTCCTGCCAGCAAGGCACTGCAGCCTTCACCAAGTAACATAAATGACAACTCTGGAGAGAGAAAAAAGCCAAGTGGTATCTGGAGTGGAGATCTCAATTACCCGCCTAGTTTTCTGACAAGAGGAGCAGCGCAAATACTCTTTTCCTTTTGTGGACAGCAATCTACCTCCTGTTCAAGTAACAGTCTCAGATCAGTACAGACAAGTATGTTGTGCTAGTCAGAGAGTCCCAAAGTGTGCCAAGTTTGACATTTATGTGAGTTTAGGAATACAGGTTAAATACAAACTACCCTAAGCATGATAAATTTCAGAAACAATCCAAGCACCAGAATTCAAATTTGGTTCACTCCCACATTTTAGAATTCTCACATAAGAACGTATCCATGACAAAGAGATTTAGTCAATAACTTGGAAGACAGTATCTGTCTGTCCTTTGAGACTACAACTTAACTAGCACTTCCAATTATTACAGTAAAGAGCTGTGTGAATGAAGAGCTGTATAAATGAAAAACATAGTTAATGCCTTAGTCGCTGCGCAAATGTGACTTCAGTTCATGCCTGTTGTACATCTAATCTATCTGAGCTGCCTCACAGACAAAACCTTTCCATTTTAATTAATTAATGACGACGCGCTGTGAACATCTGGCGCTGTCCATCCAATAGCAGTAGAAACTTGTGCTGAGGATTCTCCCATCTGTACACAATGGGGAAGAAGACAATAGAAGTCATTAGTAATCCATAGTACTGTACAGCCACACTAATTTAAGGGACTGAATGCTAGCTGGACTTGGGAGGAGAGGTGAAGAAAGTGAACAACCAGTGGACCATTGAGCACACCACTGTGAAAACTAACTTGTTTGGATTTGTAATGTACTTGACTTTATATAATGAAGTATTTTATCAAAGACCTTTACTCTGTATTTATGCTGGTGATAAAACGCGAGCTGAAGACAAAAATAGCCCCTCTCACAGAAGCACTGTTAGCATAAGAGTATTAAACCGTATACGGGAAAAACCCTGAATTTTTCAACTATCTAATACCAGCGTGAGTACTGGAACAGAACAATGGCAACGTTAACAGTGTTCATGTTTACTGAGCGGGCTTCTACTGTGAACTATTCCAAATATTTGATGCATTTAGAGACTTGAAACCAACTTTACAGGGACACTGAAAACAATTTCAGCTGAATTTAGTACGTAGTCTGATAATTCTGAAATGCAGTCTGCATTAGGTCCTCGATGTTTTCAAAGATTACAAGAATCACTGTTCCCTTTATAGACCTTTACCTTAGAGTTGTAAGCAGATTAAGTTATCAAGAAGAGAGCACTCTGTCTAGCTAAAGGCCAACATACAGCATGAATAGTAAAGTTGGAGGAGTTGTGTCACACTTAAAAACGCACAAACTAAGGCTTTTAAACCAGCATGAAGTTGTTAGAGGAATGTTAACATACTACAATGCTGCAGAGTTTTCCTCCCCCACTAGTTTTCTTTTCCGTACTTTGCAGAAGGCAGTCTTAAAAGCTCTCTTCTTTATCAACTGTACGTTTAAGGATCAGGTATTCAATAAGCACAAAACACAGGAATTTGTTGGGCACAGACCAGCTTGATGATTTAACAGGTCTTCTCTGTCCCTGCTTAAATCTGTAAGTGTTTAAGAATATAATTTAAAGACAATCCAAACACTAGGATTAAGCCAAGGTTGTGTAATGGTTAGCCACTGTGAGGTTTGTGACAGCTACAGAAAGTGTGACTTGAGACCATCAGCTTTGCTGTCTGCTGTGTATGTCAAGCAACTCCACAGCATATTCCTTACAGTTGGATTGAAACCTGAAAGTGAAATGAGGTCACTAGAACTACCCAGGCCATGCTGGTGCTATCTGCCAACTTACGATCTCCCAAAAATCTTTCAGGAAAAAAACCACCAAAACAAAACAAAGAAGAAAGTGCCACACATTACAAAAAAAAAAAAAAAAAAA
>VZTF01005809.1:178982-190678 GCA_013397755.1 Cnemophilus loriae
AAAAAAAAAAAAAAAAAAAAGCTGTTTCAATATCATTTTAAGTCTCAGACTAAATCTGTCCAGAGAGCTCCACAATTTCCACCCATTACCAAAAAATAAAATTTAAAAAAAAAAAAACTAAAAAAAAAATTAAAAATCAGCAAGTTGGAAAGAGTTTAAAGGAAATTATTTTGCACCAGAATAGCCTTATACTAAAGCTCGCATGCGCACAGGGGCTGGGAGGATCACCTTCCTCATGGCCAGGCCCATTGAAAGGTCTGTTGAAGACAGCAATAATGTTATCAAGACAGAGCAAACAGCAGATGGCTGATGTGATCACATTTCGTAGTGTCATTTCCAATCATACAGCGAGGAATCCAAGGAGTTACATGGCATAGTCCAGTGTGCATTCAGTCAAGAGTAAGTTAAAGTCAACACTTACGTGTCAGATGAGATTCAAGTTTCATTAGCCCAAGAAGAAAATCAAGGTCTCCAATCTTAAGCATCCAGCAGACTTCACTTTTAATAGCAAAGCAAACTCACTTCAAGCGTTGCTTCAAATAGCAAGACAGGAAAACCTTTAAAACAGGGTCAAACCAGACCCCTGTCCAAGAAAACACATTTGCCTAATACTTCAGTTTTCCCCGTGGGCTAATTAAAAACACATAAAAAATATGCTATCTGGGATTATAATGGCTCCCAATGCACCTACCTAACCACTGCACAAAAGATTTCACCATTGACATAATACTCTTGATATCCCAGACGTAGGAGTACATGTCATAAAGGATTGTCCTGTTGGCACAATTGGAGAGGCGAGTGAACATGCCCATCACCAAGCTGCACATCTCTTCAAACTTGGCTGCTCGGTTACGCCATTCTTCTATCTATGAAAAAGATCCACAAGATCAAACACAGGCTCCCAGAGAGGAGAGGTACTCTAAATATGGAGGAAGACTACACAATTCATTACTTCATTTTACCAGGATGGACTACCACACCACACACGACTCACAGATATTCTCTACAGCTGTTAGAAGTGAGGCCAGTAAAGGGAACACCAGTCAAATGCAGACACCAGACTGCCTTCATAGCAATGTGGCACTACAGGGCTTAAAACAGTAGATTCCACTGGAAGAATGAAAATTACAGTGACCCGTGGTTTATTATACACTACCCTTCAGGTCCTACAAAGTAGCACACCAGCCCCTATTACAGACAACAGATAAAATTGCTTGGGATTTTGACTTAGAAGGAGAGAAACAAGATTTGCACTCACTTTTTCAGCATCCTTTCCTTTGCAATTAACGCTGACAACACTGCTATTTGCTCTGAGCCACTGGAATTCCCTCAGCATCTGTGCACCTTTGGGTCCATGTTCATAAGGAAGGTAAAACAAGTCAGCAAGAAGCTGTAAGTCCTCTAAAGTCACTGGTTCTACTGTGTAAAGAGGCTTTTCATTCGGCCCAGGCACAAAATGTTCTTTGTTAATTTGCTCATCAGTCTGCATAGGTGCAATGTCACTACCAGAGTCCTCCTGCATAGACATCTCTGGAGACTTTGACTCAACTATACTCTCCTTATCCGTATCCATTGGCTTCAGCTCCTCTGCCATCTTGGCTTCAGCAATATCCGTCAGTATCTGGTTTGCATTCTTGTCTGCATCATCTTGTTTTTCCACCACCATATCCATTGGTTCCTCATCAGACTGCTTCTTCTCCTCCTCCTTGGCCAAGGCCGGTGAGTCACTGCTCAGCACCGCGCCCTGGCTCATGATGGGTTCCTGGTACACCGTGGTAACCACCGTTGCTGCATTTAAAGAGGATGGTGCCACCAGTGGCCCTACATCCCCTACAGAGGTTTTAGCACCACTGTGGGCCACCTGCCTACCTGAGAATAAGAAGAAAGAAGTTTAGTATTCAGTATCTGCCAACTAACATTCAAATCAGCACCTCCTGGAACCGATGGATGATTTTGTTACCACAGCATCCCATCAGCACAGCTTCCTTTTGATACTTTGCCTATTCACTTCTGTCAATGTAATTCTAACTACTGACTTTGAGTTTTTCAAGTCTTCTTTTCACATAACTGGTAAGCAAAGATGGGATGAAGAAAAAGTTAGGAAAATTAGTAAACATCTATGCGCTGCCAGCAGCATTTCTAACTATGTCATCAGAATAAAAAGCTCTCAAAGACACTATTTTTCCCTCTGCATCGTCTGACTTGGTGAAGTTGTATTTGAATATATAAGACACTTCGTAATAAAAGCTTAATATAAGCTTAAGCTGATGCTTAAATATTTCAATTTCAAAAATGTCTTTAACCTGGGGAAAATTCAGACATTCAAAACCTTACTGGATACAGTCTCGGACAACCTGCTCTAACTCACCCTCCCTTAGCAAGGTCATTAGACTCAAGATAGATCTCAAGAGGTCCCTTCCAACTTAAACTATAATGTGAAAATGGAGGAAGACTGACACCTTAATTACTACTCCTCACCCAGTGTTTCTGCTGCAGTTGAGTTTTAGAAAGATACAGAACTCTACAGCAGTTCAAAAGCATAAAAGCACCAGAGCAGTCAGGAGAACAGGCTCTTCCATTCCATCACCAGTTACCACAGAAAGATGCTCTGATCACCTGAAACCCACATTAGAGAAAAACAGATTTTACCTCAGATCCCAAGCTCCCACCGGTACAAAAAATGGTGTACAGTGCTGGAAGGAACTCAGCTGGTTTATGTAGACAGAAACTCAGGAAAGTAAAACAACTGGAAGAACACGGAGTCTTAAGGACCAGAACTAGTTTTTATGAAAATCTAACATCAACTCGGAAAAAAAAAACAACCACTGTACTTCCTGTTCTCTCAGGTTCCACTGAAGTCTAGTAAGAACTGGTACTAGCAAGATCCAGACCCTTTCCTGCCTTGTATCAGAAGTGCCAAAGCATAATACACCAAGATTGCTTCTACTGATCAGTCAGAGCACTACAACCATGCTGCAGAACATCAAGCATTCTTACTTTTTTATTAAGGTTCCCCAATTACTGAGGCAGAAAGTATTTCCAGCTGAAGTGTATGATTTGCCAGGATCTGTAAAATATCTTTAATCTAAACACAAATACTGAACATCTTACACCATTTTTCTACCAACCCCAGAATGATACCAAATCATACTCACTGCTGTATTGCTGAGGTACTCCAAATTCCTGCAACCACTCAGTTAAGGCCAACTTCAGGGCCATTTGTGGGCTGTAGAGAACGTCTGTTTCAATATCTTCATCACTCCCCTCATTTTCCAATTTAATCTGGATCGAAACTGTGCTGTCTTCAGTGTCAGCTACAGAGACAAATTTTAAAAAGTTAGCATGCTAGTTTTAACTTAAAATAGCAAAAATAGATGGCAGACAGGCATTCTGTAACTCAAGGGCTTACTTCACAAAAAGGACAAGTTACTAGATTCTAATTAGAAAAAAAAAGAAAATTATGGTCACCATCAACGTCAACACAGAAACCAGACACCCTGGCATTCAGGGTGTCTTCTGATCTGAACTGCTTCTATTCCAATGAAATCATATCCAAGGACACAATTCAAATTTGGGCACTAAGCTTGCTTTGCAAGAGTGTTAATCACATAACCACAGAAACTTCTCAAGACTAAGAAATTCTTTGATACGACGTGCTAAAGATATGCTCCAGGAAGCCAGTAAAGCAAGACCATTATCTTTCAGGCAACTGCCATTTACTTATGGGACAGAAAAGGCTAGGTGATCATAAAAAAAAAAAGTTGGTGAGGAAGAGACAAAATCATTAAAAACACCCAGAACTGGTATGATTTATATGGTTAAGCACAGATCCAGCAAACAGTTATGCATACTTACTCATCACCACATCTTTTCTCACTCCATTCATGTTAGACTTGTACCACGTCGCAAGCGTGTGAATGGCAACATAATTGGCTTCAAATTCACAGTTTGGATTGGTCAGAACACCCTTTAGTCGAGGGATGAGTTCAGTTGACCGACCCTTGTAAGGCCCAAGAAAAAGCCTCTTTTGATCATAATCATTAGCATGAATGTTATCCCAGATAACTGGTGCTCTCCTGATGATCTTAGAAACTTCTTCAATGGATTCTACCGGAATGTCTTTGGATACAACTTTCGGACCTAAGCAGGAGACAGGATACTCAGAGGGCTTTGCATATACTTGAAGATTTAACCCTCAAGTAACTGGACAGTTTGTTTATTTTATTAAATACTTACGGCAAAATACTTAACACCAACAAAATAAAAGAAAGAAGCCATCGATCTCTACCTGTCCATAACACTTCAATTCCAGGGAGCAGCTTTTCTCCTACAGTCCGTAAATACGGTGACTGGGCAACATTTGGATAACAGAAAGTTCCACAGTACTCTGCACAGGAGAAGAAAATGTCACTGTTATTAGAAGGATGCACAGGTGTGACAACATACTCAATTGTCCCACAAGCACACTGAGACAATACCACCCTTTGAAATGAGAAACATGTACAAAATTAACCATGTAAGGCCCAAAAGTCTAAAGTACAAAAAAAAGGACATTATGAATGACACTTAGCATAAATATCAGAAACAAAAGGTAGATAATTATTTTTAATTGCTCAAATGTCAAAATTAGGAAAAAATTAATCAAGTCCATAAATAGAAGGCCACGCTACAGCAGACAGTATCCAAGAGAACAAGAAAACCCCAAGACTCATTACAAAGTGCAAATACTTAAAAATATTAACACTGGAACATTTGTCTCTAAACTTAAGATCTGCAACAGAACCAAACTACTACAGCGTAGGAGGATAAACTAAAAATAATTTTTGATAAATAAAGCAACTCAGTGACTAGCAAAGTGAGCAATCTTATTAAAAATAGGAACCAGGGACAATCATAAGCACAGACTACCTCTACTTTAAAAAGATTCGAAGAAACTAACAACCTGCCAATTCAAGAAGCAAAGTGATTTCCGTTCAAGTTAAAAGGAAAAAAATCTGCCTTTAACCTAATTCTCAGTTCAAACTTCTTGAACTGTTCTATTAAGCTGCCTTCTTTGCTTGGCATTGAGTCTTTCAGAAATGTATAGATTTGGAGAATCTTTCCATACATTTGAACAGTCAAACTTTTCTTTGTAAATCAATTTCTTCAATCAACCCCAAAATACTCCTTAAGGCAGTTACTAAATATTAAACCAGCTTTTCAAACAGTAAGATAACAGTCCCACTCCTTTAAGGCTGAATCAAATGATTCTGCTCATTTTACCTGTAGGACAGAAAAGGAACGTGTCTGGTTCTCCTAGATATTGATAAATTTCATTTGTGATTGAGACTTGAGCATGAGCAAAAGAACTGAAAACTTCTTTGTCTGCTGCACACATGTTGTGATCGATATCATCAAACAGCAATGCAAAAGATCTGCAGCCAAACTGAGAAACCTAATACAAGAGACAAGAGCAAAATGTTTAATTTGTTAAATTATTATTGCTTCTTTTAATCAAACTGTAGAACTTTTTAATCCATCTGAAAGGGAAGAGCTATAGGAATGGGGCATATAGTGGAGGCAAGACAGACTTTGGTTTCTATTCACAATGCATGCCTGTCTCTGACCCATAGCTGTGCTTCTCTCAAAGATTAGACCTTTAAAGACCTGCAATCTGTTCCAGTTTTAACCATCCAAAGCTGATCTCACAGTATGGACAGCTGGGAAAAAGGCTAATTCTGTAACAGCTCTTGGACAAAGGAGGGGAGTCAGCTAGGAGAACAAAGAAGATGTGCATGTCAGGTCTGCGAAAGCATTTATGGTGGGCAAGTGTTTTTGCTTTAGCAGTACATCTTGGCTTCCAGATTCCAAAATACTCTGAAGACAAAAATAGCCCTCAGCATCCAATACAGGATGAGATTTTTTTTTTTTTTAATCGAACTTATCATTGGCTACTTCTGCAATGCAGCCTGAACACATCCATCAGAATTGTTCAGAGACACTCAAACTAATACCAGTGCTGAAAAGGTGCAAGAAGCTGGTGAAAAGCTGCAAGAGTGAGCAGGGTATTGGAGCATCCAACTTAAGCTGGATGACAACTGTGCTAAGTTTGCATCATCCTTACCTGGTCCAGCTTACGTTTCAGTGTGGATACCTCTTTAGGATTGGAGAAAGTGATGTCAAGTCCAGGTGAGATTGCATAGATGAATTCTATTTCGTGTTCTCGTGCAGCTGATATTAGAGTCATTAGCTGCTCTGGAAATCAAATTAAAATATTTCAGAAGGACTCAACAATTAAAAAGAAAATTCTCAGGTGTCATTTAAAGTATATTATAAAGTGCAGATGCCTCTTCTATCATAATTTGAAAAAAAATTTGCTTGAATTTCTTGAAACTAACACAGCAAAGAACACCAAATTATTTGGAAGAGTTTTCAGTAATTATGTCAAAAAGAATACAACAACTGTCCTTGTATTCTCATTTTCCTTGTTAAAAATTGTATAAATATTTTTAAAATTCTCTATCTCAGTGCTGTGAGACAAATATGGTTACAGTCTGTTTCCACAGTATGTACATCAGCAGTTCTAGAATTATTGTTCACTTTTTCCACGCATACTAACAGACCATTTATTGCAGTAATATAACCCTGTGTGACAGTGGTTCACATTCTACTCATATGACTGAAGCTTGGGCACATGAAAAAGTGGGGTTTAACACCACTGTGCAGAAGTAGTTGCTTTAAGAAACAAACTTGCAATTGAATCTTTCACAGAATGAATAAAGAGAAGTATTTTTAGCTTATTTAACAATCTTCACTGTTATTGGATATTATCTTGCAGTATCCTTTAGATTATTTTTCTGCAGTGATTCAAAGAGACCTCCAAGAACGATTATTTAATTTCAAGAGAGTATAATTTTTCCCCTCACCCAAGGAAAACCAAAATCCCCTCAGTCTAATAAAGCATCATAAATCCCATAAATGCCAGAGGTGGATAAAACAACTCACACTAGCACGAACAGATCTTTTATGTTCTGACTAATTGGTTAAGAGCCGTTTTTCTAACAGGTACTCTTTTCATTGAGACAAGGGTTTAATGAATCACATAAAAGGACATGCTATTTGCTTATCAATCTTTTTTCCCTTTTTTGAAGCAAATAATTTCTACTTCAAAATACAGCTCAGATGTTCAAGAGCCAGAGGAATAAGTCTAAGCAACCTTTCCCTTGGCAAAAAGTAAATCTTGTAAGACAAAGACTTAACAGCAGTTTCAGAAATCATCTGCAGTTATAGTTAAAAGTAAATCCATGCTTATTCCAAAGCTCCAATAATCACACCTGCAGGGTATTAAGAAGAGGTCTCCAGTCAGCTTTGGGAATGGCTACTGTGATTAAACACACACACAAGTATACATAGCAATAACCAATTCATTAAAAAAATCTACTTATAGAAAACACAGAGGAGAAATAAAGGCAATTACCCGCTTCCTCCACAGAGTACATTTCTCGCCAAAACATCCTGTGCTTGTAGTCATCCTTTGGAGCATACAGATATGTATTCAGTCCCCACTTCTGAAGCCTACAAACACAGGAAAAAAGCCTTCAAATAGCCTACAAATTCAGGAACTCTGTGTTTTACTTCATGTTATTCTTTTACTTGATCTAATTTTTTTTTCTTCATTGAACATTGCGTTATATTATTAAGTCACAATAACTTCAAGTACAAATTATATCAGACAAATTTAGTTTATGCAAGATGAAAAGATGAACACAAATCCCCAAGAATACAGATATTAGGCAGAAAGTTGCTCTAGGTTAGAACAATAATTCTTTCCAGGCTTAAGTGGAAGATTATGATTACATTCTGATGGAATGTGCTGCAGTAAGAGGAAACATGACTTGCCTTCTAAAAAGTTCTTTCCTCTGCTCCATCACCCAAGGTCTTCCATAAAATCCTATGGGCAACAAGATTAGAATTATCCAGTTAGATTATGCCTGCTTCATGAAACTTTGTATTACAACTCACCATTTTCTTACTCTTTTGCTACATTTGTCAAAAAGCTTCCCAAAGAAGAAAGGGAAAAAGAAAAAAAAAAAGTTAGCATTAGGAAAGTGTAATAACCTAAACTGATCTAAATTTAAAATGCAATTATAACTTGTTTTATTTCTTATTATCTAAGGTCTTATAATTTTGGCCACTGAAGCAATTAATTTTCAGAATACAAACTGTGTTCCTGAGCATATGCCCTTGACAAGTCAAGTCAGCATTATTATAGCAGCAGATTGAACAGTTATAACCTAATTAAACTACCACTCCAGACACCTACAAAATAGATTTGATTTTAACATGAACACTGAAGACAGTTGAAAATATTTACCAGCTCAAAAATGCTTAACTGGTGGTACAGACTAGAATTTATATACACAGAATATATAAATACATACTGGAGAAGATGATGTGTAGTTAAAAAAAAAACTGCAAGTGAGTCAACGAAATGCTTAGGATTTCATTTCTTTTGTTCTGTTTAATAGGCTCTTCATCAAAATTAAGTTGCAAACTGATAACCTACTTTACCATTTCCACATTTTACAAGCTAATACTATGTCTGTGAATAATCATATATAAAAGCATCTACACAAGTGATTTTAGAGTAGACTGTATTGAAAGTCATGCAATTCCACGGAAATTGCAACTGCTTCTGGCTTTAAATCTAATCTTTCCATTCTAGAAACATAATATTTCAAAAAAGCACTCTCAATGCACTCTTAGACAAGCCAACTCACTCAGACCTATGTGCAAACAGTTCAACCACAAGTGGGCACTTCAAAACAAAACTTCAGCTTGCAGTCCATGCAAAGCCCAGAGACTAAAATAACATGAAATTTAATAAGCTCTTATTTTCAAACAGCGTGGTCACTCAGCGATGAATGATACTACTAATACACAAAGCTCACAAGTCCCCGCAGAACACTAGTTCAAAAGGTAAACAGTATCTTCATTTCCAAAGCTACTTCCCCTTGTAAATCTGTAAATATTCAGTCTCATGGAGGCCAAAACCATCCTTCTACCTTTCAAAACTCCAGACTGATGCTACTGAAGCCATTTTTCATATATTGTATTTCAGTTACATGTTAAGTGTACAATGCTCTTTTATGAAGCTTAAACCAAGAGGCTCAAGTTTTAAGAATTATTCTCTCAAAGAGTGATCTCAAACTGCCTGGCACCACAACGTGGCAAAACTGAGCAACTACTTCTCCTCACAAGTGCCCTGTGGCAACAGGGAACAACAAGAGAGAGCTGAGAGGCCTGAAAACCTCCCAGTTTACTTCACCCAGAAGGAATTTCTTATTTTCACGACAGTTTCCTAACTCTGACTGACACTGCCCTGAGGAAGCTCAGGAACCCACAAAAGAAGTGAAATCCTGTGAGACCTAATGAATACCCCCTATACCTCATAACTCACTCACAACACCTTTGCTTTATTTATGATATTACTGTTTCAGACCTATGAACCTAAAGCAGAGCACGGCCTACTATGAAAAAAGAAAATCAGTTACCAAAAACTAATAAAATAAGGCTGAACAGAACTGGCTAATCTAAAGTGATACTTTTCCATCTGTCACCACATTTCTTAGGTCACTACTGTCACCAGCTGATGACAATTCTTGGATCTTTCTGTCCAACTAAAAAAATCGACCTGGTTTTGTATTACTCCCTCAGGACTGTGTGTCAGGTTAATACAAAGTCAACAGATCATGCCAAAATACCTCATCCCATTACCATGCTCTCCATCACTAAAAGCCAGGACATCCTAGAGGCAGTGCACCAAAGCTTTGCATTCAGCAATCTCTTAGACCTTATTACTCTGCAAAACAGTGCATTTGATAAGTGGCATAAGCTCTTCTCATTCTTAGAGTGCACACACAGTATTTGGCCAATTGCCCTGTGCCTTTTCTACCAAAGATGCAAATTCTGCATCTCGGTGCTATAATCTCACTATGCCTTAGTCTGTGTTAACCACTACTCTATGTTTAAGTATTTATCTACACTTCTGAAGTTAATTCCTATTTTTCTCTTAACTCTATAATTCCCTTGAGTCACTGATGAGACAGGTGTTTTCACGCACTATCCCATACCTCATTCACCACAAGTTTGTTTTCCTGCTGGTGGTGGCTTTTTGTTTTAACACTCCCCTATTCCTTTTTTTCCCCCCCCATACACGTATTATTGTTAGACTGGTAACTCTTAACCAGTGTTTGACGGCTTCATCGGGCAGAGGCCATTTTCTTGCTTTGTTTTGTGCACAGTACACTCAAGAACACCTGCAACAAAATATATGCTGAGGCAACCAACAATGTAACTAACGTGACAAGAAGAATTATTACAGTATTCTCAGTGGTTCCAACTGAAACCTGGACAAACAAGTGATGTTCCAGGTGTATCAGCAGGAACATGAGAAAACATGCTGTTACAAGCTGTGTCTCTCTTCACTGTTATCTGTCTCCAAAGCCCCTGATTTGGCATCTACCTTCACAGAATCAAGTCTATTAGCAAAAAAAAAGCATTTTTCTCCACACTGACTATACTTAAACCCTATCAATTCACCTCTCGAGGTGGTATTTACAGAAACCAAACAGTCTTTTTTTTTTTAAGCTACGAACAGAAAACAGTCTGCAAAGCAATGCAGATAGTGACTTTGATAAACTGCCTGTTCCCCTCTCCATTCCATCTGTTAATCATTTTGTTTTCCTACTGGAAAATCATTATAGGTACAGAAATAATAAGAGATCACAGGAAATAAACAATTTAAAACCAACTGTTACGCTGGCAATAAACCATTTTTCCTGCTGACTTTCAACCACCTACCTTAACTGACCTGTCAGAAACGCATTACTGAGAACCGCGAAGAGTCCCTTTATTCTACAGCTTCAGCCACAATTTAAACCTTTTTACGCTGCAACTATGCTAAAAGACAGAGGATCGCTCTACAATTAAAATCATAAGCTATAATACTTTAGAGAACAAGGTGCATTTAAAATTAATTACGGAGCAGATGTCTACGGAATCACCTATTCCCTACTAAGGGCTGAATGTGAGCCTCTGGCGCGCAAGAGCACGTACAGCCGGGATAATCGCGCGGTTGCTCTGCTGTCTCCTACTTCCCCCTTTAGGCACGTATGAGCAAGCGAGCCCCAGCACTGCCTCAGTCTCTCCGACGAATCATCGGCGCGCTGGGGTGCCAGGCCTGCCCTGGCCCCGCCGCACAGCTGCCATCAAAGGGCGCTCCCCGCTCCAGCACAAGCCCCGGGGGCAGAAGCCCCGCCCGGGAGCCGCGGCTCCTCCCCACCCTGGCGGAGTCCCGGCCAAGAACCGCACGCCACCTCCCGCCGAGCGGGCTCCTCCGGGCGGGGGAGGAGACGGGAAAGCAAAACCAGCTGGGACCAGCCCACCCCCGGTCTCCTGCGGATACCGAACCCCCCCATTCTCCCGCACCCCCTGTCTCCCAGGGGAGACTCCCTCCGAGAGCTCTCACCTTCGACGACTCCGCAGAGGAAGCGGCGGGAGCCCAGCGCGGTCTCCGTCTCGGTGTCGGTCTCCTCGCCCCCCGGGACCGGCCCTGCCGTGGCGCCCGGCGGCTCTAAGGGGGCGCCGGGCACCCCGCTCGGGTTGGGACTGCCCTGGGGCTCCTCCAGCGCCGCCTGCCCCTCCTTCTGCACCAT
>VZTF01005809.1:190865-330772 GCA_013397755.1 Cnemophilus loriae
GCGAGGCCGAGGCGGCCTCAGGGCGCTTGCGCGAGGAGGCAGCGCGCGCCCGCGGCGCACGCGCGAGGGGCCTCGGGGACTGAGGGGGAAGCGGCAGAGGGGAAAGGCGCATGCGCCCTGCGGTTTGTGTAGGGAAGCGGCGCCGAGGGGGGAAGGAGGGGGGGGAATGAAGTGTTTACCTCGGGCCTGCGCCTGCGCCTCGCGGCGTAGCGCCCCGGCGGGAGCGCGCCTGCGCGGGAGCGAAGGGCGCGCGGGCTCCCGTGAGACGTGACCCACTTCTCGCGGTGCCCCGCAAGCTAAGCAGGGCCCGCCGGGGCTGCGGTGCGGAGGGGAGACCGATCGGCTGCGGGGGGAGAGCTCCGACCCTCGTGGCACAGCACAGCACAGCCGATGACACGCTTGGAGGCGTTTCCATGCCTGGAAGAGGCCACGAGAATGCTCCAAAGCTGAGATGGTATCAGTAGATCAGAGTAGATCATAAGGTCACACAGCATCTCTCCAGGAAGAAGCTGCAGCCGCATGGGAGCACGAGGCAGGGACCCCAGGGCTGGGAAGATGAACTCTCTTGTGGCCATGGAGAGAGGCCGGCAAGGTGATCCTGCCGGCCTGCCCAGCACTGCGGAGGCTGCAGCATGTAGCAGCCAACAAGAAACAAGTTAGCAAAGACCTGCCGACAACCCCACCTCGTGAGGGAGGGCTGGAGAACGCCTGCAGACATCAGGGCAGACGCATCCCGTTTCAGCCACGTTTCCGCTTGTTCCCACTGATAACAATTCGGGCATGACAAGAAACCGAAGGCGGCTGCGTTTCCGGCACTGTCAACACCCGTGCTCAGGAAGCTGCAGCAGAGCCCCTGGCCAAGGGGCATCTCTAGTTACCACCATCTTCAGGCCAAAGCTTTCAAAGAGCAAAAATAGAAATTGTACAGATGCCCTAAATAGTAACCAGCTAAATTGTATTGATACACGACCAGACTTTACAGAAGGGTTAGAGAGGAGAAATGTGCAGAATCTGGGTAAAGAACACACGGGACTTTCATGCACCTACAGAGCTGGGTGGTGACTACAAGGTCACAGAGGACCCTGAAGGAGTGTTCATATCTCTGAACACGCCAAAATAACCCTGCAGTAGTAGCTCTTCCAGTGCTGGAATCTCATCCTTTTACAAAATGCTTGTGTTTCTAGGCAGTATTCAGGATGCTGGAGTGAATCACTGCTCCAGGCTGCATCAGCTGCCCATCCAGTTGCTCAGCTGCTTTACCACATAGCTACTATTAATTTTTCCTCTGAAAGCTGGGAAAAACTTGGCTGGAAACAACACAAGGCTGCCCTTTTCCAAGGATCCATCAGCTCTTATCTGTGTTCTCATCACAGACCAAATGACTTGGCTGTCCACCCTTAAATACCCACGTCAAATGCCACCTCCTACTAACAAGGGTCATCCAAGCCCTGGCTCACACAGCAGCTTCACATAGCAAGCTGATCGCACACCTAAAGGGCCTGATTGAGGCCTCCCTGCCCTCGGCCCCTTCCTGAGGGCCTGTTTGGGAGAGAGCTAAACAGATTATTTTTGACTCCCAGAGATGCTTCCCCACCGCCCCACCCCAATAGCTACAATCTCTGCATAAACCTTTTCCCATTTGGTGTGAAAAGGCTACGGCAGCATTTGAAGCCTGAGCCCCACAGTGCTGTTTTTCCCATTATCACCTCAGCCTCTTTTCCTGCCCTTCACTCTGGGGACAAGGACTCAAGGGATCCCATCAGTGGCTAACAGCGTCCCTGTGCCACAAGAGGGCACATCAAGCCCTTGGATGTCATTGCCCGAAATAGCAACCAGCCAAACAGAGCTCAGGGGATAGGATATACCGGGAAAAGTGGGTTAGAGGGGAAAACCTGCTCAGGCCCATTCATACTTCCATACACAGCCCTGGGTGATGGCCAGCAGCCCAAAAAGGTCCCTGGAGAGTCAGAGGCTTTGGAAAGATCAGACTTGCTGCTTACCCAGTCCCACAGTGGTAATTCCCCCCACAGCCAGAGCCTATCCTTTTAAGATGTTTGGTGTCCAGGCAGCTCTTTGCATTGAGCTTTCAGTTCCTGGACCACAGGATGTATAATGCTGGACCATTTTGCTGTCCCACATCAGGTCTATTGCTCTCTTGTTCCACTACTTTCTTACTCGCATGACTGTTTTGCTTCGTTTTTCTCAGTCCTCAATGCTGGACTTTTCCAGCAACCAGCAATTGCCCTAAGAAAAACCCTTTCCCAGTCCACACCTACCTCCTCAAGGTGGCAGGTGACCATGTTCCTGTTAGCTCAGCCTTAAATGCTACATCCTAGCAAGGGCCACTTGCCACCCAAGCTCAGGTTCACCCAGCGGCATCTGTGACAAGCTGAAAACACACATGGAAGCCTGGCTCCTGAAATGCGACACACTTGATGTAAGAGCTTTTTAACCTTAACACCTACAGCCTCTTAGCAGGGGAGTCTGTATTTACAGGACCACCAACGGCATGGCTAAGCTTAGTGTGCACCCTGTCCCCCATGCAACCTCCCAGAGCACCCTGCAGCCACAGCACCCCAAAAAGGATACCAACCCTCTGCAGAGACCCCTCATTTTCCCTGCCCTCCCATCCCAGGCAGCTGACAGATGCAAAGACATAACAGTGGTGTGCATAGCGACTGTGGTTAGATTTTATTGGTTTTTTGTTTGTTTTTTTTGTTTTTTGTTTTTTTAACTCATATAATTGTTATAATACAAAATCTACAGACTGGAGATGCCAAGCAGGTTGTGGGTCACCATGCCCCAGGGCAGGGGGTCACACCATGCGACCTACAGCGTGAGGAGGGAGGCAGCATGTGCTCCACAGGGCAGCGAACAGTGGGTACCCCAGAGAGCTGGGAGGAGGGAGAACAGGGCCGAAGAGATGGAGGGGTAAGGCCCTCTCACCCTTAGGAGAATGCAAGTGGGAGCTCAGCCCCACAGCAAACCCGGGAACAGGTCTGTGAGATGAACAGTGTGTTGAATGAACCTAAAAAACACATCATGTCTGCAAGATAAATAATGTGTCAAATGTGCCTAAAAAACACATCGTATCTGCAAGGGCTGGGAGAGGGATGGTCCCCCTGGGAAGCAGCCCCATAGCTTTGGCTCAGAGCCCCAAGGGTTAAATTCTAATGTCTCCAAGCCCAGGGGCTCAGCTTGGGTCTGGCCCAGCATGGGTGCTGATCCCAGACATCTCAGCTCAGGCCAGCCCAAACCACCCCTGGCCAAGGATACAGAGAGTAGAGCCACAGTCAGGGGCTGCCAGGGCTAGGTACATTCCCAGTGCCTGTGAGGGGCTTCTGGGGTTGGCATGGGATCATTAGGCCATGAGCATCACTCTCCCAGCTATGACTTGGAGTCCTATGTGGGCAGGACAGGCCTGCCTGCACACACCCATCTCCAAGGAGCTGGTGGTGACAAAAACACCCAGGGTCCCCATCCCCAAGGTTCCCAAGCAGGCTCTCACAAGGCCATGCTGGGAAAAGGAGATGAGCCCCCTGCCCAAGGTGACCCTCCAGCCTGCCAGCAGCATGGCAGTAACTCCTGTCTAACTCCAGCCTCGACTTTGTCCTCCAGGAGCTGCCAGCTCAGCCATGTCACCAGCACAGGGCTATGCCTGTAGGGACACCTCTCTGCCTCATTGCTCATGCCCCAGTCCCCAGGGCAGCAGGTGGGCTGGGATGGACCAGGGCACAGGAGCAGGGCAAGCTCAGCAGCAAATGATGCCAAGAGCACGGCTGTGAGCCCTATGGGGCCAGAATGGCCACCAGAGACCAGCCCATCTCCCTCTTCCACGTGTCCCTATACCCTGGCTGTCATGTCCTCAGGAAGGGTTGGAAAGGGTGTCTCTATACTGGAGCCTCAAAGTTGATCCCTGGGGTCCCCCTGTGCCAGCACCCCAAACCTGAGGGACAGAGCCTGAGGTTGCAGCTCTGCCAGCCCTGCATCCTCCATCCTGGGGGCCAAGTGTCACAACAAGTCACCTCAGGGTCCCTTTAGCCTCCCCTCTCCCCCTGTCAGGACAAGCCTCATAGGTCTAACTGGGATCTCTGGGATCAGGGGATGCTCCCCATAGCTCATGCAGCAATGAAGCCCAAGGGCTCATGTGGCTGCCTTCTCCAGGCACGGCCCCTCTGCCCACCCGCTGGCCCAGTGCCAGGACAGGGAGGGTGGCCGGTGGCTCATAGTGGACACACCAGACAAGCTCCCTATGGCAGGGCACAGCCAGGGCAGGGGAGGAAGCTGAGGTACTGGCTGTGCCCATTGCAAGACTTTATTGGTTTCTAGACAGTGTTGCTGGAGGATTTGGGCTGGAGCTGGGACTGGGGGCTCCTGGGGCTGGGGAGGATCAGGGTAGGCGAGCTGTGGCTGCACAGGGTGGTGTGCACGGGGAAAACCTCTATTGCAGCCCAAGGCTACGTCTTTTCCACCGGGATTGGGTGCAGGGAGATCCATCCAGGTGAAATGCTCATCCTGTGCCAGCCATGCCCATGCTCCAACATTTGGGAGCACCTGCTTGGGATTCCCCGAGGAAAGCAGAGCTGGGCCAGGGGAAAGGGAAGATCTCGGCGCTGACTGCATCTCAGGGAAGGAAGGCCCCCTTCCATGGGGGTGTCTGTGCAGCCAGAGGAGGGGAGTCTCAAAGGAAAAGTCAAGAGAGAGAAGATTCTGGGCCCAGTGTCAGGAGAGCTCATCTGGAGGCAGGTCTGGCAGCTAAATCACGCTGTCGAAGAGCTGCATGGATCGCATGATGTTCTCATCCTGTCGAGAGCAAGTGGGAAGCAGGCAAGTTGGGCACAGAACAGCAATCTGGGCAGTTCCCCCACACCTGGTTTTACCCTCATGGCAGCTCTGGCATATGGGACAAGAGACCCAGGGATTACAGGCAGTTTCCAAGCCCTACTGGTATCCATGGCTCTCCGCATCCGTAAGGGGATGCTGGCATGGGTACAGTTCCCAAAGCAGAGCTCCAGCTTTACCCCTGGGAGCCCTGGCTTCACCCCCTCTCTGCAGGAATGAAGCAGGAGGGACAAAAGTCCCCAAGGAAGAGGGTGGTGACCTAGCTCAGAGAAGAACCGCTGATGACTTTACCTTCTGGCAGGACTCCAGGAACTCCTCGATTGTCACCACGCCATCCTTATTCCGGTCCATTTTCTGCAGACAAGCACAGCACAGAGGACATAACAGGGACAGCTCTAGCCCCAGGGAGAACGTGGTACCCCCTGCCCACATCCCACAGGGGCTGAACACAGTGCACCCCTGGCCCCAGGCATGCCCAGCACCAACAGGACCAGCACAGCCCTGCTTCATCCGCAGAGTGGGATGTTTTCTACTGCACCCACTGCAGCTCTGTGCTGGAGCTCCATGGGGTGTACTCAGCTCACCTGGAAGAAGTTCTCCACATGCTCCCGGGGTGCTTCCTCCCGCATGGCTGGGTAGGTATATTTGCCCATCATGTCATAGATGGACTTCATGATGTCCAGCATTTCCTGATGGGAAGGGGAGCAGGGTTGCAGTGTCAACGCAGAGCTCTGCCTCTGCCTGGTCCCCAACCCACACCTTTTTCTTGATGCTTCTGAAGGACCTGTGGGGTGCTCAAGTGTGTTTCTGCTGGCTCTGTGCACAGTGTGGGGCCACGTGTGCATGTGCATGTGCAATGGAGCCCCAAAGCTGGACACCACTCATCCACCCTCCATCCCAGAGTCACACCGGTGTCAGGGGGCCAGGAGGCACATTTGCAAAGCTGAGCTCAGTTAAATATTGACCCTCTGACCTCTCCTCCAGAGCTCTGCCAATACCCCTGAGTTCTGCCTTGTCCCTGCCAGGTGCAGACTTGCACTGGCCCCGGGGACCAGTCTGGACCCCCCCATCCCACCTCTTTGGTGATGCAGCCATCTTTGTTCAGGTCATAGAGGTTGAAGGCCCAGTTCAGGCGATCATCAATGGTGCCCCGCAGGATGGTGGACAGCCCAGACACAAAGTCCTGCAAGGATGGACAAGGCAGGCAAATGAGAGTTACAGCCACAAAGGGCCTCAGAGACACAGAGGGTACAGTCCTGCTTGATTCTCCTGCAGAGAGGAACTCAGCCCCAAAGCTGATATGCCCTGGGGCTGGGCTGACAAGGTGAAATCTTTGGCATCAAAAAGAGTCAGGGGAGAAAAAACGGCTTAACCCCATATATTTCCCACACTACTCCCTTGAGTCATAGCAACCAAGAGGACAATGTGCATCATGACCTGCTCTTTAGCCAAAGCCTGAACAAGACCCAGCCATGGCTGTGTCTGCTGGTCTGGGTACCGACACAACCCTACTCAGAAAATACCGAAAGCCCCTTTTTTCATTTTTCATTGGTTTTCTATTGCCTCTGGGAATTTAATAAACTCCACTAGGCCTGCAAAGCTCTTCATCCATTTGCAACAGCAATGCTGCTGACCCCAGCCCATGGTCCCTGGAGGGATGTGCTCTCCTTGCCCCACTGCACCTCATCACCCACTCCTTGGCCACAGCTCACCTCAAAGCTGACGGAGCCATCATGGTCGGTGTCAAAGGCGTTGAAGAGGAAGGTGGCATAGGTGCTGGAGTCTGCAGAGAGGCAGACAGAGTGAGGGGGTGCTGTGTGACCCTCTGCTCTGCAGAGGCACCCATATGTATGGGGACAGGGACAGGGGTGGGCACTCACCTCCTTGAGGGAAGAACTGTGAATAGATTTGCTTGAAGTTTTCTTCGTTGACAATGCCACTCGGGCACTCCTGCCAGGGCAAGGCCACAGCGTCACTTCCACATTGCAAAAAAGGGCTGAGCACCCCTAAAACCCTGTGGCTCCCTTGCCTTGCCTCCCAGCCCTGTGCGCCTGGTGGGGTGGCTAGAAAGGCTGCTTGGAGCATCTCCCTGATTTTTTGGGCTAGGGGGGCTCTGAATCCCAGGCACCCAGGAAAGGGGCTCTCTGCACCCAAGGAAATGGAGCACAGGATCAGGTCTCCCCACTGAGCTCCCTGGAGGTAAGATCAGGCTGTAGCCTTATATAAACTTCAACCCCAAGGTCTCAAAAGCCTTGACAAACAAAGCACCACCCCGAGGGGGACATGGCAGCAGAGGTGGGGGCTATCAGAGCTGGTCAAGGGGTACTCACATTCTTGAAGCCTCGGTACAGGACCTGCAGCTCTTTGCGGGTGAACTTGGTCTGCTCCTGGAGCTGCTCCAGCCCCTCGGGGCGGTGGCAGACGGTGGAGAGCTCAAACTCATCCTCAACACTGTCTGCAAGGAACCCAGGGGAAGAAAGGGTGGCTGAGGCCAGCACTGTCCTACCCTCTCTTGTCATGCCAGGGGGCAGGAGAGGCACCTTGCACAGCACACCCCGGCCTCTCACACCTGCCCAAGCTGACACATTTTTGGAGTGCTCTGCTCAGCCAGAGCTGGGTCTATGCCAGCAGGGGACACTCATAGGCACCCTGGCTGCAGACCACAGACTGGCGCTGGGCAACAACCCCCCTCCAGTACAGCCCAGGCTGGGCAGAAAAGAGGTGTGAAAAACCCCCAGTGCTGAAACCCTCCCTGCCTGCCCTTCTCCCACCAGCACAGGCATCTGCCCTGTGGAGTTCAGACCCTTGATGTCCTGCGGGTCTGTGCAGCACCAGAGCTCACATCCAGCGGGAGAGTTGCCCCTCAGAACGCCCAGCCCCAAATGCCCCCCCCAAGCTTTCCAGATTCCATCCTGCCCACTGTGCTCCCACGTTCATCGATGGCTTCTCTCCACCATCTGCCAAGCTACACAACCTCTGCCTGCAGCAACCAGCACCCCTAGACCCCACTCAGCCAAAAGGGGCACACAGCAGGTAACCCCTCTTCATGGGACGGTTCAGACCCTGCCCCTCCATACTCACCTTTTCCCAGGGGGCATTGGCTTGCACTGTGGAGCTGGGAGAGATCCTGACCAGGGGCTTGGACTCACCAAGGGGCCAAGCACACCCAGTACAGGGGGTTAAGGGACTCTGCACTCACTCCCTGCTCAGCCTCTTTCGTCGGCCCATCACAGCTCCATCTCCAAACTGACCCTGAACTTAGAGAAACAACCCCCACCCCTCAAACCAGTGCTGGGAGGGGCCTGCTGCCCTGAGCCAGCTCCTAAGCGGTTCTTGCCGCTGTGCATCCCGTGGGAGCTGCTCCAGGGAGATGAAGAGGGAGAAAACCAGCCTGTGAGCAGGTAAAGGCAGAGGTGAGTGCAGAGCCCATGGGATCGGACCCTTCCAGGGCAGGGCTGATCCTGAGAGCCAGGGCAGGGGAGAGTTGGAGGCATCCCCTTCCCGCAGGCAGGGCCAGGGCGGAGAGCAGGCAACAGCACCGCCGGGGACAAACACACACAAAGGCAAGAAGAAGCACTTGCTTTCACTGAGCGAGGGGATGGATTTGGGCCGGCAGCAGGGCAGCAGTTTGAGGAATCGCTGCTTCAGCGCTTTTTTAGTTTGGACTGGCGGGTTGCCTGGAAGAAAGAAGGAGTCACCAAGCAGAAGAAGAGTTAACAGAGCATCAGCCCCCGGTCCCGACTAGCAGCAGGGTTGGGCACCCGGCGCGGGGTGATCTGAGCGGAGGCAGCGCATGCAGTGTGAGGCTGGAGGAGCAGGAAGGCGAAACCCAGCCCAGGCTCTGGTCGGCCTTCCTGCTCAATCCCAGGACAAACCCAGCACTGGAGTATCCACCCTTGGGAAGGATGGGGACAACCCTGCTAGGCTACCCATACCCAGTGCCTTTTTACACCCCCATCGTACCAGGGTGCACTGGAGACTCCCAGGAACCCAGAGAGTCAGGAAAGGGCAGGGCCAGACTCTGTCCTTTAGCCTTGAGGACAAATACCTGCTCCCTGGGGACCCTCCCCGAGGGGCTCTGCAGGGAGGCAGGGTAGGGTGAAGCCCAAGAAGCAACCTGTGGCTGAGCCAGGGCATTGCATCCTCCCTAAGCTCGGGCTGGGTTTGATCCTGCTGGCACCCAAGGGCTGAAGGCAAAGCATGCACCGGACCCCCCATGCAGCCCAGACTGCAGCATGCACCCCCACCCCAGTGCAGCACTGGGACCCGAGCCCAGAGACTTGCTTTGAGACAGCCAGAAGGGGAACGGGGCTCAGGGCTTTGCCTTGGTCAGGCTACAGGGCTGGGTGAGGGACTCCCCACACCAGCCTGGCCCATGGCCATTGCATCCAAGTCACCCTGCATTAATAGTAGGTCCCCTCACTGTACTGACCCCACTGCCACCCCCTGTTCCCCCATTTGGACCCAAATGGTTTCACTCAGCCCCATCTCTCCCAGCTGGTGTTGCCCCATGGCTGCAGACCCCCTCCCTCCCTTCCCACAGTGCCTCAAGCCAGCAAACTCAGCGCAGGACTAACGCTGCAAGTAGGGAAAGGAGGAAAAGGAGGGGATGAAGGCCATGCTGGCCTCCAGCCTCCAAGGGGAGGCAGACATCAGCATGGGGACAAATGGGACAAAAGGTGCAAAGTCCCTTTGGGGCTCTGGTTTGTCGCTGTGTTTGCTCCAAGCATCCTGTACATCTGCAAGCAGCAGGTCACAATGCCTATGCATCCTGAGCCCTGGTTTTGGGAATGTTTCTCTAGGTTCTAGCAGATAGCTACCAGAGAAGCCCTTTCTCAGCCTTGTGGGGCTAAGCTGAGCCCCAGGAAAATGGTGTTGCATGGTATCCAGCTTCAGGACAGGGACATGGGTCAGCATCCAGCAGCCACTTCTAGGCAGGTTGTCCACAGGCAGAACCTGGGACCCTCTGAGCTCACACCAAGGCAGCTCCACCATTCTGGGGGATGGAGAATAGCTCCAGGAGGTCATGGTTCCAGCAGGACATCACACAAAGCCACTCAAAGAGGGCAAATTCTCCGCAGGGATGTGGCATCCACAGCAGGGTGACAGTGATGTGCAAATGTATAGAGATGAACAAATGCACCTCCTGGCATTTGTCAGGGGTTGACAGGGGCAAGGGTGAGGACCAGGATCTTGGCACTGGCAGAACAGCACAACCTGGCTCCTGTCTGCTCCAGGGTTTCCAGGCAGGTGAGGAAAGAGGATTTTTCCTTCCTAGAAGTGGGCATCAGTTGTACATAAACCATGAATTTGTCCCAGCTACGCTTCCGGGGCCTTAATTTGCAGAGGGAAAGGGAAATTGCACCTTTCAACCTTCCAAGGATGCTCTGGGACCAGGTCTCTCCAGCAGAGGTGAGCTGTGGGAAGAGACCTGGCGGACAGAAGTATCCACTTTGCTGAGAGAGAAGGGACGGGGTGGGCAGAGCAACACCCAATGCCAGGGTGATGGACCCAGGAGGGAGCAGGGCAGGAGGGAAACCACACAGCGAGAGAGATGCAACAGAGAGTAAACTGTGGTTGGACTCACAGGGGCAGCAGGTATAGGCACGTGCAGTAGGTCAGGTCGGGTGCAAGTTACACTTTAGTTTGTTATAAAGAAGGAAAAAGAAAAAAATAAAGAACATGGGCGTTTTCTCAAGGAGGAAACCAAAGGGGGCCCGATTCCAGGGTCCCCAGGACAGGGGAGGGAGCACATTCAGCACATGCAGCTTAACAACAGGAGAGGGGTGACCAGGACTGGGGTTTTGCTGTCCTGGCTTTAGTGAACACAAGGGCTCTGCTGGGTAGGACACACCACCCTCTTTCTGTCCCCAGCATCCAAACCACAGGCAAGTCTGGGAGCTCCCCCTTGCTAGGAAACAGCTCTGCCCGAGGATGAGAAGCAGAGCCCAACCGTGTGCTGCCACTCTGGACACAAGGGACATTGCAGCACGAAGCCCTGTCCCTGCCAGCAACAGCTCCATTTCTAGATGCCGCTCTGCTCTCCACCCTTCTGCAAAGGCCATCCAGCGGCTGGCACAGAACAAAAAGGGCTGGCAGTGTTTTATCTGCGGCGGGAGGTCTGCCGGGTTAAGCGGCTTGTCGCTTCCCATGCATCACTCCACAGCTCGGCGACTTCAAAACACACACAAACACACACAAACTGAGACTCCATCCTTGAGTAGCACCAGAAGGGGAAGGGGTTTCCCATCCCTGCCTCCACGTGTTGTTGAAATGAATCCCAAAGGCTGACTCCAAAGTGACCTACAGTGGGTAGATCCCTGCTCCCAGCAATGATTGCCATCAGGATGGCCACAGATCACTTTGTATTGAGCCACCAGCAGCTGATGTGTCCTTGGAGGCTGGATCCAGCCAATGCCACCATGCTGAGGGTTACCCTCAGCCCAGTGCTGGGCTGACACCTCCTTCCCATGGAGAACCCAAGCCTGGGCTGATCCATGGTCTCCCCAAAGGAAAAGCAGGAGACAGAGTCAGTTGGATGCATAACAATGTCCCTGTCCTCCCACAGAGCCACAGCCACCAGTGCCCTCCAAGTGAAAGCTGGATGGGGAGACCAACCCACCCTTTCCACGGCACCCTGCTGCTAGAATACACCCTACAATAACAAACCAACAGGCAGTACCAAAACTCCCCCATCACTCTCAGTAATCTGTCAATAAATGCATGATCATGATGGGTGGAAAATGTGCGTCCCACAACAAGACCCCCGCAGTGTCCCCAGCTCAGCTCCTGGGCACAGCACTGTTCCAGGAGGGGAGCAGAGCACCAGCAGCCCACCAGTCATGCAGCACACATCAGCCCCTGCTTGGCCCCATGGGGCGACATTGGGTCAGTTGGCAGGTCAGGAGGAGCTGATGTTCCAAGGCTGATCTGCCCCAGTACCCTGCCCTAGAAGCAGGGCTGTGGTGGTAGAAAGCAGCTGGGCAAGGGGACCTTCTGCCTTTTCAGATAGTCTGGCTGTGAAACAGGAGGACAGGATCAGCGAAGCATGGAGATCGACAGTTCCCAGAACACATTCTTTTCAGTAGAAGAGCCTCCATCCCCTTCCAAAGCACCACCTTTCCCCAAGAGGCCAGAGGCAAGTCCCCAGGCTCCCTGCCAGGATGTGGCACTGGGTCCATCTGGGCAGCAATGCTGAACCCAGCTGCCCCTAAAACCTGTGGCTGACAATCATCCCTGTGCAGGGCTCAGCCACTCAGGGAAGTACCCAGGCTCAGGTAGTGCCACCAACCACAGCTCTCTGGGGTCTGCAATGAGGGTCAGCAGGAGGAACAGTGAGTCTCCCTAGCTGCCCTGGGGAGGTCAGGATGTGTTCCACCAACAGCAGCTCTGCAAATGACCCTCATCAGTCAGCAATGCAGAGCCAACTGTAGCAAAGGTGCCAGACAGTCATCCATCAGAAGAATGAAATCAGAGCTGGCATCTCCCAGGGCCAAAGAGTCCCTGTCCTGGGGGTGGGACAGAGCTGGGAGCAGCAAAGCTGCCGAGTGAGCTGCAGTTTGTGGGACAGCAGAGGCTCGGGATCAGTATATTCCCCAGTGCCAGAGAGAGGAACAGCTGCACAACTCTTGTGCTGAGCAGACCCCAGAGGGAGAAGGTAGGGCCATGGGCCAGAATGGGCCAGAGAGCCAAGTGGGGCTCACAGCAGTGCTGGCCCCAGTTCCCATCCCCAGCCTGTGACAGTGGTCCCAGATAGCCTGGCTGTGCCCAAAGGAGATGGTGCAGAATAAGAATTTCTTCAGGCCACACCATGCACAAAATGTTGCGAGCAAGGAATGGGACAGGATACACATCCCGAGGGACAGTGGAGCTCAGGGGCTCCCCAAAAGGAGCAGACAAAGCTGCAGGACTGGGACAGCCATATGCATCACCCTGCTGCAAAACCCACACATCCTGCCCCCATCAGCACCTCCATGGCAGGGACATCTCTGGCAGCAGGAACCGGTGCATCCAAGGTGCCAGAGGAGCTACCCAAAAAAATGCCCCAGCAGAGCAGCAGCTCCTCTTGGCTGCGAGCAGTGTGTTCCACAAGGGAGCTGGTGCTCTGCATACCCATTACCCAGATGCCATCCATACCCTCCACAGTAAGGCACAGGGACAAAAAGTGGATGTGCTTCAGCCACACCCCAGCCAGATCCCAGGCAGCTCAGGGACATCCTCCATCAGAAGGGGGTTGAAAGCACCTCCTGGGCACAGCACCTTCCTCTCCTCCCCTCCCTCTGCTCTACTACTAACTGCTCCTCTGATCACTCCTAGCCTCACATTTCCCATTCCAAGATCTGGCTACCCACCGGGATGTGATCTGCAGTCCCTTCATATCACAGCATCCCCAGTGCCAGCAAGGAGGGAGAGGGGATGCAGGCAAACCAACCTCAAAACACATTCATGCAAATTCTGTTGGCAGCCCTTGCCTGAGCTGGGACTGTCCGTGGCACAGTCGAGGAAGGCAGCCAAAGGAAACAAGGCATCAGCACCATGCAGCTCCCTGCACTCCCACCCTCACCAGGCACAACCAACAGGTCATGTATCCATTGCTCTGACATATTTGGGGTCCTCTGCTTTGGCCACATCCAGCCCTATCCTCAGTACCCACTTGCCAATCCAGGAAGCTCGACACCCACAGCATCCTCTTCCTTCCCCAGCCCTGGCACAGCCCTGCAGGGAGGGCAAAGGGGCTCTAGCCTCTTTTCCAATGTTTCCCCCATAGCCACCAATTCCTGTAGCAGTGAGAAAGCTTTGCCCTGCATGGTGCTGCACCCCACATCCATGGCTCTTTTCTCCCAGCTCACACTTACCTCCTCAGCCCCAGTTACCTGCAGTCCTTTTCCCCATCATCTGACAAAGCCCAGCCCTCTGCATCCCATTGCCCTGAGACTCCACTAGCCCAGACAGTCTCCATCCCCCAGCACCCCACACATCACTGCATCCCAGTGCCTCAAGACCGAGATATCCCCCACCCTAATGCTCCCAGACACCCTAAATTTCTAGCATCCTGCGCCCAACACCACACATTCCAATGTCCACAAATATTCCCACCCAATATCCTAACACTCCGAAACACCCCCAGACACCCTCACTTCCCCAGTTCTCTACACCCTAATTCTGCGAGACATTCCAGTGCCCCCCTCAAAAGCCCTAAACCACACTAATCCTTCAAAAACTCCCCTAAGCACCCTGCAGCCCTTTGGACAGGAGGAGCACCTCCACCACAACATCCCCATCTCATTGCAACCCCATCCCCATCCCTGTCCCCATCCCACCTCCCCTGGTCAGGTCGATGATGCCCAGGGCATGGAGTATCTTGAGGCTGGAGCAGAGCAGCAGGATGATGCCCACCGTTTGCAGCCCCTGCAGATCCCAGGGCGCCTCAGCAGCTGCCATCCCCCAGACACACAGCCCCAGCCGGCAGCTGCTCAGGCAGCAACAGACCCAGCAACGCAGGAGAGGGGAGGGCAGGGGAGGAGAGACCTGCCTTGGCCCTCCCTCTTCCTGCCCCAGCACCTTTTGGGGTCCCTCGAGGCACCCAGGCTGCAGAGAAGGAGAGCCCACGAAAGTGCTCAAGGGACTTAGGGGTCAGCTCTCCCCCAGGGAACCACTGCACTACACAGCCTAGCACAGGCACCCACAAAGGGGTGCAGAATTGGCACCAGTGGGTGCATGGAGATGGAGGAGGCTCAGCCACACTTCCACCCCAACAGCAGCTCATGGTGGCACTGGAGCTGAGCAGTTTGCAGGGACCCTCGAGCTCATCATATACTACTGGGATACTGCTGCCACCAGCCCAGGGACCAGCGCTGCCTAGGAAATCCCCTCTGCCCCATCACAAACCACCAAACCTTCCCCCCAGCAGTGTCTCCACCTTGCGTGGCACGAGTTCCCTGCCTTGGAGCTCAGCCTTGTCCAGTGATCACCTCCACAGACATCTGCAACCCTCATCTCCTCCCTCTTCCTCTGCATCTCTGCACCAGCAAGTCAGTCACAGCCACAGCTGGGGGCTGCCAGCCCTGGGTACCTTGCTTGCTGCTGGAGAGAAATGTGCTCCACAGGGTGCCAAAGTGCCCCACAGGGTGCTGCCTGCGGGGCAGGCAGCATATCAGGGACAGCCAGGGTGGGTGCTCCCCACAGCCCACCCAAAGTCCTGCTTTGAGGGCTGCAGGACAGAGACTCCAGCCTGGCAACAGTGGTTATTAGAAAGTCTCTTTCAGACAGTTGTCTATGCATCTCTCACCTAAAAGCTGCTTCTGATGTGGCCACCTCCTGCCCCTGCAGTACAACAAGCCCCACGGCAGGCACACACGGGGGAATGAGACATTTTCCTGTATTCTTGGGAGGGGATGTTGCAGCCAAGCATGGATGGCACATAAGACTTCTTGCTACCTGCACTCTAGAGACCATGGACTCCATACTCCCTAGAGCCCAGTCCAGGGCATCTCTATTCCCACCTGTGCCCAGTCCTGGGGTCTAATCCTGCCCCTCACCGGGGAGAGATGAAGGAGACCCCATTGAGCTCCCACAGCACCCTGCAGCCCAACACAACCCTGCGCTAGAGAGTCACAGCCTCTCCCACTGGACTTGAAGGTTTCACCCTCCACCAACAGAGCAGGGCTATAAAGAAGGGCGGTTCCCATAGCCTCCTTTGCTCTCTACATTTCTTGCTTTTTCTCCAGTCTGTGATTTTCTCACTTCTCTGTAGCTGAGTGATCTTCTGCCCCTCCGTCTGCTGCCTCAGAGCTTATCCTGGGACAGAGTGGGGGCCCTGCTCCATGTCGAGCTGGGTCCCCTTGCTCCCCTCTCCAGGCACATCAGCAACAGTAAGAGCAAACCAGGCCAGAGGGAATCGGGAAGGAAGCAATGTGAAAAGTGATTAACACAAGGCCGGAGGGAGAAGAGATTCAACAAGCTAATTAGGTCTGGCTGGGCTGAGCAGGACGTGTCACCACGCAGCAGCAGAGGCACAGGGTGCACTACTGGTACTGTGGACCTTGGGGAGCTCAGGGCTGCTGGGAGAGCCAACACACCCTGCCCAGCCCCAGAGCCAGCTGACAAACCTGCTAGCCCTTGGAAAGGCAAGGCTTAAATCCACTGCACATGGGGCAATGTCTGGTGCAGCCCAGGGAACCCCAAACTTCAACGTGGAGTGCCTGCAGCTGCCCTGGGCTAGATTTCGATGCTCCGAGATCTACCCCCCTGCAGCAAGCTCACCTTGACCTCTGGAGTCTGTCAAACCCACCAGGCTGGATGATGCCCTGAGCCCAGGCACCAAAGCATCACACCCCAAAGGGCCAGTCCCTCCTGCAGCCAAGATGCAGCATTCCTGCCAAAGAGGTTCTTGGAAAGCCGGAGGAATCAAGGCTTGGCACAGGACTTTGCTCTCACCAGCACCTTGGGGATGCTCGCTTTCTCCACTCGCCAGAGGGACCCTCACACTGAGCCAGCCATGAGGAGGTATCCATACTGCTCACTGCCACCACCCTCCTACCTGGCACCTTTTAGGGTGGCGGTGGCACCCAGGCATGATGCTGCTCCCTCCTGTTTCTCCTCAGATTCTGGAAGGGTTTGGCACCCTCCCAGCCCTGCTTCTCTCTCCGTATCCCGAGCTCTGCGGTGGCAGCAGCAGCCCCCAGAGAAGGCAGAGGCCAGCATACTCCATGCTGGGGGCTCTCCAAGACACCCCCAATCCTGTCTGCCCCCCAGCATGTACCCTGAACAGGCAAGGCAGGAACAGCCCCGGGCGGGCACCAATTATCCTGCCGACAGCAATCTGCAACTTCATTTAATATTAATCTGTGGCTGGGCTACGCGGGTGGCTCTCCCGCCTTTTCCCTCCCGCCATCCCTCCTCCCAGCCGGGACCGATTGCTCTGCGCTGAATTATTGATGCTGCACTTCAAGAGGCAAAATTGATAGCATTTCTCTCCACCTGCCCCATCCTGAGTGCTTGGCCAAAGCAGGGTCTCAGCAGGGATCTGAGAGCCTCCTGCATGGGTCTGCCGGGAGATGTTCAGGGCTGGGGATAGGCACGATGGCACAGGGCAGAGGTGGGGTGACACAGTCCATCATTGATTACCCAGCTGGTAAACAACGTCAGTTCCAGCACTGATAACCCTGAAGATCCTGGAGCACAGTGCACTCATGGGAGCTCCATTGCTGCTGCCAGACAGTGGCTGTGCCTGTGCCACCAAGGCTGTGGAAGGGTCCAAGGGGGTACAGTGCCAAGCAGATAGGACAAGGGGTTCCAGACAGTCAGCACTTCTGTCCAAGCCCTTTCTCAGGGAAGTGCCAGCTCCAAATGAAGGATGGGGTGCTTGGGGCTTCATCCAGCTAAGTTTGGGAACCCAGCAAGCCTGGAAGTCCCCCAGGATCTCATTGCAAGATGCTCCCACTGAACCCTTCCCCTGGGCTTAGAGGAGCTAGCTCGGTCCCCTCTGGAGCTGCTCCATTCCCAGCCCATCACTATGGTGGCACAACACTTCCCAGCACAATCTATCCATGGGACACAACCAGCACAACCTGGGCATAGAAACAGCTGCAGGCAGGGAACCAGCAGGGATGGGGGAGGGAGAGCATGGGCCAGCAGCTGGAGCAGGAGAGGCATGGCCAGCAGCATCCATGGCTCCAGAGCAGGTGGCAGAGCCCTGTGTCCATTAGCAGACCCAAGCCATTAGTGTTTGGTTTCAGGCTCTTTGCGGTCTCTGAGCTGTCACTATTGACTGAGCCATGGCTTGTAAACAACCGCTGGAGGGGACACAGTATTTCCAGCCCCAGACACTGCCTGGGACCTTCCCTGGAGAGCAAAATCCTACCTGCTACCTCTCAAGTCAAGAGGGGAAATGACCTGTGCAACAGCATCTCACCCCCATCCCAAACCACTGCCGTTCACACACAGGACTCCTCGTACAGTGCCCAGGGCTCAGCTTAACCTCAGCCAATTTCTGCCCCTTAAGCAACATGTTTCCCTCTCCTCTGGGCACCTTTAGGCAATGGGAGCAATTGCTGGCAATCCAGGGCACCTGGATCCCATTCCCACCCTCACACCTGGGGTGCATCTCCAGCCAAGCCAGAGGGAACTGCAGCTCCTCAGCACGGGAATGTGGGTGGAGTGGGACAGGCATGCTCCTGTTCCTTTGGGAGGGGTGACAGATGACCAGGACAAGGTTGGACACAGGACAGCCCATCTCCAATGTCCTGCTCTGGCCCATACTACGGAAAAGTCAGTTACAGATGGACAAGGAGTGTGCCTCAGCAAGCAGAGGAGCCACACAAAGCAAGGAGTGGCCCCTGCCTTGTCCTGAGCCCCTCGGCAGGGTTGCTGCAGGGGCTGGGGGCTCTCTGTCTCCACTCTTTCCACCGCACCTGGGAGCTGCAGAACAGCTGCAATCAGTGCCACCGATTTTGGTCCAAAGCTTCGAGCAGCTATATGGGGAAACAAAAGCACTGGGAAGGGGGGTCTGGAAGGCACCCCCAAATCACCAGCAGAACTGGGGAGGGGGAATCCACCCTGGGCAGAGTCAGCGTGCCCTCCCCCAGCACTCACAAAACAGGACGTCTGCCAGGTCAGCTCCTGCCTCAGTATCCCTCTTGATATGATCCATCTAGGAGTGCTGCTGTTGGAGCACAGGGACTTAGCAAGCAGTTAAGCAGTAATGAAAACTTCCACCCACCTTTCCTGTCCTGTGATCAGGCTCACAGGATCAGAGGGAGAAATCCTCCCGATCTGCTCCCTTCCTCCCTATCCCCAGGCACAGGCAACCTGTAGGTGCAGCCTTGGGGTGCTGTCTGCTCCACTGCTTGTGGAGGGGAGCATTCACCACTACACCCAGCCTGTGTGGGAGCCAGTGCTGGAGAAGCAGAGCAGAGTATCCCAGGGCACCAGTGGACCGGGGAAACTGTTTGTCTCTTCCTCACCCTGTGCATGTCCCGATGCCAGGGGCCGGGCTGGCTGCGGCATGCTTCAGAGAGGTATGGGCAGGGGCTGGCAGGGCTGGGGGGGACCCTTCACACAACCAGCACCGTGGGAGTCCAGGGACCACCCAGCCAAGCAGTCCTGATCTCCCTCCCGCTATGCACAAAGCAGAGTCCCCCGAGTGGATCCAGACTGTGCCAAGTGTGTCCCGTGCACACCACTCAGCAGCTCGTACATCCCACCCATAGTGGGACAGCTCCCTCCGTGTCCCCCCACCCTGCCCAAGGGCCACAGGGGGCCTTGGGGAGAGCCAGGAGCAGGGAGCCCAGCATGCACCCATCCTGCCTGAGCCTGGCTGCTCTGCAGACTGGTGCTGAGTCCAACACCTCATGCACAGGGTGAGGTGACCGTGGTCTCTGGTAACACCTTACTCCTGTGGAGGTGCTGGAAAACACCCTGGTGCCCACATATACAGTCACACACAGTCGCAGCCCACAGCACCCCAGCACACATCAAAGTCACCACCATACAGCAGACACCCTGCCAGCCCTGTCCCCTCCCCACATCCCCAGCCACTGGGACAGGCAGGATGCTCTGCACCTTGCATCCTATGCCCTTCCAAGCAGCCTACAGACGCCGTATCCCAGGACTCTCTCATGGATGCAGAAGCTTTGGAGCATCCTTGGGGGCAGCTCTGGACACCCACCACCTGCCCCTCGTGTCCCCAGAGGTGACAGCACCACCCACACCCGTTACCTTCCAAAGACACAGGCTCGAAGAGGCCAAATTGCTCCAGCACCTTGACGAAGAGGACCAAGACCACCAGCACCGCAATCATCTCAAGGCCTTCCAGGTTCATGGTGGGGGTGTCTCATGGCCCCTCACCCCCTCATTCCTCCCCACCACAGTCCTTGAGCCCCCTCACCCCAGCACCTCAGCCGCCAGACCACGCATCCCCAGGGACACCTNTCCAATGACACCACCTCCATCGATTTGCTTAATGCAGTTGCTAAGGAAACGGGCCACAGATATTAAAAGGCACTCGGTTCCCAGGGGGGGACACAGGGAGGGGCAGGACGCTGGGCACTGGCAAAACATCCAGGATGGGGATGACTCAGATTTGTCCTCTGTGCCCCAGACATGTGTCTGCCCCATGGGGACCAACTTGGCTGAATACTACAACATCTCCCTCCTGGAGAGTGTCAGGGGCAGTAACTCCATCTGCCCCATTTCCAAGCAGGCAGATGGGTCCACCTGTTTTGCTTGGGAACACCACGGGAAGATGGGGAGCAGGTCTGGGAGAACAGGCTGAGAGCAGAGGCTGTGATGCAGGATGCCCAAGACACTGCCAGAACCCCAAATGGTGCAGTGATAAGCAGGAGAGGAGGAGATGCAGGAACTAGGGACCCAGCCAAGGTCACACAGAAGCTGGAAAAAGAGGGTGAACTCGAGCACAGAGGATGTGTGCCTCGAGCACACATCCACACACAGCCAACAGGGCTAAATTTAGTTCCCCTGCTCTTTTTTAACAGCATTCCAGCCCCTGCCTGGCTGTTTGATTACAAGCCACAGGGACTGCTGAGGATCCAGGTGCCCGTGGTCACTGCCCATCACCAGGGCTCAGCACCCCTTGAGGTCTTCTCCCAGGGAAGCTCCCCCATAGCTTCCCCCAGGGATGCCACCGGCACTGCCCGTCTCCAGACGGACAATTCCCACATGGCGCGTGATGCCAGACCAGTCCTAACTCCAGCACGAGTGTGGTAAGCAGGGAGCAGGGCTGCCCACATGCCACTGCTGCCCCCCACTCTTTCCAGTTCACCCCAGGAGCAGCCACAGCTACAGGTGGGGTGGCCATGTCCAGGCTATGGAGCAGACCCCCAGCAAGAGCTCCCAGCAGGGCTGCCTCACACCAATCTCCCAGGAATCCCCCTCTCCAGCCCAGTAGGCTGCAGGTTTGTCCCCAGCAGGGGATGGAGAGGGCTGGTGTCTCACTCCCAGGTCGTGGCATAGCCTGGCTATCTAGTGGCTCCATGCTACCAGGCTCAGCATCTCCTGCCCACCTGGGGCACATTCTTAAGGTTGTTCTAACACCAGCAGAAGATGCCAGAGATGCATCAGAGGCGTCTTGGGGAAAGAGCTGAAAGTCTTCCCTGGGGAAACATTCCTCAGGCAGGAAGTTTTCAGACCTGGCATTTCCTTTTCCTGGAAAGAAGTGAGTTTCCAGGAACTGAGCCTGGATTTCATATGTCTGCCTCGCAGTTTCGCCCTTGAGTCAGTCCCTCCCGCCTGGGGTGGCACAGACCTGTTGCATTCTTGCAGGAAGTTTCCCACTGACATCAACTATGTTTTAAAGCCACTTTTCTTGCTGAGTCCCAGTTACGACGTATCCTCTCCTCAAGTCTCCAGCTGCTTCCAGTGCCGATGCCTAGCCTGCAAGCCATGAATCTATTTTTGCAACCTAGTTTTGGCCACACATAGAGGGAGAGGAGCCCTTCCAGCCTGATCCAGAGGGTTTAAGGCAGCTTCTCTGCAAAGGGAACCTGCTGAGCCCATGTGAACGGCCTGTCATCGGCCTCTCATATGTCTCTGGCAGCATTATGGGATGCTGGGGCTGAAGGGTACAGAGGCAGGTCAGTCGCCAAGCGACAGCTTTCCCACCTGCCCTTATGCCTCTCCTGTGCCAGCCGTCCTCCCCAGCAGAGCAGTGATAATTCTCCCACTGGCCGCCATGTCAGGATTACACATTTCCACGCTGGAGCCATTAATAAAAGCACTCCACTGTTTGCTTCCAGCATGACACAGAATCCCACCAGGACCAGCCCAGGCATCCGGCACTGGTCCCATGTCCCAGTGCCACACACTGTGCCCAGCTCCCAGCACCCCCAGATTCCCCAGGGTTTCTTCCCAGAGCGTATTCCCTCTGACCGAGGGCAGCTCCAGATGGGCTAAGTGTGACAGAGGACCACCTCTTCACCTCACCAAGGTCCCCAGGGATGTTACTCCATCTGGAGCTGCCCTCAGGATGGAGGAGACACATGGGACCACATGTGAGACTTCACCAATGGAGCCAGACCCGCAGCTGCCTGCAAGGGATGCTCAGAAGCATATGTACCCCACCAGAAGTGTGGGACAGGGCTTTGCCCTCCATCCCACTGAGGGGCATCACTTGCAGGGGTGCTCCTTGCCCCCGCAGCCAGTCAGCATTTGGCCATGCTGTGGGAAGAGCCTCAAGGCCCTGGCTGAGCTGTGCAGAGAGAAGTCTCACAGATGGATGGAGCAATGCATACCCCAGGCAGGAGAGGCTCTGCACGTCCCCAGACATGTGATGCCAGTTTCACCCCTCCTGCCCCGCTCCTCGCCTTGGTGTCTCACCCTGTAAACCTCTGGCACTCACATCCCACAGCAGTGGGGCTTGGAGAGACCCTTCACCAAGGAAACTGGGACCCCCACCACATCCCAGAGCTCCCCAACACACCAGCTGAGGACCGAAGATGTGGATTATGCCCAAAGGGACCCAGAACCCCAAAATGCAGATTGAGGCCCAAGCATGAGCTCCAGGTACCCTACAAGAGTGGGAGGCTCCAAAGAGTCCATCTGCACCCCCATCTCACAGCGAGGGGCAGCAGTACCTAGACACCGGCAGCACGGTAGACCCCGGAGCAGCCCTGGATACAGCCCTGAGCCACAGCTCAGCCCCGGGGCTGCCACCGGCTGCTCTCACACACAGTGGAGCAGGAGCAGGGCCAGGAGGAACAAGTTAAGTAACTGAGGAGGAGATGAAGGTATTCCAGAGAGACAGAGAGGGAGTCCCCAGTCCACCTCTCCCACACCAAGCATCTGGCTTGCTTCACCGCTTGGTTGTGGAAGTGGACGGGCCAGGCCACCCTGTCCCCCCATGCCCCCAGCCCCGTACCTTCAATGCCGCTGATGATTTTGAAGCAGCGGGTGGTGAACCAATAGGAGATGAGGAGGAGGATGGCAATCAGGGAGGCATAGAGCAGGCTGTCGTTGTGTAAGGATGTCCTCTCCATGGCTCCATCCCCTGTGCCCGCTCGCGCCCCCACCCAGCCCCGCCGTGCTATCTGGGGCAGCCCTATCTCGGCAGTCCCCCTGCCAGAGGAGCCGGCCACCGCGGGCAGGGAGGCGGGGGGCCGCGCGGGCAGGCAGGCAGGTAATTGGGAGCGTTGTGTGAGAGCCAGGCTCCCAAACCAATTACCTTAATTGTGCTCAGACAGCACATGGCAAACAGTTAAAAATAACCCTCCTGGCCCGGGGGAAGAGTGGCACCATCAGCCGGGAGAAGGAAGCAGGGGGCAGAGAACAGAGGGGCTCATTACCCATGTGGCTGTGTCTCAGTGCCATGAGGCCAGCAAGGCATCACCACAGCCCAAGGGCGTCTCTAAGTTCGCTGATGACCTTGGGATCCTCAGGGCTCAGCCCCTTGCTGCCACACCACAGGTGAAGCTGAGAGTCCTGGAAACGGGGCTCCCTAGGGAATGATGCCGCCAGGATCTTTGCTGATGCCTGTGTCCGTCCTTGCTCCAGACACGGGGCCTTGAAGGAAGGTGTCTCTGCAGTTCTGCCATCCTGGAGAGCTGGGTCTGGCAGAGAGGCACTGTCATCTTGTTCCCTGTGTCCCACAGCGGCAGCTCCCCAGGGATGGCTGCGATCAGCATCTGTTTTTCTCAGCCTGGAGTCAGAGCCAACCAGCCTGGTTCCTGCTCTGTGATGCCAGGTGCATTTAGATAGTGCCACTGTGGGTTTGGGCACACTCACTCACAGATCCCAAACCATGTGGGATTAGCTGCACCCATGCCTGAGACACGTCTGGTCCCTGCACAGTGCTTGGCCCTATCTGCTGCCGCATGGGACATATGGCTGAGGAAGACACTGGACCCAAGTGTCTCATCCCAAACCCTCTTTGCATACAGCATGTCCCATCCCTACCCTGCACCCACAGCCAGGGGTTGTGGCCACCTGAGTGTGGGTGAGGAGTACAGCATTGCCCTAGCTGTGCCCCTTTCAGGGAGCAGAATCCAAGCATCCAGATCTGTCCCTCCCTTCTCTCTCCCGCAAGATCAACTGCTCTGAGGATCCACAGGTGACACAGGACAGGATGGCAAAGTGGCCCTGGCACATGCCCATGGCTCAGCAATGGGGACAGCAGCAGGAACTGTAACACTGCCCCAGGACCAGCTATGCCAGGACAGGCAGCCCAGGCTGGCACTGAGTCCATGCTGCCTGTCCCACTTTGGGCTGTGACAATAACAGCCATGAAGTATCCCCCACCCAGCCACCCCCGCCCTGGCTCTCTGGTGTTGCCGGCAGCACAGCCCTGCCACATGGCTAAATTTAAACACTCTGCCAGCCACCTGCTGGGTGGTGTATAAATAACTCCTGGAGTGGGGTTTCTTGCCCAAAAAGCAGCTCCATGTACACAGGGTGCCACAGGCACGCATGGGGCAACACCCAGAGCCACCAGATAGCCAGGTGGCTGGTCCCTGTCTTGATCCTCCCAGTACCACCAGCAGCTGAGAATGGGGAACTGTCCCCCACCACGAGATGGAGCAAATGGGGACAGAGCAGGGCAATCATCCATCGCCAAGGGACCTGCCTCTTCAGGAGGGGACCATGCACCTTGACTGTGGCCAAGATCTGCCCTCCTTGAGAGCCACCCCTGTGGCTACCCCTAAAGTGCTCTTTGCCCAGTGCAGCAGGGTGTCAGGACACTACCTCCACAAAACGTGCCATAGGACCTGCTGGGCCACAATGAGGTGATGGTCCCTGGGCACAGCTGGGCAGCTGCTGCCCAGGTGCCTTGAGTGCTCCTGACCTGCTGGGGGGCCAGCCTGATGGATAGGAATTTCTCCTTTTTTTTGGTTCTCGGGGCCATCATCCATTAGGGAGAGTTAAATTTAGGTTAAAGCTGATCCCTTATTACCTTGCTGCTAATCAGAGCGCGAGCAGATTATTAATAAGCACATTAAAATATTGGTGAAATGCTATTTTTGGGAGGTGAAGTCACAGTTTTAATCTGGTTAATTGATTGAGTCATTTCTCTTTGCCCTCTCTGGCGACCCGTCCTTGGCCAGCTCCGCAGGGCATCCAGCCAGGGGGCCCCTTGCCCCAGGCCCACCTGGTCAGGCACCCAGTGCCTTCTGCAGTGAGCTTCAGGGGACCTCCTTCACCCAGGCAGGAAGGGTGGGGGGTTACTGCCCCCACAGAAGGCAACAATGGAGCAGGATAAGAGCCGGAGAGGGGTCAGCATCTTGGTGACCCAAGGATTGGAGCAGCAGCTGAGGAGGAGGGGATCTGCAGAGGGGAGAAGGCTGTGCGAGCCCCACATCCCACATCCAACTCAGAGATGCCCGGCTTTGGGTTTCACCCCACTTTGGCTTGTCCCAGAGCTTGGGAGGACACCAAGAAGAGGGTGAGGGTAGTCACTGCCCCATGGCCAGCCATGCCGTCTGTGCCCATCCACACAATCCCATGCACACCCAGCAGGGCTGTAGGCAAAGTCCTTGGTCCTGCTCAGCACCACACATGGTCACTCCAGAGACCCAGTTCCAGGGGACACATGCTACAGCCCCAGTGCCATAGTACCCAGCTGCAAAGCCCAGGACACTGGGAGAAGGACCTGCAGGACATCCTTGCAGGTGGTGGAGTTTGGGAGCATCCCAAGGTTCCATTCCCTCTTTGCTCCATCACCTGCGGCTCTGCCCCTCATGCCTTGGGCCAGACTCAGCTGACTCATCCTCTGCCCCCTCCACTCTGGGCAAGTTGGCTGGTGCCCAATGGAGCCAGCTAGCGGGGATGGACCTGGCACTGCCTGCGGCACACCCAGCCTCCAGAGCCTGGCATGCTCCTGGGCTTGGGGGACTGTCCCCTTCTTTGACTGGGAGCCTCCATCCCAGGGCTCTGGTCCCTGTGAGTAGGAAGGTAGCGTGCCAGCTGGGCACGGCTCACAGGTCAAATACTGCTCCTGCATCCCAGCCTCCAGAGCTGTGCCAAGTTCATCTCCATGCTATCCCTGCATTTCTCTGGCCCCAAGGACAGGCACAGGCTGTGGAGACCCAGGGGTTTCCCCAGGCAAGGAGGGGACAGAACCTGGGAGGGGTTTTCCAGGCAGGCTGGGTCCTCGCAAAAGCAGTGCAGTGAGGCGTCACGCTGCCACATTGGCCTAACAGCTTTCCCTGCACTCACGGTACGGCGCATCCCTTCCCAGCACTGTTGGGGCTCAGAGGGGCAGCCCAGTGGTCCTCAGCAGGGCAAGGCCATGGGGATAGCAACTTTGTCCCTGCACAGGAATGCAGAGATAGGGGCGGGAGTAGGCCACCCAGAGTCCCAGCACACACAGGCGCATGATGACCTCCCCAAGGTGCGCCCACTGGGTTTAAGAGGTGGTTCTGGGTTCACACCCAGAAGAGGAGGTTCTGGGCAGCTGGCAGGGCAGTGCAGGGGCTGGCACAAGGGTGAGGCTCCTGCCATGGCAGTGACAGCAAACCAGGAGCACACAGCATGCAGCTCCGTCCCCAGGACCAAGCATCCCAGGACAAAAGCACTGGTAGATGCAGGCACCAGGGTGTGTCCCTGCCCTGGCTCGTGGGGCACACCCAGGGCTTCTTTGTCCAGCTAGACGGAGGGCACAGCTCCAGCCCCAGAGGAGTTGGATTCCTTGACATGTCAGGGAATAGTCAGACCAGCTGCAATTTATCTGTACAGCAGTTCTTTCAAGGTTCACTTTGCATCAGTCCCCTCCCCAAATAAAACATTCCCCTCACCCCAGGTCCACAGGGGGCCTTCAGGGGTTGTTGTTGCCTCCTGGAACCATCTTCAGCTTTGCTCCTCACGGAGCTCAGTGCAACCCCTCCACCAGAGGCTGAAGAACTCAGCACCTAAACAGCATTTTTCCCCTCCCCCAAAAACCGCACAGAGCTCACCAGACAGACACCCCCTCTCACAGAAGAGAGATCCCGTGTCCCCCAGGGCGGCACCTACCTTGGGAGAGAGTCCCGGTGACAAACTGGTAGAAGAAGCGGATCACCCGGCCCAGCTGCCTCTTGCAGCGCTGCTGGCAGTGGCTCATGGCTCCAGCTCCCGGCGCTGGGGAGGGACCCAGCCGCACCCCCTCCCGGCTGCCAAACAGCCCCCCAGCTCCTCCGAGCAGCGGGCGATGCCCGGGGGAGGACTGAACCTTTCTGCCCGGAGCGAGCCTGCGGGCATCGGCGTCCGGTCCAGCCCGGCGGAGCGGGCAGCGGCAGCGCCCGGCAGCGCGGCAGCCGCCGGCCCCGCTCCCCGGCGGCGGGCAGCGGGAAGTTTTGCGCCGGGATGCTCCGGTGCAGGTGGGCAGTGGGACAGAGGGTTCGGCGGCGATGCCCCTCCCGGGGTTCGGGCTCACGAAAGCTGACCGCTAAGAGGGAGCGGGATGTCCGGGTTCGCTCCCCCGGGCCGTGCCCGCCCGCCGGCCCCCTCCGTGCCGCAAAGTTGCGGGGAGCGGCGGGGAGCAGCGTCAGGGGGATGCGGGGTGCCAGGGAGCCCAGCGGTGCCAGCCAGCTCGCCGGCAGAGGCAGATGGACGCCTCCCTGGCTGGCAGAGCCTCGGGTTGCCCCTGGCTCCTGATCCGCCCCTTGGCACCAGCTCGACCCGGCACTTCACGCCCCGGCTGGCCGGGAACCAGAGGCAGGTTGGTATGGCAACCCGCAGACTCCACAGGTCTCGCTGACCAATGAGGCACCGCTGCATCCCAGGGCCGCCTCTCTCCAAGAGCAGGCAAGGATGCTCCTTCCGGAGGGAAGCCGGCACCGAGAGCATCCTGCATCCTTGGGCATCAGCCATCCACTCCCACAATCAAGTGTTGTGAGCATCCTGCATCCCTGGGCATCGGTCCTTCAGCACTGCAAGTGTCCTGCATCTCCAGGCATCCACTTCTGCTGGCTCCACATAGGGGAGGAGACAAGGATGGGTGCCAGGATAGCAGGAAGAGGAGTCAGGCTCCGAGACCACCCAGGCTAAGAGCTGCTCGCTCCAAAGCTCAGCCTGGCAGCGAGTTGCTAACTTGCACAGTATGTCAGAGCCAGAAGACAGACTGCAGTGTGGTGGCAGTGGGATTTCCCTGCTCCCAGAGCCAGCCTGAGATGGTCTGTGCAGACTCAAGACAACACGCCTTACCCAAGTCCCATTTTCCCAGCTGTATTCCATCTCTACAGTGCATTCACACCCCATAGCAGCAGGATTCTATCAGTTCTGAATCCATCCAGGCTCTATGATCTCATAAATTTAATCTCTTATTAATAGGGAAGGAAGCGAACAAAAAGGGACCTCATGGAAATTACAGCTTCTGCTCCCTCAGGGATGGAAAAGAGGGTGGAGCCATGATACAGCCAGGAACAGCCGGATTGTCCAGTCCCTACCAATACCTCAAGAAGGAGTCCCAAGGGAAGGGGGAAGAGCACCACCACCTCCCACCAACCCTGTACTGGGCTTGGCATAGGGGAAACTCACCTCCTGCTCCCCCAAAGGAGGGCCATCCCCTCCAAACCAAGCTCCCCCTGGCTTATACAGGCTATGGCCCTACAAAAGAGGAGCATCTGCCCAAAAGAGTGTCTCCACACCACGGCATGACAGTGTTCCAGGATAGGGGGGACCCACAGCAGGGGATGCAGCACTGGTCACTGCATAGCTGAGCCGGGTTTGGAGAGATCCTAAACAAGGCACAACACACAGCACAGCACGGACTTGCAACCCTATTATAATACACCCACAAAGCCCCAGGCCAGGGAAGGGCTGCAAGGGACATCAGTCTCACAAGGGGAAGGGGCAAGTCCAGGCCAGCTTAGGCAGAGTGGGCATCTCAGCAGACAGAGACATAGATGTAGAGACAATCTGTGAATGCAACACCTTGACTGAATCTGTGAACCACTTGCCCCCAGCTGAAAGTTCAGAAATTTGGGTAGCCAGCAGTGCCCAGTCCACTCCTGCCACCTTCCAGGGACTGGTCTGCGGTTTAGGACCCTCATCCTGTCTACAGTATCCAGGAGCTCTGCTCCTGGCTCAACCCCACAACACAAACACTTTGGGACAGTTTCTTGCAGTGATCAGGTCCCGTGAGCTGTGCGATACAAGGCCAGATCCTGCAAATGCACGACGCCCCCAGTGCTGGGAGAGAGGGGCAGCTCCGCAGCATCTCCACGGGGACCAGCCAGCACAACTCAGACCAAGGCAGCTGCAGCATCCCAAAGGGCCGCGAGATACAGGACAGGTAACAGAACAGCCACAGGAGGGTGCCAGAGCCCACAGTACGCGACAGCAAACAAAGTTTGCAGATCCATCCCAAACCCTACCACCCAGCTCCTTGGAAGCCAGTTTCCATCTGACAGAGAAAGTTGCTCCGTCCCAGCATGTCCCGGGCAGGTGAGACATGCAAGTGCCATCCTGTGCACCCTGGTCGTGACGGTCATGCGGGACAGGGAATCTCCTGTCCCCTCCAGATCAGCAGACGTTGGCCACCCTGGTCACTGATCCTGCTCCTCCCTGGAAAGGAGGGCAGGAATTCAGCACAAATCAAAAGCAAGCCAAAAGGCAAGGCTGTTGAGCCCAGCCTTACACAACTTTTCTTGCTAAAGACCCCACCTGGGTCACATCCACCACGGGTGCCACTGCAGGGGGCATCCTGCCAGCCTCCTGCCCCCCAGCCCAGCCTGTGGTTCTCCCAGACCTGCTCCCTGCTTACGGAGGCCACTGGTTCCCCAGCCCCTGCCCCAGCAGCATCTCCAGGTGAACTCCATTCCCCACAGTGCCTCACTGTGGGGCAAGGGACGTCATCTCCCAAAAAGATACTTCAGAGTCAGCTTGTGTCCCCAGAGCATCTGCTGGGCCCACAAAGGGGACATGCCGTTGCTGGAGCTGCGGCAACGGGAAGGAGGAAGACTATGGCTCCAGGCTCTGTCTCCAGCTCCAGCACGTGCTCCCACCATGTGCTTTGACCCTGGCAAAGAGAGATACTGCCCGCACCTCCTAATGCCGAGCCTGCACCGGGGACCAGCCCAGCTCCCCGCTGTAGGGGATAAAGGGCAAATATGAAGATTGAAGACCAACATTTTCTCTCACTTCCCTGCCCCAGTCCCATGTCTGCCTGCGGACTGTGCTGGGATACCTCCGGCTTGGAAGCACAGGAGCCGGGACAGGCAGTACAGGCCATGCGACGCACCTGTGATGTCACGGGTGGGGACACGGACTGCCCACGCTCCCTGCCCCACGCTCCCTGCCCCACGCTCCCTGCCCCACGCTCCCTGCCCCACGCTCTGTGCGGCCGCGGTGCCGCTGCCTGACGCTGAGAGGAGCCCCGGCACAGCGCAGCGGAGCGGCGGGAGGTGAGCCGGGGACACGGCTCGTTCAGACGGCTGTGGCAGCTGATGGCACACGGGGGACAGGAGAGGACACGTGTTGTTGTGTCGGAGCGTGGCCCTGCACGCGTGTGAGAGGATGCACGGGAACAGTAAAGGCCATGCGGCCACCACAGACATGCGGCCACCACGGTCCGCTGGCAGTCCCTTGGAGGCTGAAGAGACAGTGACAGCACCGCCGAGGAGGAGGACACGACACATCTGCCCACACCAGAGCCATTGCTTCCTTTCCTGCCCAGGTCCTCTCCTCCCGAGATGGCTTCCTGGCAGATACATCCTTCCTAAGCCACCGACTACCGGGCTGGTACCTGCCGAGGAAGAGCAGCGAGCTGCCGGGGGAATTCACGCTGGTTGCTGGCCATGAAATATTCATTAGCACAGCCGTCAAGAGAAGGGAGGAAATAAAAGATAAACAGAAGGGAATGGGGGGAGAAGACATAGTGCTTGCAGGCAGCTCAGCATGGCACTGACAAGCCCATGGAGTGGCTGAATCAAGGTCTTTGTACCAGTCATCACACCAGTATGTGGGTCCCCTGCTGTCCATGCAAAGCCTGATTCACTGTCATGGGTGTCGCGGGCACATAAACACCCCTAGAAAATGCAGCCAGGAGAGAGCAGTCCTTGCAGGCACATCCAGCATGGATTGGTAGGGATGCCCTGTGACATGCACATCACCAAGGGGCACCATGCTGGGTTGGGGGTCAGAGACTGTTCCTGCCTGTGCCAGCCCTGGGTGGTGCCTGGGCTTCAGATCATTTCAACCTGGGCTACACCCCGCAGGGACAACACCAGAGAAGGGCCCCAGCCCAGGGCCACCTTGGCCAGGGTATCTGTGGGCTCTCTGGAGTCATCCTGTGGCTGGCAGAAAGCAGATGCCAACATTTCTCTCAAGGAGGAAGGGCTGTCAGGATGGTAAGTAGTAATGAGGAAGGGCAATCAGGGAAGGAAGGAGGAAAATTTCCATTACCAAGGAAGGAGCGGGAAGGATGCAGGACATCCTGCAACCCTGTGCCAAGCCTCAACCCACCACTCAGGCCCACAGCAACTGAGCAGATGCTCTGTTCTCTTTCTAAATAATTCAAACTCACCTTTTTTGGGGCGATGAAGGGCATACACATTCCAGCAATGTCAGACTCACAGTTGCTTGGCAGGAACAGAGCAGGTCCTGGCTTGAGGGAGAGCTCAGCAAGACTCACCCCAGAGCCAGGATGTGATGAGGGAGAAGGAGGTGGACATCTTGGCAGCAGGGGTCACTTCAGGAGCCATGAGCTTCTGGTTCCAGATACACCACATCGAGGTGAGTGGCTCCGTGGGATCCCAACACCTCTGCCACCAGCAGAGGAAGGCTCAGCCCAGCCAGCCCCGTGTGCTGCTGCTCTGTTCTTGCCTCCTCCCAGCCCGGGGAAACCGCAGCCTCCGGGTCTGGGGGAAGTGCTGAAAACGTGATGCCAGAGAAAATAAATAAGGCAGCTAATGAGGTAATTTGCATAGCTATTAGCAGTCAGGATTTGCAGCGGGTCTGACATGGGATGTGCTGTCAGAGTGAAGTGCAGCCTTAGGGCTCTGCTGTGCTTGCAGAGGGAAACACAACACAGCTGTGCTGCACGGGCACACCGCAGGCACCCACCGCAGGCAGCCGCCACCCCACCGCCGGGGACGCGAGCGGGGCAGGAGCAAATCCAGCAAGGAGGTGGAGGAAGGCTCGGAGCGGGGCACACGGCCTGTGAGGAGCTGCGTGCTCTGACCGTGAGCCCCTCCTGCCTTCAGCCACACACCCCGCAGCTTGGCCCTAGGATGTACAGACCATGGGCCAGCACACAGCTCCTACCTTGCCAAGGCACAGAGAGCATCCATGAAAGGATGAGCTTGCGAAGGCCAAGGAATAGCTGCCAGCAGCCCAGACTGCCTCGCAGGGCAGCCCTGCATTGTCACAGCCAGCTGGCTCCATGTGCTTTCCCATCCAGAGCTGGCCACAGCTCCTTGCATCCCTTACATCTGCTTGCTCCCTTGAGAACCTGGCCTAAAATACATCCCAGGACAAGCACAAACCCTTTCCTACCCCAATCTTTGCCGCCAGAGAACCCAGCTCACTCTGACTCCCAGCAGAAGGTGCAATTTTTGGGATGTAGGACTGTGCATGAAGCATAACACCATCAACAGCTCTGCATCACAGCTGCACCCATCCTTGGCTGTTCGGGTCAGGAATCATTGAACTGCAGCAGGCAGGAGGGCACTGGTCATCCTGGTACATTCAGGAATGCAGGGGCAACACACCTGCACCCTGTGACACTGCTGGATCCCCATCCTGCTGTGCCCAGTAAATTGGTCGTGTGATGGAGAGGAATGGCACTCAGGGCCACTCTCCTCGGGGCTGCCAGGGCATGTCTGGCTTTGATCACAAACGTGTGACGACAGCTCAGCTCGTTCTCAGCTGGTGGATCTTGCTAAGAAACGCATGTGACGCGATCTGCCTGCTCGGGAAGGCGCTGCCAGGGAAAGAACCCAGCCCAACGCCGTGCACTGGTCCCGCAGCACCCGCTCACCAGCAGCTGGCAGGCAGCAGGTGATGGGGCAGCAGCCTGGCTCTGTGCGGATGGGGCACCCCCACCATCTGATGGCAGAGACAAGCAGAAACATCCAACAGATGGGTGGTTGGACAGACAAACAGACACAAACTCCACCACCAACTTGGGTGGTGCGTGCCAGGCCAAGATGAAGGTCAGAGCCCCACAGGGTCCACCCTGGTGTGTCCATCACCCCCAGAGCCCCCGTGATGGCCCCCAGACATCCAGGTTACACTGAGACACTGACTGCTCCGACGCCGATTTTTTTTCCCGTCAGTTCTGCTAAATATTTTAGGTATTTACACAGAAAAGCTCTCTGTGCTCGGCGGCATGTCGGCCCCCTTGGCATCACACAGGCGGCCACAGACACACCCCCGCCTGCCAGGGCATGAATAATTCATTGACCCCATGAACAGGATAGAACCGGCGGGTTGGAGGGGACAAAGTTGGAGGAACGGCTTCATCAACCCCCGCCCCGGCTTCTGGGGGGCACCCCGAGCGTCTCCATGTCCTGCAATAGGAGGGCAGAAAACTGCACCAACAGCTGCAGGGAAACAGAAGCACAGGGAAGGGAAAAGAGCCAGAAGCTGAACCCAGCCCCGGTAATAGGGCTGACACATCGAGACTGAGCTGTAAGCAAGTAGAACCATAACCTGCCTGGACCATCGGGGGGCATTTCAGAGCTTGCTGTGTCTGAAAAGCACAGCGATGTTGGAGGCACCCAGGATATACCAGGCAGTGAGGCAGCGCAGCCCCCAGGACCTCTAAAGAGCATGGCCCTCACAAGTGAGTACTTTGCCATGTGGGAGTGCACGGCTCCCACTGGGGCACAACACAGGCACAGCATCTCCTTACCCCGAACCAGCATCTTTTTGCCCCTCAAATGCCCACCTTGCTCCCATGCCCACGGCACCCTATGAAAATCAGCAAGGATTTCCATCCCCAGCCCTGTTCCAGCACCCACTCCAAGCATCACCAGGGTCTACTGAATTGAGAAGCTAGGAAAAATCTCAGCCTTGCCACAGGTGATGCCAGCCCTGCTCCCAAGTCTGTTCCAGGAGAAGACATGGTCTTCAGCGTCTCTCCAGCCTTGCCACCCTCACCACCCCACACCAAGCCACTGTGATGGTGACAAATTAATGAGCTCCATGCAATCACACATAGGTTGGGCTCCAGTAAATGGGAGTTGGCACTAGGCTCATTTCCTTGCAATCAGGGCTCGCTCGGCCACCAACAGATCTGTCTCAGCAGGGTGACAGGAGGAAGCACAGTGGGAACAGGCTGGGACACGACCTCGGCTCCCACGTGTTCAGGGAGGGCAGGGAGCGGGACACCCTCTGTCACCCAGGCGGATGCTGCCGCGGTGAGTGACATGGGCTATTAGCACCACCGCTTATCCAGGGGCTCCGGCACACACTGGCTGCACAGCTGGGAGAGGGAGATAAGGCACCCGGAGGGGAAACATGCTTCAAATGGCAGGAATCTCCCCCAAAATGGACTTGGCTGGAAGGCGCAGAGAGTGTTTGCTGCTATTAATAACTCCAGTGCTGCAACGAGGCGCGTGCCCTCGGCTCAGGGAGACACAGCAACAAGGCAGGGAGGGAGAGCAAAGTGGTGCTGGAGATGGGGCTGAGGTCCTGACCCATGGCTCCTCACCAAGCCCATGGAGTCCCCATGCCAACAACACCGTGGCACTGGCCTGAAGCCCCTAGATGGGTGGTTGGGTGGACCTGGGGGGCTCAGGGCAGGGCAGACACACAAGATCAGTGCTGCCCTTCCAACAGCCCACCTGCGCCTTTCTCCAGCCTCAAGCCAGGACGCTGCACACCCCCATAGCTGGGCAAACAGCCCCCATGCCAGCACTGAACCTCTCTCCACTTGTACCCTGAGTGATGGCTCAGCCTTCCACCCTGCTGTGCTCTCTGCCCCATGGGGCAGCAGGGCCGCCCACTCAGCATCTCCAGGGCACCCGTTCAGCCCAGGGGGGCCCCCAGAGACTGCCTTTTTAAACTGACGTTTTGGGAACAGGAAAGCTATTTTCGGTTGTTTCACAGGCAGTGTTTCCGTTGCAGTTTGTCTGCCTCCACTGGAGGGAGGGATGCTCTCCCTGGAGGTGCCATGGCAGGCAGCTTTGTGTTGGGCTGTGGTGCCCAGCACCAGCTCTGCACCACTGGGTCATCCTCATCCCTCCTCTGCTTGCCCAGTGCCTGGACCCACTGTGCTTGGGAGCACATGGGAAGATATCCCTGGGTTCCCACTTGGGCAGGAGGGTCAGGAGTATCCCATCTGGGAGAGGTGCTGGTGGGAAGCACAGGGCAGAGCCCGGGGACCTTGCTCCTGCCTAAGACCTTCTCAGCATCAGCAAGTTTTCTTCTACAGACCTTAATGAGACAATCCCAAAAAATTAGCACACACAGCTGAACAGCCCCCCCTCCCTGGAGCCCCCAGGCACTCTTGATAGGAATAAATGTGCCTGGCAATTATGGAGGGGGAGTACAGCCTCCCAGTGCAAGACCTGCAGAGAGATTCAGAAATAAATATGTTAATAATCAAATATCCATCCTGTGTCTGAGCTCACAGGAGAACTTTCAAGTCTAATTAGCAGAAGATTTGTACCATTGCTGCCAGGGCTCAAGGGACAATTTGCCGTGGTTCCCACAAAGTGAGAGGTTCTGCTATAATTAGCCAGCAGCATCCTGTCTGCAAGGATTACCTCCAAACCTCCCCCACATTCTGGGCTGGGGGCAGGCGGGACCCAGGTAAGTCAAGATGAGAGATGGCCCTGGGCTTTGATCTGTGCAAATCGAGTCTGGAGCTGCAAATCCAGGACAGGCTCTGAGGATGGGCAGCACACCAGGAGGAGAGCTACCCTAAGCCTGCAGGTCATCCCACACTCCCACATCTATACACAACCCCTACATCATCACAGAACTCCTCTCCCCACAACACCCCGCCACGAAGACCCAGAGTGCCTCTAAAACTGCTCCATCTCCAGACTGATGATTTCCAAGCCGGTCCCAACAGCCAGGGCTGTTCACAGTGGGGGGCGTTTCCCAGTCTACCCCAGTCAGACATGTTGTACGTCTCATCCCCAGTCCATCATACCAGAATGAGCAGTGCCCCGTGGAGTACTCCTACCACCCCACCTCACGTGTTTTTAAACAGGGCCATATCCTGCTCCTGAGGATGTAATAACAGACTCCATTTCCACTGCTACAGCAACTTGTGGGGTGGCTGTGGGGAGAAAGCAGCACCCGGAGCAGAAAGGCACAGGGGCAGCTCCTGGAGGTGCACCACTGACAGTGCCCAAACTGGGACCAGCCTCCAGGGGAAGTTGCAAAGGCAGAGAGGCAGCAGAGGCATGAGGGAAGGGATGGAGACAAAGCAGAGGGAACCATGTCTGCATCGACGACCAACAGCACAACTGAGGATGCTGTACCAAGCAGGGAGTGGGACCCATGTGTCTGGTCTCATGGGGGGATAGCCTGGCAGATACTCCGCCAGAGATCACTGCCCGACCCGGCAGCAGCTGCCAGAGACACTCATTAGCACCAACTAATTGCGGGCAGAGGTGGCTGGCCTGGCAGCAGGCACCCTGCCCACACACTTTTCCCAGCCTGGCAGCGGGCAAGGTTCCAAGCTGAGGGGACAATTACAGACAGGGTATCAGTTGTCACATCCAGGGCATTTCCTCAGGGTTGGCCTGGAAATATCTGTCCCAGAGATCCTGTGCCCATGAAAAACAAAGTCAGCACCTCATCCCTCCCAAGGGCATGCAGGTACCCCATGTTCAGCCCTGTTGCCCAGGCCAGGGCACAGCCATCCCCATCCAGCTCCTCTGCCAGCCCCGGGAGGCCTCCTCAGTGCCACTGGGTTGTTCATCCTAGCAAACAAGGGGTTACCAGCCCCTCACTTCCCCACAGTTATTTAATTAAGCAGAGATAAAAGAGAAGATGTACTATCCAGAGAGTGACAGTGGGTTGTAATTACAGCAGGGCAGGCTGAGAAAACAAACAGTGCTGAGGGAGGCACAGGGTGGTGTGGGGCTGAGGGGGGGACACCACAAACCCTTGGGACCCACGTCCCTGTCCTGGCACTGTGATCCAGGGCAGAGGTGGGACTCTTGAGTCTGTGAGGGATGGAGGAGGGGAAAAGGCTTCTTTGCCTCCATGGGTGTGGTCCCGAAAGAGCCTCTCCGTCCAGCTTACACTGCGCTGGGGTGGCCCCGATTCCAGTCCCTCCTGGAGGATGCAGGAGGATGACCAGCCCCAAGAAACAGCAGGTTTTCAGTGAGTCACTTTGAAATATTAAACACCATCTCCTTCTTCCCCTTTCTGCTTCAGGGCAGCCCCCTGCACCGAGGGCCTTGCTGCCCAGCTGAGCCAAGGGGACAAAGTCCCAGCTGGGACATGGCACCCCAAAGGGGCTCTGCCGGCTCCTTCCCCCCTACTCCCCCTAGCCAGGCACGATGCCCTTCTGCTGGGTTACTCCGGGCTTGGGTTTGAAACTTGTGCCTGGTGTCTCAGGCAAAGCACAGGCAGGGGTGGAACGAGGGGCATGGCCACGCTGCAAATAAGCAGCACACAGTCCTGTCGCCACCCAGCCACCAGCAACTGTCCCTGAGGAGGGGAAAAGCTTCACTCCCACGTTCCCTGCTGGAGGGTACCGTGGGTGCCATCACAGTGGCAGCTGGGACGCATCAGGGTGGCTCAGTCTTGAGGAGTGCACGGCACTTCCTGCCCATCCTGCACCATCAGACCCCGTGCAGCCTCCAGCCCCAGCCACATCCCTTCCCTTCGTTAAATCCTCCTGCCCTCAGCCCAATCCTCTTACGCTCTCCCTCTCCCATTACAGCATCTTTAAATTAATGCCTGGCCAAGCATGGGATAGAAGGAAATTAACCCTGGGGAGGGGGAGCAGTCTCCACAATGCCTCTTACCACTTAAAGCACTCTTCCTTGCCGTTCTCCCACTCGATATGCAGGGGAGACACAGGATCTACCACAATCACAGTGAGCATCACTCGAGCACAGGCTCTCAGCACCCACACCCCCTAGCTGGTGGGGTGCCAAGTGCCCCCTCTGGGCAGCCCTTTACTTGAGAGGCTGCAAGGTCCCCAGGAGAGACTGGCAGCTGTGCTTGGGTTTATACCAAAAACAGCCAGCTGGGAACTCGCTGGGAGAAGTTCCAGAGCTGCCAGCACCCTTGCTGGGACACTTTGGGGTCCCCAGTTCTGGAGCAAGAAGCCAGGAGGGATTTGGCTGCTGGTGGGAAGCACTTGTGACCCCATAGCTTGGGGAGCTCAGAGGAGCTGGAGCGAGTAGGAGGCAGGGATGTGGCCAGAACAAAGGGTGCCACAATACACACCCTGATCAATGCAGGGGACACTTCTTGCCTGTGTCACTGTGGGGGAGTTGGAACATGCCCCTTTCGGAGGATCTGTGTGAGGGTGAGCAGACACCAAGGCCATGACAAACAGGTCCATCCTCCCAGGCTGGGATTCAGGCAGGACTTGATGGGTTTTGGAAAAATGCCTCAGAGATCCGACCCCACTGCTGCCAGCATGGTGCAGCTGTGGGGCCAGCAGGATCCCATCAAGCTGCCCTCTCCCAGGGCAGTGGTGGCCAGGGCCAGGAATTGCTTGCCAGAGCAGCGCTCCCGCTGATCCTCTCCGTTATGCAACAAATTATTCCACTCGCATTAATGACTTTGCGGCAAAAGGGGGAAATGACATGAATGATTCCTGGTGCCTGGGAGTGACTCACTTTGCATGATGGAGGGGAAGCAAGCAGGGAGGGCAGGCTCCAGGGGAAATTTGTTTGGGTCAGCATGAGCAGCAGAGGGCTGGGGATGGTCTCAGAAGATCAACTCCTAGAAGCAGAGTGAGGGGGAAAGAAAGAGATACTTAAGGGCAGATCCCACCACTCAGGAGAGGGCTGAGATGTCTCCAAGAGATGCTGGGATCAGTCATAACCACAGCATATTATAACATCTGTTACTGTGCTGCCCAAGCCCCACACCCCTTTTCCACCTGTGCTGCGACCCCAGAACCTGCCACCAGCAGCTGTCTCTCCCTAATCCAGGGTCAGATGAGACCTCAAACAAGTGCAACTAGGGCTGGGAGTGCTGTACCCCATCACTGAAGCATGCCCCTAGGAGTCCAGCAGGATGGACAGCTGCCCACCATGGCCCTTGAAGCAGCAGTGGGGGGTGACAAAAGGGACCTGTCACAGGGGCTGCAGTACAGAGCCTGGCATCTGACCCAGTCCCTTCTCCCTCACCTCTGGAGACTTCACTAAATCACACCATTAAAAATTAATGCGTATTCCCTCCTGGAATAAATCAGAAGCTGTCAAGGGCCAGTGCTGCCAGCCACCTCCTGGGGACACCAGATACACGTGGAGACACACCGGGGACTTCAAGAACCCACTGCCAAGTAGCCCCAGGGGGACCCTTGCAGTGACGGAGGGCCAGGTGGATTATTGCCTTTAAACCCATTCAGGGGCTTTCTGTAAGCAATGCAATTTTAAAAAATTCAATCTAGGAAGAAGCGATTAACCAAAGGGGCCAGGAGCAATGGCTAGCGTGTCTAATCTCATTAGCGAGCAGGCCGATTCTCATTTCACCCCCCCCCACAGCTGCATGGGCTGCGGTAACCGGTGAAAGCAGATGGACAGCTCTTCCCTGGCTCCTGATGGGTGTGAGAGTTTTCTGGTGCCTCCCTGAATCCCACAGGGCTACACCTTCCCCATCCGGGTTAAGGAAACCCTTCTTCCCTGTGACTCTCATCCTGGCCAGACCGTCACCAATTATACTCCATCCCTAAAAAGCACTTTTTTGGTGTCCAAATGCATGGTTGGTAATGGGAAGAGGACAGGTAAGGGAGTTGGTGCATCCCTGCTCTGCTGCTGGGGTCAGTGCCTGAAGCCAGGAGCAGGGTCCCACTTTCTGCCCCACAGAGGCTCAGTGACAGGGTCATGCCAGTTTCTCATGGTAGCATCTTGCCAAGAAACCTGCCTCTGCTTCAGACTGTCAAGCCTCTTCCCAGCAGGAATGTCACTGCCATGGGATGTGTCTCACGGGGACAGCAGGACAAACCAGAGTGTCTAATCCCATCCAGTTCTCAAGTCTGCAGGGCAGAGCTGTGGCAGCAGACTTGTGCCACCACCCCACCTGCTGAGTTAGTCACTCCATCATTGTCCCTGACCTGCTCCCTGGAGAGGGACCGCAGGTGAAGCTGTCCATCTCCCCTGCCAGCCTGGCACCATCCCTTGGGGCTATAAGTATTCCCTGCCTACCTACAGGCACTGCTGCTGCTGCTGGACGGTCCCTGATGGACCTGTCTGTGAGCAGTCGGACCCCACACCTCCCTCCCATCCAGGACAAAGCCATCTGCCTGTTCCAGGTACAGCCCAGGGCTCTCTAAGTGGAGCGTGGATTAGGTTGTTCCCACTTGCACAGGGCACAACCCCTAAAACACTCACTGAGGATGAAGCTGGCGCAGGAATCGGATGATCACGCATGCTCAGAGCTGGGGCTCCTGCTTGTATGTCCTGCAGACCTCAGGGTCTCAAGGCTCTCCACGTCCCCAGGTGGAGTGAGCAGAAGCAGCATGGATGGGACATTGACCTTCTTGCCCAGAGTCCCCAGCAGCCATGCCAAAACCGACCTGGGGTTGGGAGGGGTGCCAGCTCCCTGAACAGAAGGGTTCTCCAACCCCACAGGTTCAAAAGCAGAGTGATTCCTGCCAAAATGAAGCTGGAGTCATCTGGAACCTGATGGAGCTGAGCCTTTGGGGCTAGAGAGGCGCGCAAGGCGTGGACACAGAAGTGCATGTCAATGGCAACGAGTGCCTTCCCTGCCCAGGAGTGTCCATAGGTGACTTGCCCTGTCTGGACCAGAGAGGAAACATTCAAGGAAGCCCAGGTTCAGCGGCAGTGAAGTTGGCAGCCTTCCACATCCCCCATCCCTGTCAACTCCTGTTGAAGGCAGCAGTATCCTGCCCCCAGCTCCCCTCCTGCAGGGCTCCGTCTCCAAACAAGCTAATTACTCTCACTGTTCCCCAGGGGCTGCACCACCCGTTTTCATTTGAAGCCGAAGACAAATTTACTTAAAAGCCAGAAGCAGCCAGAGCCACAGCAGCTCGGGGGCGGGAGGACCCCAGTAAGAACCTCCCACCCAGCACAGCCCGGCTGCCACAGAACATTTGCAAAGCCCTCAGGGAGGTAGCGCTGGGAGCGGGCCGCTCGTCCCCCCTGTCCTGCCACTCACCCCCATGGCATGGCATGCACCCAGCCCCAGCTGCCAGCAGAGCACTCTGGCATGGACAATGGCTTGAACACGACCCCTGCACCCATCCACAGACCCTGCTCCATGGAAAGGGGCTCCTCTGCCCCTTTGCTCCCAGGGAAGCCGCTTGCAACAACCCCAGCAGTTCACTTGCTCAGCAATAACCACCCTCAGAGTTCTACAGTGTTAGTGAAGGGTTGTGATTCCCCACCTCAAGCCAGAGCCCCTCACTGTGGCATCAGACCACCCAGCTCAGCCCCCCCAGCGAGGGACGACAGCGAGATTCGTTTCACTAAAGGCTCATTTATCTGCAGCATGATTAGAGAGCAGGGCTGCGATCCATCCCGGCGGCAGGAGAGCGATTTGCCAGCAGATGGATTTATCATCTCCCAAGCACAGCAATTTGGCTTAAGCAAAACCAAACCACTTCCCCTAATGAAAACATCACTAATGAGGAGAGCCAGCAAGTGAGGCAGGGGCAGCTCCATGAATGGGGTCTCTCCTGTCCTTCAGGGCTGGTGCAACCCACTGATGTCCAGGCTGTTAATGCATGAGGCTCAGCTCCAGCTGGGATGTATGGACCCAATACAGCTGGAAGAAACCAGAGTTTGCTCCAGGGACCAAACCTCCTCATGTCTTGGCTCCCAAAGCTCTGAGGGCAACTGGTTCCAGCACAACACACAGTATGAGAGCAGCACCATCGAGTCGAGACACCTTCTCCAGTTGTAACACGGCCAACAGTGAGGAAAAATTCTATGCCCAGACACAGAGATGGTGAAAGAACCTGTGCCTGGCCAGCCCTGTGCAGCAGGAGCTGTATCCCTTGGCCGAAGTTGTGACAGTCCATGAATTATGCATCAGCATCTGTAGAGATCAGCCGTTTAACCGCCCCAACCAAATCCACGAACTTCCAGTTGATTAATCCTGTGCCAATTCCCCATGGACACCAACCTGCCTTTGCTTGCAGGGATGCAGCAGCGGCTGCCAAAACCTCAGCTCCAGCCTTTCCACCTGCGAAATCCAACCTGCCCATGAGCAGTGGTACCCAGCAGCATCACTCACATGCTCCTTGCCCCATGTGTGGCTAAGAGCAGCATCCCCTCCGTTAGGGACCCTCAGGATCTCAGCAATGCCACAACACCCCATGAGAGAGAAGTCATCAGCATCAGAGGACTACAGACAAGCCAGGACAGCAAAGGGGGAAGAGGAAGAGGGTATAGATGCCAGAAGGAGAGAGACAGCAGACAGAGATGAGGCAGAGTCAGGCAACAGTCCCACCACCCCGGGAAGGTGCAGCAGCCATCAAGGGCAAGGCGCTTTGGCACAGAGATGACCCATGGTAGCCCCTACCTGGCACGAGAGGGGGAAACCCTTCCCTACAGTACCCCACCCTGACAGAGGACCTCCTGAGAGCTCAGGGACCTGGCTCGAGGGTCAGTGTGGCTTCCAGCCCAGCCTCACTGCCAGGCTGCAAGAGCAGAAGTGGCAAGCGGAGGGAGGTTGCGTGGGGCAGCAGCAGGAGGGGAGGCAGGTTAGCAGGGGAGCAGGGGGATGGGCAACACACAGTTCCTACGGGTCAGACACCCAGGGGAAGAACGGCGATGGGTCTCACCCCTCCTGGGGGCTGCTGCTAGGAGGAGGGGACAACCCATGCCTGACAGTGACCAGAGTGATGCAGGCAGCTGGCCCTGCCAGACCCATGAGGGCAGGGCTGTGTACCCAGGGCTGTTCCCAAGGAAGCAACTGGGCAAGAGAAGGACCTTTATTCTGGACATGGGTGAGCTCTGGTCTTGGGCACAGTTTCCACCCCAGTCCCCCTCCCTGGGATCCATCCAGCACACAGGCGCAGCACACAACCTGCCATGCACACTTGCAGCCAGGCTCCTGGCCAGCCTCTGCCTGCTCATGCCCTTGCTCCCACCCAATGACCCTGTCACTCCATCCTCCAGCTGCAGATCCCAGTGCTTCCCCCTACACACACTATTATTTGGGACAGGCTAGCACTGACACCTCCTCCACACTCTGGGAAATAAATTATCCCTCGTGCAGATGGAAGTCCTACGCTATGGCAAGCTGGTGGAGAAGTTCCCCCCACCTGGCTGATCACGGGCTGTGAGCAGACATGATGAAGCTGCCGGCAGCAGAACAAGCCCCTGGCACAGCCCTAGATCTGCCCATCACCTGGGACCCTCCTGCAGCATTGCTGGGACGCAGCTCCTCAGCTTTATCTCATGGCAGAGACCGCAACCCTGCTCCCATTGTCCTTCCACCGACCCGACTGGCCCGTTCTCCTTCTGATGTGTCTGTGGGGGACAGCTTGGCCCCACCTCTCCTTTCTTACTGCCATGGGGAGAAATACCTCTGAAACACCCTCCCTGCAGGTAGGGAGGAAAGCTTAGCCAGATGCTGTGCTGCTGCTACGCTGTTGCCTAAGGCTTTCATCTCACGGGGTGGGATGCTAAAAGTGCTAGGAGTTGGGGAGTCCCCATCCATCAGCTATGCCTCTGGAGACATGAGGATCCCAAAGCTCTGCAGATGATCTCTATAGCAATTGCTCAACACTGCAAATGCTGCCGCTGCCTTTGGGGTGGAGCAAAGCGGTTGCTCGAGTCCCCAGATCATGACAACTGGAGGAAAAAAGCAGGGGTGAAAAAGCAATGGTGAAAAGTGAGCCTCCTAACCCTTTTTTAAGGACCCAACAGCCCTGGAGATGAATCCCTCATTTTTCCAAAAGGCAGCTGGGGCTGTGCCCCACCCCAAACAGCCTAGATATCGACCCCGTGCTGGCACATGCTGTCGCGTTCACAGGATACAGCATGGCTGGGAGGGGCTCGTCCAGTGGGGGAAGACAAGTCCCAGGCCACCCACCCTTGCTCCCCACCTGGAGCTAGGGCAGCCCTGATGCCCATACACTCCTGTGGAGCATCAGGCAGGAGGGAAACCCTCCTCCAAGCTCACTCACCTCTCATAGTGCCAGCATTCAGGGTCAGGGATGTGGTACCTGCGCTTCTCCGGACAAAGTGGCACTGGATTCCCATTTCTCCTGCATGGAGAGCCATGGCCAGAGCAGTCCCGAGACACTGGCTCTGGGCTCTGCTTGCACACTAATCGCTCATGCCATTAGAGGCTAGAGGAATAATGTAATTTATGGATGGCTTTTATTTCTCGCTAGCGTCATCTAAATATCCCAGAAATGGACCAGTTTAATTTCCTGGTGGTGTAACCTAAACATTTCTCTCCTTAACACCCAGGTGGGTGCCCAGCCGCAGGCTCAGCAGCCAGGCAGGCATGGCTGCTTCCTGCCTTTGCCCCACGCACACCGGCACACAGGCAACACCAGGGCCACACCAGGGCCAGCACAGGCAGGATCCATCCCGGCTTGCCCCAGCGCAGCCAGCCCCTGTTCCCCCAGCACAGGGAGCGCTGCTGCTCTCCCCACTGCTCACACGCCGGCGGTTCTCATTCACTTGGGCCTCTCACACACACATCCACGTGCCCACATAGCCGGGGCAGCGGGGCATTGCTGGAGATGCCGCAGGGAGTGGGGGCTGTTACTGCACCCTCATTTTCAACAGCTTTTTAAATTTAGGAATGAGTGGAGGAATGAGTTAGGAATTATGGCGAATTTCTACCCTGAGCGTGGCTGGGGGTCCTGCTTCCTGTTTAGCCCGTCTCCTGATGGAAGTGGGTGTTGCTAATCCTTCTCTAGGCGTGCATAGGTGGGAATCACATTGCTCTCACCCCTGTTTTTGGTCTGTGATGGGGAGGCAGCAGGACTGACTGCTGTCCCTGTACACACTGGCAACTGCTGGAGCTGCCGCAGGGCTGTCGCCTCACCTGACACCAAATCATCTCTCGGTTAACAGCTCTTACATGGCAGATGTCCTCCAAACTCTGACACACCCTGATGGATGGGGTTCTCCAAAGCTGCAGGAACACCCCAAACTGCTCGTGCTTGATCCCAAGCAGAGCTGAGCTACCAAACAGCAGGTGCCAGCAGCAACCCTCCCATCTGCAGATGGAGACTAAGCCCACACAGGCACTGCCAGCTTCACCTCAGGGCTTTGCTACAGCCCTACGGAGGTCCCTGCTCCTCACCACTTCTCCAGGATATCAGGAGAGCCAAGACCACATTAGAAGGCATAGGGTCAAGCTAGTAAACCCTCCCTAGAGCTAAGGTTGCCTCCCCTCTCCTGCCTGCATCACTTCCACACTTTCTGGGAGAAAGACAACTTTCCCTCCAGAGGGGGGGTCAGCTTCAGCACATTCAGCCAGTGCAGTTGAAATCAGTGCCACTGGGACCAGCTCCCTCTCCTGCGTGGTGCTACTGCAGGCTCTGCCCTGGCAGGTCACTGACTTGACAGCGATGGGAAATGAGTGACATGCCCTACAGGGCCTATTTCCCACTCTGGGAAATGGGGTCGATATTTCCAGCCTTATTCCCCAAAGACTTCCCCAAAGCTCCATCCCTGCGGGCAGGGACTTGCATGGTGGCACAGCTCCACTCCATCCAGGTTCCTGCTGCACAGCTGGCTCAGAGGTAAGCCCAGGCATAAAAGGTCTCAGTCTTGGAGAGACTGGAATTTATTTTTAACTTCGATTTGATTTAAATCCATATGGACATTTTAAAGTTACCGGAGAAACCAAAAGTTGTGTGTGGGTTCCAAGTTCCTACACAGCTCAAAAATATCTTCCCTGCAGCACGTTTGGACAGACAGTAAGCAGCGTTTCCCATGTGTGGGGCTGCTCAAGAAGGCAGAGCAGGGGTCCTGCTCTGCTACCACCACCTATTGGAAATTCTAGAGTAAATCCCGAAATCCACCCCAGACTTTGGCAGAAAAAGCATCACCGGCACTCAGGGAAGCCGCCTGTGCACACACAACAGTGCCTGCGGCACAAGGACACCGAACCCCACTGGCTAAGGAAAGGTTCAGCTCCATCGCGGGTCCCAGGAGGCAGGTGGGAACTGCTGCCCCATTTCACAGCTGCTGCGACAGAGGCCCTGAAAGGGGACAGGATTTGGCCTGAACTGTGGAGAGCACGTGGGGAAGGAGGGGTGTTGCCAGCTCCAGCCCAGCTGCTTCCCTATCGGACAGTGGAGGATGAGGTGTGACGGATGGACAGATGTTGTGGGATGTGGGATGCTTGGCAATTCCCTGATGGGGCAGAGGATGGAGGGGAATACAATAGGGTCACAAATGGGTGGTCTTAATCCTCTCTGTCCCACAGCTATCCCATCCAGGGGCAGGACGTCTCAAGGGATACTCTAGGGGACACTGGGTGATGAGTGAAGACACCAGGCACCGTGGTGCTGTTGGGGTTTTCTGAGCGGAGTGAGCCTGTCTTTCCTGGGGAACCTGCTGCCGGGATGCTGCTGTGCCACCCCAGGGTGCAGCAGGGGCCCAAGGCATGGCAGAGAGAGCCCACCGCCAGATGCCAGTGTCCCGAGGGGCTTGGGAGTAACAGTGAGGGAGTGTGAAGTTGGGGGGGGCCAAAAGCGATCCTAGCATCCCACCTTGCTTCGGGACAACCTCTGCACGCTGGGACCAACCCTATCGCCCCCGAAGCATCCTCCCCCCGGGGGTCGGGACTGTCCCCCTGCTCCAGCGCCGGGGTCGCAGCCGTTCCCCCTCTCCCCGAGCAAGGCGTGCGGCGAAGCGGAGCGGGCAGGGAGCGGGGCTCAGCGGGGCTGGAAGCGGGTGCCCGGGACCGCCCCGCGCCGTGGTCCGAGTGGCTGCTGCACCTTCCCCGGCGGCGGCACTCACCCGTCAGCTGGTCGTAGGAGCCGTCCAGGTCGCGAGAGTCGGACAGGCTCTCCTTCCTGCCNGGGGCTGGGCACGGCCGCCCCCTCCCTCCCGTCCTTCCCCGCCTCTTCCAGGGAACCGCCAGCCCGGCCCCGCCGCCGCGGGGAAACTGAGGCACGGGAGGAGGGTGGAGAGCAGAGGCGCTCCCGAGAAGAGGCAGGGAGATAGCTGCTCCGGACTGCACCGAGGTGCGGGCTCCGGCGGTTCGGGAGGGCCCCGGGCATCAGACACCGCGCAAGGATGGAGAAGGGGACAGAAATGGAAAAGGCGTGGGGCAGAAGGGGCGCAGACGCCCACAGCCCACTGCGGGAGAGCGAGGGTCCCCCGAGCCCTGCGTGTCAGTGCCCATGCCGGGCTGCGCCGTGGGACCCCCACGAAGGGGAACCCCAGCCCTGCCCAGTCCCGCGGGGCTGTTGCGTCTCCGCCTCGGGGGAGAAGCTGGATGAGAAATCTGTCCGAGACGGAGGAGATGGGCAGGGGTCAAAAGATGCAGGAGAGGTGTGGGGAGGGCGGCCAGGTCCCCCCCCTGCAGCCACGCACAAAAGTGGGTCCCACTGCCGTCCCCACCCCGAGCATGGTTTTCCATGCAGGGTTGGAGTCTTTAGCAGGATTTTACCCCCATCTCCTGCAGCCTCAGGGAAAAGGTGAAGCAGCAGAATACTTGGGGAGGCTTTCAGAGGCACGGTGCTGCCAAGAGAGGAGCTCACAGCCCACCGGTACATCTGGCACTGGGAACTTGATGTCCCGCTGCTGCCCCTGGTTATTTGTTGCCATCTGTGCATGATGCCGTCCCCAGGGGATGCAGACTGTGCTATAGAGTCCCCTCCATGGACAAAGCCAGGGGCTTTTGTCATGCCACTGCCTGAGCACTGACTGTTTGCACCATGGCAGTGGTCCTGGGCACATATCAGGGGCTGTCCAGCTCCTGTCGCTTCCCAGCGCTCCTCCCTTCATTCTCTCATCCATGCAGAGACACAGAGGAGAGCAGGGGCTGCGGGAGGAGGCAAAGCATCCCTCCTGATCCCTATGCCCAGCCGGGCACACAGGAGCCGCAGGGCAGAAGGGAATCCAGATCAGCGAGGAGGGAGGGCCATGCTCACGAGGCAGCATGTTGTCAGCGTGCTTTGGTGTCAAGCCATGAAAGAAGCCGCCTTAGCGAGGCAGTGATGCTTAGCAACTGCCTGGATCTAAAAATAAGAGCCATTTAGCAAGGAAAACGCAGTGGAGAAATGCTCAGAGAACTAAACACATTCCCCCAGCCCTCCCTGTGGCCCGGCCAATGCACGGAGTCTGCATGCACTGACTGGCTGGAGAGAAACTCCCGGGACAGCGCTGGCAGTGCCCCCTCCGCCTAGCCTAACAAGCAAAGTCGGAGCCTGGCCAGTCCACAGATCCCCTGCACTTCTGGGCTTGTCCATCCTACTGCTTCCTGGCGTCCCCAACCTCCTTCCTCCAACCTCTCCACCACATGCTCGGCCACATTTTCTTGGCCACCCTTGGGGACCAGCAGTGTCCCAGGGAAGTAGGTTGGGAGAGCTACATGATCCATGCCCAAGCTCACCCACCGACTTCACCTTCCTCAGGGTCCATCCTGCTATGGATGTGGCAAGCCCAGCAGAGCTGCACAGGGAAGTTTTCACCTTCTGCCATCCCTGGTCCATTGGGAGGCAAACATGGCTATTTTTATCCTAGCTAAGTGCTCCTGTTCCAGCCAGCAAGCAAGAGATGCTTTGCCAGGCTGGGGAGAGGGGGGAAGCTGGGCAGTTTGATGGGTACCACGGGGTAGGATGGGGTGCCCCCAGGCCCAGGCTGACATATCCCACCCTCCCCACAGTGTAGAAAAAGGGGGACACAACTCACTTGATTGCTGGTTACAGCTCCTTTCCTTAGCAGACACGAGGGCTGGGCATTCTGCCAGGATTCACAGCCTTTGAGCCTTTCTCTGCTTGGGAAAAATACAACGTCCTCCCCTAAATGTTCCTCTGGGCACTGGGAGCTGGAGGTATGCAGGATGCCAGGGTGGGAGAAGCAGGAGTGGGTCTGGTCTCTGCCCTCTTGTCCAGACCCAGACAGGTGCCCTGCTGTGGGTGCACTGGGTGCAGAGATGCCTCGGTGAACGTCTGGCCAGGGACAGGCACGGCAGCAAAGTCACCCCGGAATGCTGAGCATCCCTTGCAACATGTCTCAATCTCACCGGGACGTGCAGCAGATGCAAAAAGACCGGGCCAGGCTGAGGAAAATCACCTAAGCAGTGTCTGAGGCTTTAATCAAAGTGTGCCTTGTGCAGCCTGGCTGCTGCTGGCCACATCCTCCACAAAAGCAATCAGCAGGTTCAGGACGGTCAGGAGCCAGCCACAGGCAGGGCTGGTGGTCTGCACTGCGGAAGATGTCACTGGATTAACTATTTCCAGATGACAGAAAGAGCTCTGTCAGCTCCTGAGAATCCAGATCCCAGTTACAAGGGGTAGCTGGAAGGAAGGGCCATGCTCTAGATGGCCAACACATGGCACAGGCTCCACAAGCACGGCTAACCGTGAAGCCCATACTCCAAAGCCCAGGGCCAGGGAAGTGTGGAGGGCAGGCAGGTGGATGGATCAAGCCTGCTGGGGCAGGCAGGGGTCTTGTGGATGCACCCAGGTCCCCAGACTCATCTCTGTGACAGTAGCAGAGAGCCGTGAGAGAAACGGGGCCATGTAAACCAGCCCCAGGGCTTGGCACAGCCAGCAGAGGGGTGGGATGAGTAGGAAATGCAAGGAGGGAGGCAGGCTGGGGGCCCAAATGGTGCTGCCCCATGAGGTGCACCCCAGGCCATGTGCATCTGGGAGGCAGGGTGCCCCTGGGACCACTCAGGCACCCTCATCATGATGGAAATCACCCATTCACATGGGCCCAGGCACAAGGCATGTTCCCTAAGCAGCCTATCTGTCACCCAGTCAGAGACAGCAATGCTTTGATAAGGGACATCTGCACAGGATTACTGCTGCTCCCCAGGCAGTGAAGCTGCAGCCAGGAATGACTCTGAGGGTGAGAAGGGCTGGAAAGTATGAGCAGGGTCATGCTGTCCAGGAGCCTTGTTTGCCCCCAGCTCATCGTATGGCCACTGCAGCCTTCTCCTAGCTGGAGGAAGGAACAAGTTTGGAAATTCACCAGATGAAGAGCCTGGCTGGAGGCAGAACTGTGCTAGGCTGCCACCAGCCTCATCCAGACCCGGGCTGGACCGAGCTGAGCCCACCCACAACCACTCCTGCTCCTCCTCCGGGACACTCACCCCGCAATACTGGGCTGATCCTTTCGGCTCATCTATGCCTCCTGCTCTCTGCTGGGACACCCCAGCTCTGGGGCGACAAGTCCCTACTCTCCCCTGCTGAAAACCCCAGGCTCAACACAAAACCCGACAGTCTCAAACCACAGAAGACAACCCTGAAGAGGAGTCAGGAGTGCCGGGGTCTGCACCTCAAGGGTAGAAGAATTCAGGGAGCTCTCCTGCTCTCTGCAAACAGCCTGGGGGCAGGGGGGGGGGAGTGACTGGGGGACAGAGAGAGGGAAAGACATAATTTAACACTTCATTAGGCGACTACAAGGCATTGATCTGCCTTACCAGCCTGCACGCTCTCTAATTGCATATCTCCATTCTTATTAGTTCTATTGAAAAAGCAGAGAGCAGGACTCAGGAGTCTGATCCTATCTTTAGGAAATTTCAAACAGAGATGTAATTGTCGAGTGCTCAAAATCACAGTGCTTTATCCACTGTTAGCAGTATTTTAAAGCCATGGTCATCAACAGCAGTCCTCAGGATGTGCTCCCAGCAGATGCCATTAATCCTATTTTGGCTATGGTCACCTGGTGTCTCTGGGCTCAGATTTACACTTGCCGACAAGGGAGAGCTCTGCTTCCACAGCAGAGAGGGCTCCCAGGCAGCTCCCAGGCTGGGACAAGGGGTGCAGCACCCAGGGACTGGTTCCAGAGGCAGAGGGCAAAAACAGGAGCTCCTTAAACCAGCTTCAGCCCTTGCAAACATGCCAGCAGATGGAGATCAGCAGCTCGGCACCAGGGGCTATTCCCCTCCCGGGACCCAGACAGGCTCCCAGTCCGGAGCAGGGATGTTCAGGGTCATGCAAGCGTCTGGGGAGGTTTCCAGGCAGGACAAATGGCCTCACTCAGGAATAAAACCACAATATTTACTACATCTGCAGAGGAAATGGATCTGGGTGACACGAGACCAAGATGAGCCCCTTGATCTCTGTAGAGAGATGGGTCTCTGGGATCTCGGAACAGCTACAGCAGACCAGCAGGTCCTCGGCAGGTGATGCCCCAGGGGGACATCAGCCAGGACACACACAAGGGAGGCTGCTTCCATCTCCACTAACTCACCCTGCAGAGACACATGGGCAGGTGGGAGCCACTGTGAGATTCAAACCCAGGAGGAATTTCAGCTGCTGAAAAATCTTGCAAATCTGGAGGAGGAACAGATGATGCTGCAAGCTGCTGGGAGAGCCTTGCAAGCAGGAATGCTGCAGGAGGAAGGGAACCTCCTCTGTCAAATGCAAACCAGCAGGTGTGAGAAATCTGGGTGTGCAGGAGGGAGAAAGGACTTCACATCACACTCTGTATCCTCGAAAGCCAGTCACCTGCCTCTGCTTATGCCTCCAGCAAGGAGGGATTCCCCAGCACTGCCTGACTGCTGGGTGGGCTGAAGGGGGGCTCTGTGCCCACCCAGAATGTTTATTTGCCTCTTCTGCATAACAGACACAAAATCTGTGTGAAGAAAAGACTTGGTCTGGGGAGTGGAGACTGGAGCATTCCTGGGCTCAGGACATACCCTGAGTCTCACAAGCCCTCCCAGCATTACAAAGCATCTCATGTTTGTGTGCTCAGTGCCTGTGGGCTCAGCTTTTATTTAAAGAGGAACTAGATACTAATTCCAACCTTCATTTATGCCATGCTGGATGCCACACCAGAGACTCAGCAGCCCAGGTCTGCTATGAGAACAGATGTGCATATCTGTCATGAGCAAGTTCACACTGCGGACACGTGTCCTCCTGCTCTGCCAAGGCAGGGCCTTGTGCCTGAGCTCACCTCCATGGGAGGGGATGTCTCTGCTGTGACTGCAGTCTCAGCTCTCTGCTTTCAGCTTCCCATCCCATTCCATCCTATCCCATCCCACTGGCCTGGCAATGGTTGCAGCAGAGGGGCTGGAAGCAGGGCATGGGGCTGGGGTGCTGTAGGTGGCTGCTGCTGGAGCACCACTTGCTCCACTTGTAAGCTGGGGTAACAACAAGATTGGAACTCCTGAGCAGCCACAGGTCATTAGAGCATCCTGGCCCCTGTACACTGTTGGGAGGACCCTGGCTGAACCCTGGAGCAGGGGAGCTCCAGCTAATTAGTCATTAATTGCTTCAGAAGGGAAACGAGCCAACCCAACCTCTGTATGCCTGTAGCAGAGTGACCTGTAGGCCCTGGGACACACCCAGGCTGCATGTCACTGAGAAAGGGCTGAGGGTTCATCTGTCACAACAGAGTTGGAGAAGCAGCCCAGCGCATGGGTGTCCATCTCCCGGCAGCCTCTCCAGCCCCTTCCTGCCCCCACGGGACTCCTGGGAGCTCCCAGCCTCTGGCGGCAGCTTGGCAAGGCTATGAGCTGTGCTGCAGTGAGCGGCAAGCCCGGCTCATTTAATCTATTCAATTGGATTCAATTTCCAGCCACATGATTCAATTAGCCCTGGAGGGACAGCACAGAGAGCAGAGGCTGCAGAGCATGGCCCAGTCCGTGCTCTGGCAGCTGCCAAGCTGGGAGAGGGCAGCACAGGACCCTGTGCTTGTTCTGGCCCTCTGGGATGTGCTGAGATGTTGGGGGCTCCAGTGGAGCCCCATTCTGTCCAGGAGAGCAGGGGCTCCTCTGTGCACAAGCTGCTGGTCCTGACTGATGTGTGGGCAGCTGTAGGGCAGAGTCTGGGGAAGCCTCATCCTGAGCATCTCTCTTTACAGTCAGTCACAACTCTGAGGGGTAACAGACACGCTGGGTCAGATCTGAGGTCTGCATCCCTGAGCATCTGCCAGGGTGGCCCAAAGAAGCTTTAGAAAGACAACAGCATTCAGCAATGCTCCCTCAAGGGTGCTGCCTATCCTATGTATTTGGGATCACCCCTCTGCTTGATCAGTGTCTCCCTGGGCACAACCACACTGTGCTGTAGGTGGGGAGAACCCCAGCTCTGACCAGCACGAAGGACTCTCAACAGCCCCAGGGCCCTCCAGGTTCCACAGTCCTTGCAACAGCCCTTCTCTAGACTCCTGGTCCAGATTTCTATCCATCACTTATTTTTCTGTCTGCCCTCCCCCTGAATGTATCAGCAAAGGCATTAATAAATTGCCACTGGGGGAAAAGCACATCTTATCCTGGCCCCTTTAGATTTCGGGACTTCCCAAAGCTGGGCTTTACCTCTTTCCTTTCACGTTACTGCAATGGCTCCTCTGCCAAAAAAACCCATCATACTTCTGTCCAGCACGACCCTGCTCATCCCAACAAGTACCAAACAGGAAAACAGAGCCCCACAGGAGACGAGAATAAATATCCATAAGGCATCAGTGCTGAGACACCAAGAGCTGCTTTTGAGTGCCAAGAGCCAGCTGTAAATCTTACCACTGACTGCTGGCCACACACCATCCCAATACACACAGTGGCAGTTGTGACTCGGCAGGGGGAACAGCCACTCCCTCTGCCTGCCCAGTACTGGAAAGAGAGCAGCTCCACCCTGAGAAGGAAGTGTGAGGAAGCAGGTGGAGCACACTGGAGTTGATCCCTTGTGCCAATGCTGTCTAGGAGACATCTCTTTCCAGGACTTCTCCTCCTGATATCCACCATGCAACAGTCTGCAGGACCCCAGAGCAGGGAGCGTCCAATTCTTCAAGCAGGAAAAGCACCCCAGAACAGACACCAGGATATGCTCACATGGGAAGCAGCTCAATCCTGCAGAGGAATGGCCCCTGTGCCATGGATATGAGACCAGAGCAGGCAACAGTCATGACAAGGAAGAGGACAAAGAGGTTTGCAAACCAAACATAGCAGGTGGGTAAAGATGCACCCTACCCTCTGGCTGCTGTACGTTATCAGGGGTTTGCTACTACCTGCTCCTGGCAGCCCCATAGAACAGAAAAAAACACCTTGCGGAGCTGCCAGCACATGCAGGGAAGACTCAGCTCCTAAGGAGCTGCCTCTCTCTCAAGTCTGCATGAGAAGTGGGACCTATAAGAGCTAAGGAAAAAGAGATCAAAAATCATGGTGGCACTTCCAAAACAGTTCTTAGTAACTCCCTCCAAAGTTTAGCTCAAATTCAATTCTCTTCCAGGTCATTATTTTGTAAAATATTTGTCTCCCTGCAGCTGCTGCATAATTTAAAGGCAGCAATCTGATTTCTCCCCACACTCCCCAAGCCTCAGAAACAGCTCTTCCAATAACAGACAGAGTTATGAATTAGATATAACAGAATACACTCACCTGCTCAGATCAGACACGGGAAAGTTTGAGGCCGTCACACACATCCTGAAGCTGAATGTTAAGATTTAAATGACTTTCTACTCAGTTCAAGCTGGCCTCAAAACACAAATAGTAGTAGGGTGTTTAACAAAGCAGGCAAATGTGCAGCAGAATCTGTGAGCAGGAGTTTGCTGACATCAGCAGCAGAGAGCATCACACCATGCACAGGCAGGTCCCTGCATCCCTTGCTCATGGGCTCTCAGCCTTGCTCATGGTTTCCTTAGTGCCAGCCACAAGGACCCATAAGAGGAAGAGGGATGCTGACTACTGGATGGTACCTGCAGACTGGACCAAGGACAAAGCATCACTGTGCAGCACAACCTCCCTCTGCACAGGCAGGAAGAGCCCACGGGCAGGTGATACTCCTGCTGCAGCCAGTGTGCCACCAAATGGTGACAGGGTCACTCCCACAACCACCCCACTCTCCCTCCTGTGAAGGACAAACACTGCACACTCTGGACAGGTGGGGCTCTGCTATTTATTGAGCTCTAGGTTTGTATGTACATCCATTTACAGTGCTTGGTTCAGTGACAGCATGACAAGAGGACATGTATCACAGTCTTCCCCAGCTCAGACTTGGATGAGGGCTGGGCTCAGGAGCTGATCTCACACACAGCCTGGGCTTCTATGACCGTCCCAGCAAGGGAGCATCCTCAGGGAGACAAGACTTATGATAGCTGAGCCCAGAGTGAGAAGCAAAAAATTCCAGAGGTTGCCGAGTCAGAAGCAGACTCATCCCAAACTCTGTCACATTTAGGCTCAGCCTAAATGGGCTCAGACAACAGGAGGCATGGGGACAGCTGGATGACTCGGTGCTCCAACAGTCACAATGCTGGGGCTACACCTCAAGTCCCCTTGAGAAGGAACTCCCTTTTCAGAGGTGAGATCCCCCTCTGGCCCCCCCAGACAAGCACCATGTACTGCAAACAACTGGTTCCTCACTTTCCACTGGAGAAGCTGCCTCCTCTTCATGCCCTGGCCTGCTCTCAAGCAGTGATTTTATGGAGCCTGCTTGCTCCCCTAAGCACTGTCCCTCTGACACATACACATGCCCACACACTTGCATGGCAGAAAGCAAATAAATGTCTGGCTTAGCTGTTAAAAGCCAGACAATTCCCTGCTGAGGAATAGTATCTTCTGCTGAGAGAAGCCGGTGCTCCCAAGGAAAACATAGGGACTTCATCGGGTGTTGTGCCCAGTGGGTGGCCAAGGACATAGCTTTCAGTTTCCCATGCTCATAGCAGGTAAGATGAAACATTAACACAATTAACACACATTAGCATGAAAAAGGCCTTGCCTAAAAATGGTAGTAAATGAGCATGATATCCACATTACTCACGCTAACCTACAAGGCTAAGAGCAGGACTAGGCACTTTTTAAAAAAAACACCTGTTTTCTAGCGGGGGGGAAAAAACCCTGTGGATCTGGCATGTAAATAACTTCTCTACTTCAGTCCACTAAGTCTGGCCAGATCCTAACATCATAACATCACTGCTGGGAGCTGAAAATGTATGAGCAGGGAACAGGTGTGGAACAAGTGTTTATGCTGTGTATTCCTGAGCTGGGAGCCTGACAGAGCACTCTGAACAGGCTCTGCCAGATCTGGGCACCTCTGAAGCACCGGCTCTGGAGCAGAAAGGTCTGCCTGTGCCCCACAGCATCATCCCAGAGCTCTTCCTTAGGAAGCCTTCAGCAGACTGCGGCTGTAAGTCGCTTGGTGAAGACAGGAGGGCAAGAAAGTGAAGTCACTACTTCTCCAGATGCATTTTAACTGTGTGCTACACACAAGGGAAAAACTGGAGACTTCTTCATTCATGAAGGTCACCAGGCACCTGCAACAGATGTTCCTGTGAGGAAGAGGAGGATTGTCGCAAAGCAGTCTCTGATGGGCAATAAGGTGAGTGGGGAGAAGGAGTCAGCCTGTCCTCTGCCCCATGAAACCCAAATATCTAAAAATGTCCCTCTACCTTAGAAACAGCGGATGAGCTGGGGCTACTGGAAGCAACAGTGACCCCAAGCAGAGCTGGTCTCCAGTAACAAAGTGCTCTGTTTGATGACCCATATTCTTGTATAGCGGCTCACACTGGACCCTGTAAGCCAACAGCCTTGGAGGCAAAGTTTCCCCTTCTCCAGTAATCCGATGGCTTGGTTGAAGTGACACCTTCTGATATCAGGAGACAGCAGTGAGCAAGGCCTGCTCCTTGGGGAAACTTTTATAATCCAGAGCCATTCCCAAAGGGATGGCAGTGGATTTGACTTACATTACAGGAGGACACGTTGACCCAGGCTGACAGGAAAGAACAGCCTTCACCTGGGATCAGAGAGCTTCCCCATAGAGCAGATGAGCAATCTCTACCCAGAACCATTTCACACAGCTGGGCTGGTTTTATTATTTCAGTTGTGAGCTCTCCCCAGCTCTGCTACAAAGGTTTCCAGTGCATCTTCCCTGAGGCTGTGGAGGGAATCTCCCATTGCTGTGTCACAGGAATGGCTGCCCATCCCCATGGCACCATAAAAAATTGCTTCCTCCTCAACATGCCAATCACCTCTCCTCAGCCCAAGTTCTGTTGAAACACATTCCTTTGGGATCAAACACACAGCAGCAAGGCGTTCCCCTAAAAGAAACACAGTTCCCTTCCGCAGGCAGGAGGCAAGGGGCAACCGGCCGCAGAGCTGGAGTGTCCCTGCCCACACGGGCCCATCCCTGCTCAGCCGGTGCAGCAGCAGGGTCCCCTCTTCAAGAGATCGTAGAGAATTCCTTCAGCAGCAGTTCCTGGCTCAGCGTGTTGAAAGCAAGGTTCTTCCTCACATTGATGCTGATGGACCGAACCTGACAGAAACAAAACGAGATGTTTTAGCTACGGGACTCTTCCTGGCTCCTCATGAGCCTGGTAGTTTTGACACTGCTGACCTCCACGCTCAGCATGAAGCTGTTTTGCATTTACAGCTCCACAGAAATTGCTGCAGCAAGCTCTCACTGAGACTCCAGCCTAGCAAGGAAATGCTGAGGGGTTCAGCCGTTTCTTGGGAAAACAGGAACGTCTACAGTGACATCCCAGCAAGGAGAGTAAATCCCCAATGAGACAGGGATGGAAGAAGATGCTCTGTGTGGATGCATGAGCTATTATGTGTTTCCTGTTCTGAGGCAAAGAGATGGGGGAAGTGAGCACTCCCAGGCTGGAGCTTGAAGATCATACTTTATCCAGTGCCCACTGGAGTGCCAGCCAGCATTTCCTGGATTAATGCAGTGCCATGGCCTCTGTCCTGCTCTAGAACCCACAGAGCCAAAGATACAGACTGGAGGAAAGGACAGAGGCCACGCCACTGTGCTGTAAACACAAATTATCACTCAGGCTGGCAGAAACCCCAGGGTTCAGAGCCAGCTGTGTGTACTCCGAGTGCCATACACATGCAGCTGGCTCACTGACTGTCTCTGAAGAAGAGACACCTTTATCCCTCAATGACACCCAGACTTCTGGTGACCCACAGAGCACGAAGAAGAGCTGGGCAGCCCTGTTGACAGCAGCTTCCCTTCCCTCCTTGTGCCTACAGACTCATTGGCCAAACATGCAGGCCCCAGACTGGGCTCAGTCTCAGCTGCACTTGGCAACGAGAAAACAAAGTCAAACATCATCTGTGTCAGCGGCTGTGCAGCAGTGACAGAAAGCAAAACTGACACAAGCTCATCCAAACAACAGGATTACAGTTCCCAGAGACTAGGAGCCTGTGATAATAAGGTTGTTGCTGACCTGGTTAGTGTTTTGTGCTTTATAAAAGCACTGGGAGAAGAATTATATAGATGCATAATGAGGAATCCAACACTGGGGGCTGGAAGAGCACATATATATATACACACACACACACATACACACACACATACTGCCAAGCTTCCCACTTGCTGCCCTGGTGAGAAAAAAACGCGGAAAAGGCAGAAAGCTACCCAAAAGGCAGAATGTGTAAGAGAGGGAAGGAAATCGACACTTGGAAGGTTAACAGGGAAAGCTGTGAAATGAACCCCAGTGAGCCCCATTGCATAGACCCTAACAATCTGAGCATGCCAGAAACGATGTCTACCCTTAAAGACAAAGTACTTAAGTTTTACGTCATCTGCAGAAACCACAAACTCTCCTTCATCAGGATGCTTGACAGAGACTCCAAGCATCCTTGTTCCCTTGAAGCACCCCCTCAACTCTCTTCTTTAGGTGTCTTTTTACTTACTCCATCCTCAAATAGCTTGGGACCATGTCATGCAAGAGAGCCACAGGCTGTATCCTGCATTATACACCACTGCAAGTGGTTTCCAGAACACTGGTTGGCATGGGGCTGTCTTGTTGCCAGGAGACAGGAGTCCCACTGACAGGATTTGGTCCCAGTCCCACCAAGTGCTCCCATGCCAGTGATCCAGTCAGTTCTTACAAGAAGGAAAGAACGTGAGTAACGAGCTGTGGGGAGTCCTCTGCCCTGGAGAATGTGACTGCCTGAAGAAAAGGGGCAGATGCTACAACCAGTGTAAGGTAGCATCCTTATTCTGACTAAAAGCATTTCTGTGGGTCCCAGGTCTTTCCCAACAGAAAGAACAAGCAGGAATGAGCTGCTAGCCTCAGGAACTGCTGCCAGGGGCCAGGTACCAGCAGCAGAAGATTCCCAGCTTGTATACACATTAAGGTCTCCAAGAAGGAGTCTCTGTAAGCCCAGAAAGGGAGGCTGGAGTGGCACAATGAGAACACAGGGCTTAGCAGAAATTGTAGCTATGGGGTAGAGCACAAGAAATTAATTAGCCTGATTAGTTTGCAAAGAGAAGGAGGAATAGAGCAAACACACTCCATTATGTAAAATGAGGTCAGAAAGAGAACAGTGAGTAATATTTATCTGGCTCCCCAGGGATGAGGCAAGAAATACTCAGCCTAATTTAAGACAAAGAAGATTTACACAGGAAAAGAGGAAATACTTTTAAAACCTATGGGCTGTGAAGCGGTGGAGGAGCTCACCTAGAGCTACTATGGAGCTAGTTTCATTTAAAGACAGCTTCAGCTTTCTAGAGAAGCTTTAGACACAATCTTTGGTCAAGAGCAGTCTAGATGGACGTAGATCTGCCTTAACACAAGCTGGGAAGAAGAGTGGGCATGATAACACACAAGAGTGATGTTTACACAAACCTCTGCCCAGCATTTCTTCTCCTGTGAGAAATCAGGCAGCCTGAGCCAACCCGCTTAAAAGGTAAGAATAGCTCAAATTAAAGTTAAATCAAGTTATCTCCAGCACCAGGGCTCAGCACAGGGAGCCAGAGCTCATCTCCCTTTTGGAGCTGGAAGACCAGACAGTTACACAGGGAGGTGTCAGTCTGTAACAAGGATAAATTTCAGAAGCTTCCTGTAGTCTACCTAAGCTGCTCCATAAGGATACACCCCAGGACTCCCCCTAGCTCTCGGTGCAGTGGGCAGCCCAGGCCTGGCTGCCAGCCTGGAATTTACCAGATCCCTCCAGACTGGCTTACACAAAGGCCCCAAAACTGCAGAAATTAAGGTCAGAGCTTTAACATTCATTCTGCTAGGAAGTAAGAGCAGAGCACACGTCCTCTCTTGCTTCTGTATGGAGTATCCTGGTGCATTAGGGCCAGAAGAGCTTTTAAATTGTTTTCTTACTATTAGCCCACAAACTCTGAAGAAATGGGAAATGCATGAAATGCTGACATCATCTGGAGAAGGATGAGTGAATGAAAGAATGGATGAAGCGATGGCATTAACCACAGGGGGAAAACACAATTAAGTTCTAGTTTTGTGTCATTAGAGCTGGAAGTGTGCAAGGTTGTACCAACACTCCTATTCCACAGCAAGTCTCATCAATTAAACCTATGCCTAATCAACAAGCAGCCCTTAAATTATTTGTACAATGAGAAGAAGGTTTACACGGACTACTACACTTAATTAGAACTCAAATTAATATAATTTCTCCTGTGGAAATCAATCCCTAATCAGTCTATGTTGAGACTGACAGAACCTATCTAACTGCAAAGACAGTGAATGTTTTGGAAAGATGCTGAAATCTCTTTCCACACATTCCTCCAGCTGCAATGTGAGGGTCCAAAAGCTCACATCCAAACCATTCAATCTATCATAGCAGCACAGACCTCAAATGACATCCCTGAGGCTTCCAAGGAAAAGAAATAAAAAATGTTAGAAAACTTCCTAACTTCCTTCCTTTAGCCCCTCAAAGGCAGCACAACATGCCAAAACACCCAGTTGATAAAACAATCTGTACATCACCTTCCACCACAATGTGGCTGCAGTATCTCAGCCTTTGAAAACCTCTTTGTAAAGGGAATGGGAGAAGAAAGCAGATTTTTCTTTGGGATTAGCAAGAAAGAGCAAAGCAAGAGAAGCGAAGCAGTGCATTAGCAAAGCAGGTCAAAGGAGTGAGAACAAGATTTCTAAGCATGAAGGAGCCCACAGAATGGCTTGGGGAAGCTTCTGCTCACCTACTTAATGGGAGCAAAGAGAGATAAAAAGGCAGCTGAAAAGGAAAATGTCTCCTCTCTGTCATTCCCCACCCAAGAACGATTTGCTTTGGTGCATTCACAGATCGTGATAAGAAAACCTGGTAGAATCTGGAAAGAATTATTTGCAAACAGATCCTGTCCAGGAAGACCTGATGGGACCAATGTGAATTCGGAAACCTGTAGTTCACCACCAACCCTGCTCCTTTGGTACAGCCCACAAAGAGAACTGCAGCAACTTTCCTCTGCCCCCTCCATGAAATCCTGCAAACCTCAGAGGTTAAACACAAAGCTCTGGGTAGTGGGATATTATCCAACATCAGACCAGCAACAGAAGCCGAAGTAAAGACTCAGAAGCTTCACAAAAAGAAAGCAAGTACCTGGTTTGAAGGGGGTAAGAGAAGGACAGGGCAGATTAGGGCCTTTTTGATGAGTTGTTTGAACAATTAATAAAGCCATCAGTTACCGTGCACCTAGAGAAAAACAGAGCAAAGAGGCCGGGAGGCCAACTGGATTTGCTGAAGACAAATCATAACATATCAGGTTCATTTCCCGCTGTGTTGAGGGAACGGCTTAATGGAATGAAGGGGATTTTCGGTAGCTGTGAGTAAAGAACATTTAATAGGGTCCCAATTCTCAGGGCATCTAGAGATGTGGATTAAACAGATTCACAACTAGGTCAAATCAGCACATTTATACAGTAATTATTCAGGCTTTTATATGCTCTTGAGGAGAGGGTCCCAGGGGTACCTGGATGGGCAATTTTCAGAAGGGAGTTGACGGGCTGGTTACGATAAACAGATTCTTAAATGATACAAAATTGGGATTTTGAAAAAAATAGGAAATTGGTCTAGGAAGAAAAAAATTTTAGCTTAAGTGTTTTGTGGCTGTGATGGTCATAGGACTGAGAACGTCATTTTAATCAATTGGCATGACCGGCCTGAGCTTCTGCCAGGCCAAGTGGAAAGTGGGACATGCAGGAAGCAGCGCAGTCTTGTGGCCAAGAGGTTGGGGAAGGAGATGCTGGCTGAGGGTGGGAGCCCTTGGGACAGAACAGATGACAACAGAAACAGGAATGTGTCTTATTTCCAGGGTAGAATAATAATAGAATAAGTAATACAAGAAGCCTATGTCACAGGAAGGCTATGGCCAAATTTCTTTGCATGTATTCCAGGAAAGCTGTATCAAACAGCAGGCCACAGAGACAAAAACAGGCACAAAAGAACACAGAAAAATAGCATAGAAGCAATTGCAAGTGGTTTTGCCCATATACTACCCAATGTCAGGGCTGGAATGACCCCAAGAGAGTTAAAAGCATTCTGTAAAAGGAAACAAAACCAATTCAGGTGCCGGTTCTGGAGCAGATCTGACAGAGGGATGCACTACATGCCCAAACTCATGGAGACTCGTGACAGAGTAGGCAGGCATCAATTACTCATCAATCAGCAGGGACTGAGCTGGGAGAAAGAATCAGTTCTCAGACTGGTGGAGAAGGCTGCCAAAGCTAGAGATCCCTCCCTTTGCTGTAATGATTCAAGAGTGAGGCTTCCCTCACACACCAGCCACTACAAAAACACTGCCTCCATGCTCATGCGGCTGTTGGACAAGAAAAGTTCCATCAAGGCTCTTTGGAGCAGGGTAAGCAAGCTGGTTTGCTGGGGAATTATAACTACCAATCTGAATTATTTAGACTCATTTTTGTCTTTGCTCTACAATTTTTGTGGGGCTTCCTACCATCAGTCTTTTCCTCTTGCAGATGGAGTAATTTCTAGGGAATACCTTCACTTTCTTTGCTTGGGAACCCTATTTTGTGAGTGATGGAGGAAAGCAATGAGCAGGAAGATGTTTCATCAGCATCACATGCTCTGCTCAGTCCCAAACTTCATGGTGCCCTTAACAATGGCAAAAAAGCAAAGTTGCTCTGCATGATAAATCCCAGGTGGGAGCAATCAGCTCAGTCAGCTTCTCCCCATACAAATTTACCACTACAAAGCACAGCAAATCCCCATGGCAAAAGGGACAGAGACTGTCTGACCAGTGCTGGCCTAAGCAGCCTGGATGTTCCTCTTCAGCCACGCAGGGAGCTCCAGAAAGCTCTCAGATCTGTTAAGACATGTAGTGTCTGCCCAGATCCCACTCCTGCCCTGTTCTTGGAGGCAGTCCAATGGAGTAACAGGACTGCTCAGCCATACCCCAAATACAACTGTCCAGGCCATAAGCAAAGGCTCTGGAAGAGGGCTGTTGATTGTGCAGAGTCGAGGCAGCTTACCAGCTCTTTGAAGAAGGCAGCCTCCTTATGCTGCTCTGAGTAGCGCTCGTACTGGTCCAGTCCGTCCTGCAGCTTCAGGGTCAGCGTGTCGTAGTTGGACCGTACCACTTCCAAAACCTGCCAGAAACAGCCAAACACAGCACAGGAATCACTATCCACAGACTCCTCAGCACAGGAGGAGCAAGGCTGAGATAGATCACAGCTCTGGCACCTGTTTTCACAACAGAAATGGCTTTAACAGCCAATATTTGGCTCATGACTAACAACATGGAGGTGGGCACTAAAGTCTTCGTAATGCCAAGGAACCATCCTGAAATTTACAGAATTTCTCTACTCATGAGAATGGTAGATGGAACCTATATCCACGACAGCAGCAGCTTTCTGTCATCAGAATTAGACATATTAATAAATCAAGCAGCTAATTAACACATGTACATCCAGATGCAACACAGAAGCACTATACAAACACCGATTTGCCCAACCCCACAGTCCTTCCAAGGTTAGTTTTGTCACCACACTTCCCTCCTGGCTCGTGAATCACCATTCACAGCCTGCTAAATCACCAGCTTCTAGAGCTGATCCAGTCAGCTTCCATACAGAGCACTGCATGTCTCTCCTGATAGGAACGAGCTTCTAACAGGCACTAAGACCAGCCTTGACACAGACTCTGCTTTTAGAGAGACATGAAGACATGAATCCAGGTCTTTCCACCCAGGGGATACTTTGCTATCGGCCTTCACTGCAACCAAAGCAGTTCCAGCTTTTATTACTGCCCTACTCTGCTCCCAGCGTTGGGCTATACTTGAAAATCCATAGTTACACATCTCTGTCCTATTGAACTATTCATTTTCCTAAGTAGGGAGCACCAAGAGGGACTCCCACAATGATTTTTAGCTTTAAAGCATTGCATGGACTAACATATTCCTCAAAGCATTTGTGAGATGGTTAGTGACCATAATCTTCCTACAAGGAACCACAGAGGTCAACACTCCTGGGCAAACTTATGCCTGAAACAATTCTCTTAAACACACGAACTTCCTTCTTAGGCTGTTGCTGTTTGCTCTGAGAGCTAAACAGAATATCAGCATCTGAGGTTTGCACTACAGTAGCCCCTGCTTATAACAAGCTTCAGTCAGGAAGACACACGGTACAAGGTGCAAAGGAAGAGGACCCTGCTCCAAGGCATCACAACTCAGAAAAGATCCTAAGAAGAGCATTGCAGAGGGTTTAAGACAACAGTGGTCAGAACAACAAGGAGCTCTTGCACTTCTCTTGTACTCCCAACAACGTAAGCACTACTCTCAACTGCCCCTTTAGGCAGCTGGCAGCTCCTGCTGTTTAAAGGACTCAATCTTGTCTTTACATCCTTTATTCTAAGAAATCTAAAGTTGCTTAGAGTTCCTTCTAAAGCTTGTTTCTCCCAAACTCTGCATGTGGCAGTGGTGCACAGAGACACTCATACTAGGGCCTGAGGTGGCAGAAGCTACAGGGAATCATCCAAATGAGGACAGGGGGCAAAAAAGGGGTTCAAAAAGTGGTTCCCAGGCGAGATGGTCACGCAGCAGTCTCTGCAGCTCAACTGTCCTCCAGCATTGCAGAGGCAAGCTAGGGATAGGAATAAGCATTTGGACTTGAAGGTCTCAGGGGCCTTTTCCAACTGCACTGATTCTGATTCTGCAATGTTATTTAAGAACAGCCTGCCAGTGTTGCAAAGGCTCGCGACCTCCTCTCCAGTACTCATTTCCTAATGCTGTTTTGTTTGTCAGCTCCACTGGCAGAAAGAAACCCCTGCAACGACAGCCATCTCCAAATTCAGCCTGTCCTTCTTGCTCCTGTGTGCAGAAGCTACAAGAAGTATCGCAGAGCCAAGAGCAATGATGAAAGAAAGCCACCTGGGCACAGGAATAACTATCCACTAGGGATGGAGCATAATAGCATAATGTACCTTCTTCTGAGCAATAAAGAATCTGGCAGCTTGCTCCTGTCCATCAGAGGAAGCCAAATTGAGCAAGATTAATAAGCTACAGAGGAAGAACCTGGTTTGAAAGGTGAGGAGTTGAACAAGATTCTCCAGCAGTAATTCAAGAGCAAAGGCATTTTATTTAGGGCTACCTCACTCCCCAGGAACCTTCCCTTCAGTCTCCCTGCATTCCCATACACACAAGCATGCACAGTGCCACACCGGTGTGATCAGTCAATGGATGCACGTGCTTCTTTAAGAAGAATCAGGATTCCTCCTTGCTAGCTCTGAGAAGAGATCTCTTCAGATACTCAAGAGAGGTGTCCTCAAACCATGGTGAAGAGAAGTAAACTCTGAGGGCAGCAGCGAGCTCTGTAACCAGAATCCTTTAAATCTGTCCTCTTGCATCACCTTTGAAAGGCAGCTAACAACTCAGTTTGATACTTTAGGATGAGTACAGGGAAGGGAAAAAGAAGCCCCAAAGTCTCTACTCTGTCACTTATCGTAATCTCTGCAGTGAGCCTGAGATCAGCTTATCCCTTTAGCTGTGTATTTCATTGGCTTCCACTCCTTATCTCCTTTAATTATGAAATAGAACTCAAAAAGAAAGGGTAAGTTAAAAATAAACAGCTTCTCCCCACTGCCTGATAATTTCCTTTTCTTGCTGCTGCTGAGAAAAAAATGCTACGTGGGATCTGAGATAAACCCACTCACAGATCATTTCAACTTCATACCTTGCAATGGATAGAAACTATTACTGAGATTAGGACCTGCCATCTTTGAGATGATTTTATCTGCTCTTTAAGATGCAGCTGCTAGACAGAGGACAGGTCAAAGAGCAGCAGAAGGTATTAAGAATATGTAACAGGAAGGTTTAAAAGGCATCAACTTCCTACACAAAAACTCACATCCGCTGTCTAATAGAAGACTGTGTGTTAGCATCCTTTGCCCTTCTTATACGTTGCTTTGACTTTTGCTCAGGAAAACCACTGCAGAAAGAACAGCCTTTTTCCTTAAATACACGAAATCTTTATCTGCACCTTTCTGTCAGATACAAAGGAACTAGAGCAATTTAATTTTGAGATTAAAGCATTTCTCCTTCAAAGTCTTGTTCAACCCATTTTTCTTGGAAATCTCTTGTCTAGAAAACACAAATTCCAAGATGGTCAAGTATGAGAAGGGACTTTAAGGAAGGGACTTTTAGCTGCTCTTCTAAACAGATTTTAAATAGTCATTCAATTTTTTACAATCTCATGAGAAGCTGGAAAAACACCAGTTTTAGTGTCAGGCAAGGACAGACGAAATTGGACTGCAGATGATCTTCAAGGAGCTTGATGTGACACCCCTCAGACTGCAAGGATAAACATGCAGGAGAAGCTTTTTTTCTTTTTTTTAAATGGTTTACTGGATCTTTACAGTGAAAAAAAACCACCCTAATGGAGTCACAATCTAAAAGTCTTTTTGTAGGTTACCATAGGGGGATCAGAGTCTTAAAAAAGCAATATGACATCAGCAAGCAACTCAGACACGGTCAATACAAGAAGAGGGAACGCTGTCGAATTCCCTTCCTGCTGTTACCTGTATCAGCCCCAGAGGCTACATTCACTCATTTATTCCACTGCAACAAACCAGAACTCAGTGGAGCTGCACCACTGTAATTTAAAGATAATTTGCCATCAAATTAACCCCCTGCCCCACCACTCACTCACTGACCGCTCTCTAGAAGTTCCAGAGAAATGCTGGAGATTCAGGTCCCTGCATGAGTGTCCCCAAACTTTTCAGGAGCTGCTCTGAACAGCAAGTGCTTTCTGTGGCACTCAGATTTCAGCTTCCTCCTGCAACTACAACTGCCCATGCCCCATAAAACTCTCCTTCCCCAGTAACACCAACAACTTGTGAGTAGAGGCATCCCCTTAGGAACATGGCAGGAGGGCTGGCTTACAAAGGAGGGACTGATGTGGGGCTCAACTCTCCACAGCATCCCACTCATGCCACACCAGGTCACTGCACCCAGAGGAACAAGATTATTTCACAGAGTTTGTGTCTCCTTACTTTGCTCCATCCACCAGCTCACCACTACCTTGCAAACTGGATGGACATCCTTGGTTGGTTGGGTCAGTGGCCTCTTGCGAACAGGAGCTCTGAAACCATTTCCCCCAGAAGCAATTGCTCCTACCCTGAAATTTTCAGCACTCAAAACAGACCATCATTTTGTTGTAATAGCCACTACACATCGGCTTCTTCCTTACTGCACCAGAGCTGTTCCCTCTGACTGATCCTCAACAAGAGCCAACATACTGCATTCCCCCAAGAGAGACTGGTCCTCCTTGAAGAGCCTGTCCTGGGAAAACACAGGGATTACATGCAGCAGTCTCCTATCCCCACTGTGCCCAAGAGAACACTGCTACTGTTAGCAGCAAAGCCACAGGGGGAGCTGCACCAGCAGTAAAACCTAATGGGCAACATGCAGCTCTAGGGCCCATCTATCTGGCAGACATCATTTGCTTCATTGCTTAGTAAGTTTTTAACCTGCAGAATCCTTCATCATCTGCAACTGCAGTCTCTGCCTTACTGGAACATAAAATTAGAGAGTACCAGCAATTCACAGCACCCAGCAAATGACACGGTGGTGGGTAGGTTCCAGGAAGCATGCACAGGTAATGACAGAAAAATAAAAGGAAAAACAGAAGGAAGAACAAATCAAGGTCTGTACACTGTCTTTTTAATCAGCACAGGAAAGCACAAAAATGCAATTAGTCAGCATCACCAGTACCTCACTAAAGCCTCTCTGTGCCCATAAGACAGCCATTAACTACCATGACACAGGAGCAGTTGGAACAGCACTGAATGATCTCACATCAAGCAAAAGGCAAAAAACCACCCCAACAACACCCAGGTTAAAATGCACTTGCCCCCCTCCAAATGCCTGCTGCTCACATGGCTGAGATGTGGGAGGCTCTCCAGGTCAGGACTAGCAAGCCCTCGCAGGACAGAAAAGCCAGGGGCTCTGTCCCATCTGTCCCACGCCAGAGGATGGAGCAGCCAGTCTATGGGGCATGTGATGCCAATCTCTCATCAGCGCTACTGCACAACAGGGCACAAGGACCGAGGGCAGCCAAACATGCCTTCTGTCCTCCCTGTAGAGATGGTGGAGTGCTTGTCACTGCCTGTGTACCACCCACAGAGGGAATTCTGGCAGTCCCACCTCCCAAACCTGGTCAAAGCCTAAAACACCACAAGCAAACTCAGCAGTCTGTCCCCTCTGCTCAGAGGGTGGAGGCTGTAGGAAGAGACACTAGGGTTTTCCTATTTCAGTAGAAATGTGCATTTTACATTGCAGTCCTCAAACTGGCTTGTTTATTCCAAGTTTAATACAAGTCTTCCCCTTTTTCTCCCTCCCTAATCCTCACAACAACTCAATAGTCTCTGAGTGCTTCTCCTCATGAATTCAACTGAATAGCAACATTTCTCATTGTAATGAAAAGGCCGCTGACACCTGGACTACAAAGAGGCTATCGCCTCTCCATAATGAAGTGCTGGATAATTGACATCAATTTTACAGTAGTAACTTCTAATTAATATGGAAAACGATTTTTTTTTTCCAAGTGCCATCACACTTCTCACAGAGCAACTTTAAAGTTGCTGATGCAGGCTGGAGTCTTTGTCGAAATTAATCCCCAGAAGCACCACAGACAAAGAACATAACTAAATAATTAGAAGTTAAATAAAAACACACACACACAGCTGCCACATTTCCCAACAGACTCTGCCCAAACCCCAGCTGCACTCATCTCCTTCTCCCTTTCCCCTTTCACTGTCTGCAGGAGCCAAGAGGCTCCACTAAGGCTGCCAATGCTACCCACACATGCTGGAAGCAGCTGCCGTTCACACTGGCTTCCAGGAAAGCACCCATCCAGGACTAGCAGCAGCACAGAGCTTTTGTCTGACCCAACACCACCTTACCTTTGCAGCTATCCTGGAGCTAAATGCAGTGCTGATGCTTTAGCACCATTCCTCACCCCCACGCTGATCAAGCCACGACTATTAATTCCATGTTCATGAATGCTAAGACTAAGAGGAGGAGGATGTTGCTATGATAGTTTCACAACTCAGATTCCCAAGACATGCGGCGTGTACAGCACATATCTATGGATCCAGAGGATGTGGAGCCAGTCTGATGGGCAAGACAAAGCTAGGGGCTGCAGATTCAAGTGTAATCATGCCACATATGTGTAAGACTCACAGCACATTGCCAATCCTGCTCTGGTGCCCCAGATCTCCTGCATCCAGCAGCTGCAGCTTGTACTGCGTGCAGTGAAGGACCCATGGCCCTCTCATGCTGTGGGCTGAGAGCATGAGCCTGTAAGACAGCCCCCACCAGCTCACACATCTGTCATTCCCAGAGTAGAAGGCATCATCTTTTCTGCCCTGAGTACACGAAAAATTCCTAGAAGAACGACATTTTTCCAACAGTAAAAAGTTCAGCCAGACCAAACGATTAAGTGAAAGCAAACAAGGGCAAATTTCTCCTCTGAGGTATGGAATGGGATGCCACTGATGTGGGATGCACCAACACTGCTGGGCAGTAAGACTATAAGAGGTCACTGGGGAGAAGAACAGCCTGCAGTTCTTGAGTACATGAGTACATGCTCCAGTCCTGCTGTGGAGAATCCAAAGCTGATGGAACTCAGGGGAGTCTTGTTCAGTGTCTGGAGCTGGACACATGGACAAAGTTGAGCAGCACATAGCAAAGATGAGTGAGCCAGGAAATAGGAAGAGAAAGTGCCTCACCCTGCTCTCCACTGCTAAGGTTGGTGCAAGGACCCCTGCATACACCTCCCACCAGGTTTACTCTGACACTTTTTAGTTTGTGTTTGCCAATCTCCCTCTGCTCAGTTCACCAAGCATTAGCCAGGACACTGCTTTCCGGAGTTTGGAAGTGAACTGTCTCTGCCCACTAGTTTGTCCTTTGTCCCTGCCAGTCACTTCACACAGTCCTGCTGTGTTCAGTGAACTGCTCTGTGCCCAGCCAAACATAAGTCTAACTTTCCGTGTCCCAAATCCTTCCTGAGGACTGCTTTTATACATCTGCACTCAAGTGGTATCGAAATCCAGGCCTCATCACTTCTCTACACAAGGCAAAACGTTTTGATCGTACATAAAAGATTATCATTATTATTATTTTACTTAGCAACATCAAGGAGGGACATTTCACACCCCTTTTTCTCGCCTCAGCATAGAGCCAGTCTGTCAGGCTCAGATGATATATAGTAGCTCAGATGTTTGTTCAGTGATCTCACAGGGATCTATGATCTTTAAAGGAACAAGTCTACAAAGGCAACACTTTCTATCCATGGAGTGTGAGGGTTTGGTTACAGTCTTTCTCCTCTGCCCACAGGTGCCTCTTCTAAAGATAAATAATTTATAAGCTCACTCAGAAAATTACTGTTGTTGTCTGAACTCTGCTAGCAGAAACGGCATCCTATTCTGGGACAAGAGTTACCAGCTTCAGAAATGTTTTAAACCCACAATCCATTAGAAGCCTTAGGTGTTCAACTTTATTTAATGATGGTAAAAAACACACTGAGCCAACCAATCTGGAAACCACTCAGCTTTCAGAAACATCTCAAAGCCAAAACTGTTATCCAGCTCCACCAAGAAGCAACTGTAAATGTACAAAACAGTGCCCATTCCAAGCTCCCATGGGACAGGCATTCCCAACAATCAACAGCTACTTTAAGAAGCTGTAACACTGCAAACAAGGACAAAGGCAAGTAAAAAGGGAGACACACGGTCCCTGTGTGCACAGCTTGCAGGGCACTTAATTTGTAAGAGGTATAGACAAGCAGAACAGACTAATGTGGTGGTAACCCTGGACATTCCTGTAGCCATCACCAGGACTAGGTAGTGCTGCGCTACAATACTTTCTGAGCTCTAGCTGTCAGGTAGCTGAGAGCCTGCCCACCTCACCAGAAAGCTAATGCCAGGAATGCTTTTGCTGCAGAGTAATTTCAAGAAGTCCCATCTATACATACGACAACTCCCACACATGTTAAATGCACTTGGCTCGACCCATTCAGGTTTGGAGCACATGGAGCAAAAATGCATCTGGCCTCACACTGCTTTTTCTCAAGACCAATCCACCTTTCCCAGTTTCAAAGATGGTCAGTGAGTTTATACTAATCTGCATATCCCACTTGGCACAAAAAACCTTGTATTCTTTGCGGGACACTGGGTGCCCTTTCCCAGACTGCAGGCACAGGCTCTCCATGGAAAATAAAGGAGGCAACTCTGTACCATTCAAGGGAGGAAAATAGGTTCGGTGGGCTTCTGCCAAGGGAACAAACATCCATATACTACACAACGCTGGCACTTCCAAAAGCCAGGCAGAGAAAAAGAAGTCAAAGATCCTGAAACAAATTATCTTATAAATTATCAGGTAATAAAATAAGCAGTCTCCAGAGCAGACATTTAGATCTGGAACGGGAGATACGCCAGAAACCAAATGAGGCCCACTACGCTCGCCTGTTTCTAGAAATTTTGTTGAGGGAGGCAGGCAGCGTAAGAAAGGCCAAGATGATGCCACGAGCATAAAACCCTGAGATAGATAGATTTGCTATTTTGGAGTTACAGCCCATTTTGGAGTTGTGAACCCTTATCTCCAGCTGGTGGCATTTATGAAAACATTTCTCACTGCTAGGTACGTAAGAGCACTTGCAATTCTGCCAAGGTTTGAAATGCACTGCAGATAGCTATGGACTGGACCGTTAATTTTTTTATTTCTCCTTTGTGCTTACAATTAACTTAAGTGCTGAAATGTGATGGGCTATTCCACGAGAAGCTTTTTATCTACCAGCTGCATTCTCACAGAGCAGTAAATCAACTGCTGTCACCAAAACATCACACAAGAGGACAAGAGCACCCTTATGCTCACTGTTACCATTCATGTTACTCGTTTAGCCTAAGTGGCTAACCAGCATTCAGCAAATGAATGCTGTGATTTGTGTGCAACCTTTGGTGCAATCCTCTATTTACAGAGGACCTTGTCCTCCTGAACGCTGAGGAAAAAAATAGTCAGCAGCAACTCTTCAGCACCATTTAACTGACAAAAGCAAGACCAGTAACCTTGGTCCCCAAAACAAGATAAAAGAGTTTTAAGGTGTGAACTGCTGCTCCAGCTGAACTGAGAAGCCAAGACATACAAAGTCATTACAGAAATCAAAGACAGATATAAGAACCTTAAAAATGGTAGCTAAGGATTTTACGAAAAGGTTTGAAATAAAATCTGTCTAGGACCAGTAGCCAGAAAGCATCCTAGCAAATGCTGGAACTGAAATACACAGCTTTCAGCTGAGATTGCCTTGATGAAATGACAACAGGATACCTGATGTACACCAGAGGAAACTCATTCCCAGTAAAATTCAAATTTGCCCAGAAGACAGTTAGCTCAGGAATAAGGCTGTCTAGAGAATAGATTAAGGCAGGATATGCAACAAAGCCCTTTCTGTTCAATCAAACACAGACAGAAGTAAGTGCACTGCTCCAGTTCGATGAAACCAAAACCTAATTGTGCCGAAGGAAAAAACAATGGGGAGGCTTATTCTGGTTATGGTCTAATCAAACACCTGCAGTCACATGAGGCTTCTGGAACTACGTCACCCGGTCAGGTTCACAGAAATCAGTAGAGGATCCAAGAGAGCTTGTGCCCCTCACACAGCCACCACGGACTCCTATGGGATATAATGATTGCAGACTAACTTAGAAATAAAACTGAATCAAAACTCACCAGGACTCTGACTTGAAGATCAAGACAAGTGAAAGGAGAACACAGACACTCCAAAAAGCTAGGGAGCTTGCCACACATTTTGATTTTCTTTTTTGATCTTTTATAGCAACTAGCAAGCAAATGGCCTTTATGAATGTACAGCCCTGGGTCTGATGCTTGCTGAGAAAAAGTGGATGTTAATCTAGCTCCTGATTTTTTTTTTTTTTAATGATCAGAAATCTTTTTAAACTTGGTTTGCACAGCATGAATAAATTTAATTAAAGGAAGCAGCAAAACTAAATACCAATATGCTAAAAAACTGGCCACAAATCAAGGGGATGTTTGTATTTAAAGTAAGTCAAATCAATATAGGACATGCTAGAGAAAACCAGCTAGGACTGGAGAAGGAAGGTGTATGTTTGGAGGGGCAGACGTTAGAAAGATCAGTTCCCTAGCTCCTACTTACATTTCAGCAATTAGTGGAAGTGATAAAAGGCAGTCATCCAGTGGCCTGAGGAGATGCAATGAAGCCAAGAAAGAGGAAACACTAAGTTCACCTGCCTGACTACATGTGGAAAATGAACTGAAGTCTGTTCTCAGGGAAAATAAAAACTTTTAAATACATGCAAGAAGTCTGGTTAGCCAAGAAACCCATTGAGCAAATAGCTGTTTGATTATTTGCACTATTTTGCAGTTCTACAGTATATTTTATGAACTAAAGGCACTGGAATCAATACACAAGATTTAAAACATGGGTTATCAAAGACTTACACAGTGACAACACAGTTCTCCTCCTTTATTCTTGTGTTCTCTCTAATAATTCCTAATTCTCTATTTGTCTGTATGACTACTGTTGAGTCTTGAGCCAACACTTCCAGGCTTATCACAGTCACTCCAGGAGTCCTTTCCTGCATGACAATATCTAGCAGATTTTCCTACAGTTTAATTATTCTGAGAGACTTACAAATTCAGTCTGCAAAAATGACTTCTAAAGATAGAGCCCAAAAGAAATAGAAGATCTATAGTCAATTGGTTAGCTACAAATAGCTGTAGCTACAAATAGCTAGAAAGACTGTAGTAGCAGTATGCTAAGGTAGCAAGCTAATAAGGAAAGGTGGGCAGTGCTTGGAAGTTTGCGTGACTCAAACCATATAAAAGTTCTAGCTCTTAAGGCTTTGGCAGATCTGGAGTTGGAACAGACAGCTATAAGCTGCTGGATGATCCTTATAGACAGAAAATCCTGTAGTGAAAAGAAAACTTCAGCTGCAAAATGTCTGCTCTAAGGCTGCAGTTCCGAAGCAGTTTAAGTCAATCTAAGTGCAGGTCATCTTGCATGCAATCCATAGTCTGGAGTTCTTCCTTCAAAGGCATTTACTGCAGAAATAAGACATTCTACTGTGCAAGTCAGAAGTCTCTTTGTTCTAAACACAAGCACCAAGGGTGCTGGGGACCAGGCAGTATTGACATCAGAAGGGACTGAGAAGGCAAAGGAGGAGTAGAGATGACTAAGATATTGAGAATGCAGCTGTGCACATCAGGTGTACAAGAATTACAGCAGTTACGAAATTCCTACAAAGACAACGGGATCAAATCAGATCTGTCCCAACTAAGTGACTCCTCACAAACCCCAGACACATTTTGGGATCTTAGACTAATCTGCATTGCACAGCTGGAGGAAAAGGAATGGACAAAGTCTGTGATGAGGGCAGAAATAAGGAAACCAAATAATTTCTGATATGCGGAAGGAGTGAAGCTTGTTAACATTTTAATTTGTTGAATTATTCCCTTTTGTGCTGTTGGAATGTGTCATTCTTTCGGAACTCCATCTGGGCAATGACCAGATTAATGCTTGGAAACATCCATGGCCAACACAGAAAACGTTTTCTGCCTGCAAAACCAGAACTGCTTAAACTTGACTGCTAAGTTAATTTAAAAGGAACATTTAAACGGCTATTGGGACAGATGGAAATGCAGAAGCTACTATCCAAGATAATCACTAGCAAGGGCAGGCCTGATGAGATGCTGAATGTTGTAGGTTGAGACGCTTTCTGACTGAAATGGAGATATGCTGGAAAGCGGGCCAGCAGACAGTCAGCTAGGTGAAGCTGAGTGGGAGCAGAGACTTGGGCATGGACCACACACAGAAAACAGTTCAGATGTTCCAGAGAAATCAAATTGTCTGCTGCTTATTACTGTCCTTCTCAGAGAAGGACATCCTTGTGCAATCTCTGGAACAAACACAGAGGCACCAAAGGTTGCTGACACTCATTTGTTTCTAGTTCTTTCTCCTTATACATTACAGAAACTATCAGAGCCCAAGATAATAGCTATGCCTCTGAAGAAGAATTCCTGGCATGGTTAAATGGAATCTTGCAATCAAAACATATTTGGAGAACAAAAAGGCCTTGTATGTCTTGGAACATAGTGTTTATCCTGTAAACATTTCTTCTGCTTATGTCCTTAAAATATCAGACCCACCACCCCTTCAGCATCAGCACTCTCACGATTCATATGCTCCCAGCAACAACCCCAAACACTATAGGAGACAAATCTCTTCAGAATGAGTGGCTGAAAGAGACTGAAAAGAGGCATCTTACCTCTATGACAGCGATCTTTTATCTCCACAGACATTCAGATGTTCAGATGTTGGATGGGCACCTAGGACACGACACAAAGGTGAGGTTTATTGCTGACAGGCCAGATAAGATTACAGTGTTGGCTGTATACCCACCACTGACAATCAAGGAAAAGGTGACTTGTGCTGGCACCTCTTCTCTCCAAAGGATGAAGAGAACAAAAGAACACAACCTATGCTTCCCTTCCAAAGTACCTTTAGCTGTTGACTCCTCAAGTTGAGCTGATCAGCAAGTTGAGCAGCAAGCTGGAGAACTACTTGTCCACAATGCCTGCCCTCTAAATCAAAAATATGCACCCTCTGCTGTAGGGATATAGTGAAGACTTAAGCAAAGACAATGCCACTGTCCTGGGAATATGGAGCTGATCACCAATCCTTCTGCTTTCTGTATGTATTTCTCTTTTGTCATATTCCATGGATCAGTACCTGCAGGATCTGTGATGGAAATATCATCTCCACCGTAATTTCTGCAGTGCTTGGAGGACACCATTGTTCTACAGACTAAAAATCCCCGTGTGAGGATTTAATGCTCCCAAGTGCCTCTTGGACATTAAACATTTTCAAAACTATTAGCTCTGATGGGTTTTTGAATAAGGCTCAGGGAAGCAACTTGCTCAGTATTTCTTATGAGAAAAAGGTAGCTCTGATCTGGTAGAACAAAAATTAATTCCTCCTTCTGAGAAGGAGGAAAAGGAGGAGAAGGAGGAAGAAAGTCCACACAGCCCACATTACCCGCAAGCAAGGAAATGAGATTTGATTTACTCTGTGATCCTGAGGTGTATTCAATTTCAGCTTGAATTTCCACTGCATAAATTCAGCTTGGCTGAGCAACGTCCCCATTAGAGACTGTCCAAAGCAACATAAGATGATCCACAAATGATCTTTGAAGCTGAAGGCTCAAAGCCTTGGTGAGGTGGGGTATTTTAGCATATTTTTGCATGAGCAACCCATAAATCCATGTCTTCCCAGAATTTTGAAGAAGACAATATAAAGAAAGCAATTAGATACAGTGGATACACAACTCCTTATTGTTGCCAATTAATCAATTTACTTATTTAGTTCACTAGTTTAATTTCCTCTTCCAACACCACACAGAACAACTCTGGGTCTGTTTTCTATGAGTCAAAGGGATTAGATGACAAGCTGAAGTCACTCACTAAAAGGACTTGAGGGCTTCAGTTCAGGGATTAATAACTCAGCAGCTTTTTCTCCAGATTTTAAAACCTTTAATTTGTACTGCATCAGCTGGTGGTTTCATTTGCACAACTATTTTTGTTTAAATGGGAATCAAACCCTGCTCTTCCCAAAATGCTGCTGCATCTCCCTCTTGGTATTATTCTCACATCCAATTTTTTGACTATACGTAAAGAGGATTTCATGTTTGCTTAGCAAATTTCTTAAGAAACTGCACCTTATACTAACACGCAAGTCCAAGTTCTACTTGGTTTTTCCTGACTAACCACGCATATCGGCTGAGCAGTCCCCTCAGGAATTCAACACTACTAGAAAGCAGATTGGGTGGAAGCTTTGGACCAGGTCTCTCTGTGTCTTCAACTCGGTCTCACATTTCAGAGAAGCTCTACAAAACGTTTGCCTGCATTTGACCACATAGTAACACACCTTTAAGGCAGGATAAAGGAGAGAGACCCATTCTCACCTTGGGCTAATACAGAATGAATTGGTACCACACTTACCGTGCTAAGAAAGTCAGTGGCAGAAGCTGAAGGGAGCCACATTTTTAATTAGTCTGAAGAGACTCTGATCTTACAGTTCTAAGAATCATTTACTAAAGGGAGTTTCAGTGAAATATAATTTAATATCATTTCAATGCTATAATTTAACCTCAACGCTTCCATCATTTTGGACTGTATGAATAAAACACAGAAGCAAGTCCGCAGGTTGAAAAATTGAGGTACTTTAAAGGTCTGAGGTTTCTTGTAGCCTGAACTGGCCTGATGCAGGAAAGACTAAATTTCTTCCATATGCCTTTTTAAGGCCCGACTGTGCCTAGAGCTTTTATTTGGTGTATTTTCACAAATTGCAATAAGTAGAGCTGTTCACTTTGTTTACTGCTTCTAGACAACAACTGCCATCTACAATCAGCTCAGAGAGGACAGTAGGGCAGGGCTGGCAGCAGCCACAAGATGCAGCATAGCAGCAAGTGATGGTTGTGCATTAGGAAAGGTGCCATCATTTTTCCTTCTCAACTCTCTAAAATACGTGAAGGGCACTAATTAACAAGCTACCCAAGGCACACAAAAGCTACAAAAAAAGATGTCCCTAGTGTCCTGTTAAGGCTAAGATGACTACCAAGGCTTTAGGAACCTACTGAACTCCCCTAGTCACTAGTCTCCAAAACGGATATCAGAAAGAATCCAAACATCACAAGAACTGCAGAACCGAGAAAAGCAAAAAAGAAATAAAGTGACCTACTTTATATTGTTATCACATGTTGAAAGAGACAGAATCATAAAATGCCAGAGAGGCACATGTAAAGGAATCCTCTCAAATGCATGCACTGTCAGCAGTGTGATGGCACTCAGCCACTCACAGAAAAAACAAGGGCAGGGAAAAAGCTCCAGTCAAATACTGTGCCAGAACAACAGTTCAGTACCCAGAGAGAAGGGAACATACAGTAGGACCTATAGAGAACATAAGAAGCCTGAGATCTAAAATGCCACTCGCCCTTATCCCAGCAGGCTTATTAGAGCCTCTGCCAGGGAGAGACACTGAGCATCAGAACAACCGGATCGCCTTTTCCAAGAGAAAGTGACAGAGGAACTGTTTTAAACATTCTGTAGCTATTTCTCCAGCATCTGTTCTTGACTCGGTTACAAGTGGCAGGGCAGAAGAATGTGCAGCAGTCTGTAAGCACCCAGGTACAAATGTGTAAGGTGACTGCAGAGGGTTAACAGTCCAGAGTCTGGATTAACCTTTCCAGTAACAACACTGTTAAGCACTGGAAAGTAAGGGGCTGGGGAGAGTGTAGGCAGGTGATTTCCACCCTCCATCCCCCGGCTTTCTACAGATGAATGCTATAAAAATAAAAACCACTTATTCCCCGGATTTGACTTTGCAGATATTTGCATCATTCTTTTCTAAATCAAAGATCAGGATCAAGCCAACTGGCCATTTTCCTTCAAGCATCTTAACCTGACCTTTTCCAAACTCCTCACAGAAAAAGGTCTCCCTGACATACCTAAGCTGAAATCACACTGAATTACGATCTCATGTATGAAAAACATGGCAGCTTCAATCCTCATCTCACAACAGAACAGTTACCTCCACCTTGAAATCATGTTTCACTCAGCTGAAGGGTTTCTGGGTGACAATGAGGGACCAGGTTATGCTTTAAGCTAATAATGCAGCTGACAAGACCACATGTTAACAACTAACTTCCTGAGCAATTAGGACACGAGTGGTCAGTGACCAGTTTCTTTATGCTAAAACATTTGGTATGACATTAACTGCCCGGCCCCAGTACCGCTTAGCCCTAGTTCTGATGCATCAACACACTAAATAGCAACAGAAGCACTTTAGGACTCAAGCAGTCCAGGAATATTATCCCTCTGGGCACTGCTGAGGGTGGAAAGCTCAGCAAAATCTGCATGATGTGGAAAACTGTCATCAGCCAGAGAAATTAAGTTCAGATCATGTTAATATTCTCCCCTGCAAAAAGTGTGTCATGCTCAGGTATCTGTGAAGAGGCTGAGATGAAGAATTACAGCAGCTTTCTTTTTATTCTTCTGAGGAGTTTAGCCCAGCAACAGACCTAAGTTTCCTTTCTATGCCTATAAAGTGACTTGTAGGTGGTACTGTAATTAAATAGGTCCATCCCTTAAAATAGAAAAGCACATCTTTACAGCTGAGGTGAGAACTAAGACTCTGTAGCGAGATGCTTCCATCAAGTCACTAGTTTTCAGGAGCATTAACGACAGGGTAGAAAATTCCAAGCAAAGCAGCCTGGACGCAAAAAATTAAAGTAGACAATCAGAAAGTCTAAGTTCCAACATGCCTAACTCAGCTTCCTCACAAATCCACATTTCTGTTTTCATCAGTGGGAACATTGTTCTCGTTCTAGTGTTTCAAGATGTTCAACAAAGAGAGCACTTACTGTAAACAAAACACAGCCTTAAGAACGCTACACTGCAGGTCACAGCTACCTTTTTTAAGAAATGAAAGGGACAAAAACACCTGCAGATACAGTCACATGAAGTTCCATCTAGATCCATGTTCTGTGTTGTAAGCTGTTGTATAAAATGACAGATAAACCTTGGGGTGACAGGGACAGCTAATGCTTCCTGCAAGCTGGACAGATGCCTGACTCCAGCAAACCACCACCATGACATAGCTGAGCAGAGGCTGGTATCTAGGTTTGGAAAGGAGTGTAAGTATTTCTAGTGCAGAAGAGAACTGGAAAGGGAGACTCAGAGATTAATTAGCCAGCTAAGCACACTCTTCTTTTAAACACTTGGAAAGAGAACTGCTGGCAGAATGAGAGACATCTCAGGGCTCTGTGTGACCTTCAGATTCACATATGGATTGACTCGTCCTAGGTTTGGAACATTAACTGTCACCGAACTAGGAGAAGGCTCCAAAGTACAATGCATTACCTAAGTAAAAAGACTGGTGCCTGATTCACGGGAAGAGCAATAGTTTGGTTTACAATACGCTGAAGAATAACCAGACAGGAGTTGACTGCAGCGCCCAGATTCTCACAGTATTCCCACAATACTGTTACTTCCAGCTTTCCATGGTGTTAAACATGCTCATGGGGCTCAAAGGCAGCTCAGTTTGCTCTGAAAAAGGTATTGCAGACCTTCCTAAAGCCAAAGCACCACAAGAAGAGTTAGCTAGCCACCTCATGTCAGCTCCCTGATGCTAAATCTCATTGCTATAATGATGCCTTGTCTGTCCCTGCAAGCAGCTGTCACTGTCTCAGAGAGAGAAGCTTGTTCATGCCATCACAAGTGGGAGAAGTACCCATAAGAACTTCTACAGCTTTCACACAGGACCCAAATCCAGCATTTTCTGAGTAGTCAGGAAGCCCTAGAGCATGATTTCAACAGCATTCTCTGTGTGTTTCTACATCCAGCTCAAAAACAAACGCAGTCTGCTGAATTACAGCTGCTGAGGAAAATACACGTGGGAAACCACGATAGGGTTCGTGCACAAATAAGCCTTCAGCACGACATTTCATTAGAGGGGTTCTGCTCACAGTGACACTCAGTGGCAAAGTTCCCAACTATGAGGCTAAGGCATAAGGTAGGAGTCACTGGAAACAATGTTATTAGGTGACAGCCTCCAAATTACCGCCTTCTCCAATTGTTGAGATTGTAACAGCAGATTTTCCATACTTACCCATCTTACTGCCAGAGGTCATCCTAACTAAGACTTGTTTTCATGAAGAGAAAAACTTCCTAATTTAAACTAACATAGATACAACTGTAACACACGAGTTAACATTGATACAAGTGATGCTTGCTGGGTCGCATCAGCTTATTCTAAAATCACATGTACTGTCAGACAATGCTCCACAACAATTTACCAGTTTCTTGCCTGGGAGGCCAGAATACATTTTTCCTCTTAGAAATTCTTAGAAATTCTGTGAAGCAGTTATTGGTGGAGAACGTAAATCCACAGATTGGAAAATGTGAAACAACAACTCCTCCAAACAGGTGCTCAGGTGAAAGCAAACACAGGACTATGAATTAATTCTTCCACAGGCCTACACCCCTGCCAGCTATGAGGCAGATGCTGCTGCTCAAACAGCATGTGCTGCCAGCAATACTTAGCTCCCCAGGAGCTTATTTGTGCCTTAACTGAGCCATGGGGGAATCCAAGGGCCCTCTGACTAAGGCAGGGGAATTGATTCATAGCCTCCGGCACTTGGCTGATGAGCCGCCTCCCCAGTTCCATCTCTCCAGACACGCATCCACCCAGCTTGCTGTCTTTCGAGTGGCACATCTCGGTTCCCTGAGCAATCTCACTGCCTGCCTCAGATCTCCCATGAAGACAGGAAGAGTGACACGCATCAGGGATGCCGTTCTCTCCACTATTAAAAGGTTTGCCTTTGAGGTCTCTACTGCGGACAATAAATTTCTACATACTGTCTTAACATCCAAATCTCAAGTGTCAGAAAGCCAAAAAACTGATCTTCCAGCTGAGTGGAGCTCAGTTCAGATGTGGCACCTTTTGGCTCAGCAGCATTTATTCTCCTGCTCTGGGAGGGGTGGAGACCACAAAGCTCCATTTGCTTCCCACTTTGAAATCAGAGAGATGACCCAATTTGTCACTTTTGGGAAACAGCTGCAGCTCCAGCTAGAGGATCCAGAAAAGGCAGGCAGAAAAACATAATCTCTAACAGCAGAATACTACCAGAGAGAGGGAAGAGTACCAGCCTCTAAAGGCAGGAGTTTTACCCTCAAGAAGCCCCAGAATGAGCAGGGCTGGCAGTCACTGCAGTCTGTCTCCTTTTGTGAGAGGAAAATGTGACTCCAGGAGTGGTTGCTCACAGCCACACTGCTGTCTGTAGCTGGCACAGCAGGCTGTAGCCTGTCTGCTTTTAGGACTCCCAAGCAGAGGGACGACTGAGTGTAAGGAAGCTTAGGGTGGAGCTCAGGACTAGAGGAACAAATCATAGTGCTATAAATCCAGCTTTACAGAGGGTGACCAAAGAAGTTTGCACGGTATCTATATGCATTATGGCAAAAGCCAACACCTATTGTTCCTGTTTCGCAAGGGATTAAAAAACCACCTCAATCTGAAGTTTTACAAAATGCAAATTGAATTGTGCGTTCACACAAGCCAGACGTTGACAGCTTCTGCTTTAATCACAGATGTGCAGAGTCGTAATTTAATCTTTATAAATGCAGACTGTTTTGATCATTCTGTTGCAATCCTCTGTGGAGCTTTCCCTGCCCTACACAGGCGCTTAACAGGGACGGGAATCTGTAACACTGCTCTGCACTTCCACAGCAGCCTTCCCTGGCAGATCACACAGCACTTCAAATGCTGCCTGGCTCCCCAAGGGCTCCTCACCGGCTTCCCTCACTCGGGAGGACACAGGGCACAAGGTTTGCTCAAAGCAGCACAGTGACAGCAGGAAGGAGTTCAGAACCCGCCCTGCAGCCCCCTCCTCTAGCTACCCACAGACCCTTTTCTAGGTTTAAAAGCAATAAAAAGCAAGTATGTGCAAAAGAAGAACACATAAAGCAAATCTGCCAGGCATCTGAGAAGTGTTTTCTGAAACAAACTCACTGGTAAAAGAGGACAAGCACTGGAACTAGAGCGACATCAGCCTGTCTCCACAATGTGGACTGGGAGCTTATTACGAAGTTGAACCTGTGGTTCTTGCTCAGCACACTCCCAGTTGTGAATCAGGCTGGGCTTGTAACTCACACCACTGAGTGTAGCTTCTGTAGCCCCAGCACAGAAACTTATCTAGCTCCAAGAGACTTCACTCAGTGGCAGCCAGCAGAGAGTAGCAGCTCCCCAAGGCAGCTCTTCCAAGCTAAGTCCCCAGCATTCAGTGGTCACCTGTACTACTGCAGTCCTCAGGCCCTTTTCAGTCCCTGTTGTAGTGCCAAAGCCAGGCAAGGATGCGATAACAGCTGTAAGAACTGAAGGCAAGCCTTGCTTTGAAGTTTTGTTACTAGCTTGTACTTCAAGGCAGTCCCTTATCTGCCCACGAAAGCAGCTCACGAAAGTGGTAGAAGCAAGATATGCCTCAGCATCTGCAGTGCACAAAGGGTGGAAAGACTCCTCTGCTCCAGGAGCAGCCAAGGTGTTTCGGGGTCACGCTGACTCTGAGGCACAGTGCAGCTGAAAGTGCCACCAACAGTAAGAGGCCGGAATGCTGGGGCACCTTTGCGTTGAGCCTGAAGAAAGGGAATGGAAGGATTTCTCCCATTTCTTATTAGAATGGGGTTGCATCTCTCCAGTAGCAGCTGTTTTTAAAAATCAAAGTCCTTCTTTTGTCTCTCTAATGGCCTACCACAGTTGTCTCCCCTCCTCCACTGACGCACAGTTTACTGCATTCTGCATGTTAATAAAAGGCACTACACAGCACAAAGTCACTGCTCCAAAGCTCACCTCCAGCTTCAAATCTCCTTGCTGCAAAGCTGATCAGACCTTGGAGCCTGTTCAGACCCATTCAGTCTGGCACACTGTATAAAGCAGTCTGAGACGTTAGTAAATTGCAGGGATATTTCTCTGATAAAACAAAAAGCAAACAACAACAACAGAAAAAGAGGAAGATAGCTAAACCAGAGAAAACTCCCATCAGCTAAGCAAACCAGCAATTTGCCAATTCCAGAAGACATTTTACATAGATCCTTTCCAATTTCACCCAGTGCAGCTTTGCTCTCTCTATTTAAACGATAAAATCTGTTTCAAGCCATTAGTCATGAGTAGGTGTCTGTAATGAGACCATGAAAGCCAGCATCCCTGCCTCATTTGCAAAGACACGATGACTTTAAATTAAGGCCTTCCCTCGGTGATCCCTCCTTAGCTGGAGTTTCATGTTCCCACTACTGTGTGCAACACAACATTAGCAGGCTTGAGACCTTCCACCCCAAAGCTCACTGAGTTTCAGAAGTGAAGCACCCTTATGCCAAGACCATCATAAAGTATTTCTCAAACCCTCCCGACACGTTATATTAATGTAAGAGATTAGGGGGATTTACTGTGGTAGTACCTAGCACTGACAGTATTTGGCATTTAAAAAATATCAAACGCAGACATTGCCAAGAGGCTTTTAACACCACTGCCAGCAGTGCTAAAAAAAGACAAAAGCATTTGGTATCTGCCAGTGGTTTTGCTACTAGTTATGGAAACCAGAACAAGCTGAATAAACTCTGACATCAATGGCTTGGAATTAAAACACTTCAGGGCACCTAAAACCAACTACACCCTTTTGTGTCTTTCTGTGCAAGTCACTTGTGGAAGGAACCTCCCTGAGCAGCACTGCAGGTTAGTCCCTCAGAGCCTTACCAGGTAACAGAAGGCCATGTGGATTGGGCTGGCAAGGAGGAGCATTCAACAGTTGAGGTATGACCTCAGTGAAAGGAAAATGGCTTTGTGAGACGGCCTGACCAAACTGGATTGCAGCTACTAGCAGTGCTGGGGTTAGTGGTTGGACTAGATGATCATAAAGGTCTTTTCCAACCTAAAACAATTCTCTGCTTCTACCTGAGTTACAAAGGTACTACAGTGTGAAACAACCCAAGCATTACACTCCTTTGTCACAATTTCAAAAGCAATACAGTTGTCCTGTTTTTCCATCACAATCTGTTCTGGCTCCCAGCACTTTCAATCTGCAATTACCAGACATGAAACAGGTGTTCACAGCAGTGAACTTTACCTCCATTTTGGAGGTGGCATAATGTCCCCACTGTGGCTAGGAAGAAAGAGGGGCTTCTATCAAAAAAAGCACAGAGATGTTCCTGACTAACAAGCATTATCAGTCCCGCATGTCTGCCATCTCAATTTTAAGACCCTTAGAGAGGAAAGCATGGGGAGAAAAAATGCCAAAGAGAAAACAAGACCTTAGTGAGAAATTTTCTAACTGGCACAAGACTTGATTAACATGCAAGGTACCACAACACATTCCTGATCAGAGAAGATTCAACCAGAACTATTGGGTTCCTCTCACTTTAGCCTCTCCTGAAAGCTGTGCTACATTGCCGTCAGGCAGAGAGCTGCGTTCTTACAAACAGCTGCTCTTTCCTATCCAGAAAAGGGCACATGTGAGACCTCACCTAGACCATTCATGCTGTGTTTTCATCCTTCCTATTTGTCTGCATTTGCTGTTCCACAGCAACTCCTGTGTTGCTGTTTCCTCACTGCCTTGACCCTGTTCTCTACAATTGCTTATGCTAGAAAATATTTGGGAGCTTCTCAGATCAGATATGGCACTGAGAAAGTCTACTGCCTCCAACATATTAAGTACAAGGCAGTCCAATCATCTGGAAAGTACAGATAAGCCTATGAATTCATTTCATAAAAGGCTATTTTGCCCTTTGACTCAAGAATGTACGAAAACCTCTTTGAAGACATGGGAATAATCACTTGCATGGAAGAGCTAAAATTACATCAGCAGTTAATGGCCAATCCAATCTTTTTGACTGTGCAGCATCTTTCAGTCCCTTTAAGGATGTGCAGGGAGGAACCAAATGTGTTGAGAGAGAATATCACAAAACAACAAATTAACACTGAAGTCAGGTTTCACAAATTAGCAAGTGAGGAAAGATGCCACTAACTGGCTAAGACATTTCCTCCTTCATGGCGAGGAACTACAGCAAGGTTAAAACACCTAATGACTAGGAAGGATTCTGAGTTTGCCTTGGCAAGGAAACGCTTTGCAGAAAGGCACTGAGGATCCCATGGTGTTTATAGACTGAAGTGGCTCATCCTTTGCTTGCCCTGGGAATCTCCCACTCTTTGCTGGAGAAAATATGGGATGGAAAAGGTCTCTTCCTAGTATTTATGATCAGAACATTGGATAAATCCCTTAACACTGGATAAACCCCACAACAGTCAGCAAAGCAGTACCATGAAGTCTTACAAATACACCTGCCTAGACCAGAAACCTGTATATTCAGACTATTCTGGAAATCTCTAGGGCTGAGAACATTCAGAGGCATTAACAGTCTATGCTTAAAACAATCCCATGCCCATCATTTTCAAGTGCATACAAATCCCCCCAGCTCGTAATATTGTTAAAATTAATGCTTGTAAATAAAAAAGTAGAAAGCACTGAAATGACAGACTTAGGATAGTAATAAATGGACATTAGTAATTAACAAGGTAATAAAGGCTTCAATAGGATTAGGAAAAGAAGAAGATGGAGCAAAATCTCTTTCAGCTGATTACTTAGCTACATTTAAGGATATTAAAATATAAAAATAAACAAATGAATAAATAATCTAACACACGAACAGTGTGTCAGAACTTAGTTTCAAGTGAATTTGAAAGAAATCAGAGCAGCTGGAAATTCCCCTTCAGATAAAACTATGTCAAAGTCATGCCTGCCTGATTAGCAGATTCTCAGATACCACAGAGGAGTGCAAGCAGCCATATGAGAATCTGGCCAAAGACTGGTGTCTGAGAAGGAAATCTTCATTAAAAGAAAAGTTTGACCCTTAAAATTGTAAAAACAAATGTCTTCAGTAAAGAAATACCAGTCTCCTGAAACTACTGGAATAACTCAAAAGAGAAAATGACCAGTCCCAAATGTAGTATCCGTCTGTGGACACACAGGCTAAATGTCAGTATTAAATATTTCAGTGTGGTACACTTCAAAAGACAGGGCTATAAAGGATGGTGGATTCTGTGTAGAAAATATTTAAGGAGAGCTGAGAAATGGGTAATTAAGCGAACATGCAAGTTAAAACAAAGGTACAGCCGGAAGGAAAAACAAAAAAGAAAAGAGACTGCAGCAGCCAAAAGGCAAGCTTGATCCCTCCCCTTCCCACACACATGCTGAACAGCTCACACAATGAAAACAGCAAATTCTGTTAGCCCACAAAAGCCAGACCCTGGGCTTGATCTGGGCCAACTACCAGTACCTCTCACGTACTTACAGCTACTGACAGAGGAGAAACCATAGTCCAACACACACACCTGAACTCACTGGCATAACTGAAAGTGGAGGCAAGAAGTCTCCATCCCTCTCCTCTTTGTGCAGTAAATTGCAGAGTGCTGAATAAACACCCCGAGACCACACACTCCCTCACCACAGTGACATCTCCCTTATTTCTCTGCAGTTCATCTGGGGCAATTATTGCTTTATTTTGTTTGATGTTCTCCCTATGCTGAGAGAAAGCATGAAGGGAGAAAAGAAAAAAGAGAAATCTGTCTTTCAACTTCCTAATCATCTTCCTCAAAATGCTTCATGCATCAGCACTGATTTCATTATCTGCTTGCTGCTAGGGATTTTATTTAAAGAATAACACACAAGGAAGAAAGGATTTAACCTGACCTCTCTGAACTGCTGGGGGATGAATACTACACAGAGCTGACAGTGAAAAGCTCATTTCCTTTCTCAGACTAACTCAAAGACTATGCAAAATTCCCCTCTATCGAAGCCTCCTGTTTTAAATTCGGCTATCAAAGGCTTTTCTTTTTTAGAGGCCTGGGTTGATGTAATCAGTATATCATCAATGAATGAGGATTGATAACACGAACCATCACAAAGCATAGCTGTGGATACAGTGACTCTCGAAGGCAGAACAATAAGGAAAATTGAGTAAATTAAAACCAATGTTCTTCTATCCAACTATACCAAGAAGAGAATAAAAAGCAGTAGGGGCCACCTTTTTTTCCCCTCACTGCATCAGTACAGCATTCATCCCAAGTCTTTGGGGTGTTACATATTACAGATCAAGTAGGTTAATAAATGAAAAGGTTAGTGGGAAACACGGAAGGGTATAATCAAGAAATAGTAAAAATATCATGGACAGAAAGAGAAACGAATCGCAGAGCAGGATACAGCCAGGACCTTTTAGCAAGCACAAGTATGGGATCCCATCCAGCGGAAGGAGCAACCCAAGGTGACTTAAATGAAGTCTGTCCTGGACTGCATAAACAATTTCTTCTCCAGAAGGTCCAGAGTTGTTGATGCAGCTGTGTCTAGGATGATTTCCCAAGCTCACATGGCAGCTCTGCATTTTGTCCACCACATGCTCCTGCAGAGTCATTTTTCTCTTTAAGAGTGACTAATGTATAATTCTGATATTTTATTTTGGGAAATAGGCCATCTCTTCCATTCTTGAGACCACTCACAGTAGCCTATTTTCAAAAAGCCACGTTTACAAATTTATGCAATACAAGCAGAACATGAAGAGAGCAAACCAGGCCAAATTAAGGAAGGGAAACCTAACACGATCACCCTCTTTATTAAAAAACTCTGCTTTTTAAAGTCTAACCCAACTGAATTCAATTACCCTAGAAAATTTCTACCAGCTGTTGTCAGAGTTCTAGGTCCCCAATATCACCAAAAGCAAAAATCAAACTACACTCAACAGTTCTCTGATAACTAAGTTTGCTGCCAGAAACTTCCTGGTCCCATTCTAAACCTCAGTCTCCAAACACACTTGCTGACAATGCTGAATATTTTCCCTGTTTGTACCCATCCTCCTACAAAATCTCTGTATGTGGTGGTAAAATTGGCTAAAGCAATTCTTGCTTTTCTTTCTCTCACCCACATCTGAACAAGGAACATGAGAGTCCCAGTTGCATCTCTCTTACTGCTGCCACATCATCAGTCCCAGCGAGCACAAGGTACTCCTGAACACCCATATTCCAGAGGTCAACATGAAAAAAGGCCACAGCATGCCTGGCTTACCTGATCCTCAGAGAGCTGTGATATGTGGTTCACTGCAGCATAAGACTCTATCTTCGGGTTGAAGTGATTGATGATGGCTCTGAAACAAAGGAGGGAAATTTTCAGAGGTCTCAGAACAGCTTAGAGATGCAGGAGAAATTCCCTGCCAGTCTGAGCAGGTGCACATGGAGCCAGTCCTGCAAGAAATTCCTCCCTCACCACACAATACTATTTGCTTTGCCAAAGGCACACTCCCTGCTGAGTGCAGATCCTGACATAAACTCACTGGAAATTGCAAGCACAGGCACTGTCCTACACATGGGTGCATTTGTCCCAGCAGATACTGGACTGTGCTTGCTGCTCTGGCAGGGGGAATTGCTGGGAACAGGCTGCAAATTGCTCTGTGTTCCAGCAGACAGACAGCAAACCCAGCCATCGTTGCCCCATCCTGCTCAGGAACTGCAGCTCCTCATCCCTTCCAAAATCAGTGTCACCTGACATTTTGCTCTGTTGAACTTTGCTGCCTGGTATGATGAAGCTGATCTTTTATTACTTTGGATTTTCACTCCATTTAAAATGTTGTAGCTGGCTCTTACTTGCAGTCATCCATCACTACAACCACTACATTTTGAATTCTTACGATAACGTCTTCAGTCCTCAACCCCATTTTAGCTCATTAGAGATAATTTATATCAGTGTCCCAAACACAGCAGCAAATACTGGTCACTCCTGCTTCTGTGCCTCATTTCTCTCACTAGCTGCACCAATCTGCACCACTCCCTTTCACTTCCAGGTGGATCTAGAAGCAGATGTGAGAAGTCTAAAGTTGAAAGTAAAATAACAACTGGGGAAAAAAACCCCACAAAACTGCAACTAGAACATTTCCTCAGACTTCCTTCAGCTTGTCAGGTGCTGCTGAGAAGATAAATGGCAGGACAGTAAAGACTCCCCGGGATAGAGTTTGCAACTGCTCCAGTTGGGATATTACTCATGAGACCCACTGCTGAGGAAAATATTCATCATGGGAACAGGCCATGTCAGTGCTCAGCACAGATGAGTTCTGACTGTGCCTGGAGAACACTTGCTCAGCCAGATTACACTGCAGCAGCAGTCAGGGCTTCCACTCTCATATTCATCAGCATGAAAATTCTCTCCAGTTCTCTCTGTTGTACTTTAATGGGTTCCCTCCTTCCCACTCCTCCCCCTGCAAAAGGACTTTCAGCTGCTTTCTCCAGACCTCATCACGGCTAAGAGCTTGAGCCCCAGTCTAGGAATACGTGATATTCAGTGGTGACGATCAGGTCCAGTGGATAAAAACCTGCCTAGAAGCATCCTTACATCTTTAAATACACAGATAAAGAGTGTGGAAGGTGTGGAGAGTGGGAGCAGGGGAAAAAAAAACCCAAACCAACCCAAAAAACCCCAACCCAAACAGAATCTGCAATTCATAGGCTCACAGAACTGTTTCAGTTGTACGGGGACCTTTAAAGCTCATCTAGCACAACTCCCCTGCAATGAGCAGACACATCTTCAACAAGATCAGGTTGCTCAGAGCTCCATCCAACCTGACCTTGAACAGCATCATCCACCTTGTTCCAATGCCTCACCACCCTCACTGTTTAAAACTTATTTCTCATACATAATCTGTATCAACTCTCTTAGTTAAAATCATTATCCCTCGTCCTGTTGCAGCAAGCTCCACTAAAATATTTTTCCTCAGCTTTCTTGTAAGTCCCCTTTACGTACTAAAAGGCCACAATAAGGTCTACCCACAGCCTTCTCTTCTCCATCTCTCTCAGTATGTCTCCACAGAACGGTTCACTCCTCCGAACACTTTCATGGCCTCCCCTGCACTGGCTCCAACATGTCCACGTCTTTCCTGTGCTGAGGACACTAGAGCTGGACACTGTACCCCAGGTGGGGTCTCAGAGAGCAGAGCAGAGGGACAGAATCTTCTCCCTTACCCTCCTGGCTGTGCTACATTCACTGCAACATTCCCAGCCACACCTTATCAACACACCAGATGCCAGTCAGCACACAGGGCCAGTCTCTCCTGCAGCTGCTCCTATAGCATCCATACACACTTGGCACAGGGGTCTTCTGCCTTCTCACCAGTCTTGACAGTTACATCCAGAAAACAAATTCAGCAGTGCCTCTACCAGGCTTCCCGTAACCTCCTTCCCTCTGGAGGACAAACAGGTAGGTAGAGATGTGCCCAGGCTCTTCCCATTTCAGTGTGATGAGAGAAGCAGCTCCTGTGAGTCACAATCACGCTGTCCATTATCCAGCCTCTCCAACACTCTGGCTTTCAAGCTGCATGTTTCATGCCTGGCTGGAGTCATATTTATACTCCTACAGGACACACTACAAGTTATTGAAAGAAAATGGAACACAGACCTACAACAACGTAACTTCTGGCTTGACAGAAGGTTTGGCAGCTCAGAGGGGTTCAGTGCACTCGCAGGGTTCCAACATTTACCAGGGAACAGATTTAGCATTCATTTGTACCCACTGCTGTGAAGCACTTCAACACGGGCCGCCTGCTCACAAGTCCCTGCTTGCATCTGAGCTAGTGGAGCGGCACCTGCAATCACAGCTGGGATTCACCCAGTGAAAGCAAAACCAGCAACCAGCTGCCACTGCAGTAGGAATCAATAGACATTAAGGAAGGGAAAGAATTCAAGTCTCCTTCCTCATTTCCCTAAAGGTGAAAGGACAACTCCTCAGTGATTAAATGAAGTTCAGCTGTGTAATTTGTTTTAACGATGAAGAATTCCTCCCCAACCTGACCATCTGCAGAGCTGTTGCCCTGAACCCACAGGCAGCCTGGGGCAGAGAAGCATGAAGAGCTTGCATTCAATCCTGGCTCTGTGTAGCCAGGTCCTTACTGCCCAACATACCCACCAGGGCTAGGCTTTGCACATGGTGTAGCTCCTTCTCACTCACCTGCTATGAGAAATTCCACTGCTATCCAGCCCAAACAGCACCTTTCTGCATCAGCTACTCTCATACACCTCTGCTATTCTTTCATTTCTCAAAATATATCTTGTCCCTGGGGCATGCTTTTAGCAACTAGCCTCCTGGGATATTCACTGATTAACAGCTGGAATTCACTTTGCAGAGATGCCTCTTCGCTGGCATTTGATCCTGGAGACAATGGGAGACCAGAACTTTGAAACACAGCCTCTCTGTTACGGACAATAGACCAGTGGTTCTGCCACCATTAGTTCCCACACCAGCACATAACAACTGATCCTTGGCAATGATTTATTTTTACACTGTGATTGCCTCAATTACTGCCATACCAGCCAGCAGCTTTGGGGAGCGGGAGAAAGCAGTTAAAGCACTTAGAAAAGATTTGTGATGATGTGTTCTACTGAGATCTTCATATTGATCATGCGGGGGAAAAAAAAGAAAACCCTTGTGTTTGGTATTCATGCACGAACATCTTCAAACATTTGTAAAGCAAGGAAATAGCGAAGTGTCAACTAAAAGACAAAACGCTGCAGTTCCCACACAGCCTTCCATAGTACGTGCACTTACATGTTTCCACACTGCCAAGTGCCTCGGTGGGGCTGGCTGCCATTTGTCATACAAATTTCACAGCACTTGTGGGACACAGTTCTCCAGGGACTGAGAGACATCACTTCAGCAACACTGCCTCCCCTGACAGATCCACAGTTCAGCAGTGAACTGACAGGAGACTGTCACTGGACAAAGGAAGAATGCTGAATAAGCAGAAGGCTCAGGAATTAAAAAACTGGCTCCCAGTGTCTTGTCTTGAGGTTAATGCTTAGTGCTCTAAGGCAGATCACAAGCCATCTCCACATTCTTTATTCCTCAGTCTCCTGCGGAGAGATCTTGATCTCCCAGTAAATACACCAGGCGTACTAGTGGTCTCCAAAAAACACACATCTCACATCACTTCTTCATGCAGCTCTTCAAGCTACCTACACACCACAATGCCAGACATGCCAGAGACACATATGAACGAACCTGCATATTTCTCAGGATGAACAAACAACCTGGGACACTTGCATTTATGCATTTATTGCATATTTATTGCACTCATTTAATTCTTCATGAAGAAGAGAATGATTGGAGGAAAAAACACCCTGATTTAGAAACCTCAAAGTGCAGATGAATCATTTATTTGTACTAGCTGTATCAATCACATTATTAGACAGTAAAAGCGGGTCCCATTGTAACAGGTATTGTACCAATCTAGAGTGCTGGAAAGCCTCTGTCCCAGGGGCTAAGGATCTCAAATGCAAGAGAACAGGGAAAGCACAGAAAAGCGCATTGGCAACAGAATATGTAACAGTGCTGCTACTTACGGAGCACCATGAAAGACTTCCGTTTGAGATAAACCATGGGTAGAAAAAACACAAAAAGAATACTGAAGGAAGAAGTAGAGAGATAGTAAAAAGGAGATAGAAAGGCAGATAGGATCAAGATAAACAGAGGTGAAAAACTGCAGAACAGGGAGGATCACAGAAACAGCAACTGATCCCAGGGCAGTCTGTCCTCTGCAAACTGGAAAGCTCCAAGAGGTGGAAAGTTTCTACTCTGCCTGTTCTTGAGGCTGCAAAAATTGGCCAGCCCTGAAATGACTGTTACTTGCCCTTTCTCCCTCAAAAACAGGTATGCTGGAAGGTGAGAAGCAGAAGAATCTCTATGTGGGCCCTACTGGGTTTTTTATTCCCCAGATAGGGACATCCCACTGTGGCTCTCACCTAGAGCTATGGTGAGAGAAGGAATCCCCCCAGGTAAGTTGCATTCCCCTCTCCTCACTGTGTTCACTGCAACAGGACTTACTTCTGCAGTGGCTGCAGTAGCTGTCCAGACAGTAACATTTAAAGACTTGGGATTATAGTCTTTAAAAGCTGCCTAGAGTTACTCCTCAATAAACAGAAACAACCAGTGCCACCCTGCAGAGGGGCCCACAGTAAAAGAACTGCTGAAGATGCAAAGCCTGCTGACAGGAAAGGGCTCCTATGAAAACTAATACGGCACGTATGGAAATAAGACGTTCAACTAATTCCTCAATTTAATTTGCCACTAGTTGTAACATCAGATGTGAGAAGTGAAACATACCAGCAATATGAAGGTACTGGTACCACAGTTCACAGGATCTTCCAGCCCAGGTGACTCACCATGGCAAGAAATGTACCTTGCCCTCCTTAACCTCACAACGAGCTGGTCTGGGTCCAATATGCAGGGAAAGCAAAATCACTGTGCTCAGGCAGGCAGCATTTCTTCAGCACGTTTTCTCTGACCTCCAGACTCTCCCCATCAAGTTATTGCAGATGAGCTGTCTAATACCCACTCTTGCCTGACAGCAGCTACATTGCCAGAGTCCCATAAGACAACACTGTCCTCTTGTCCTGAGCAGCAAAGTAAAGCACTGTGGAGGTGCTGAAAGTAGGGTAAGGGAAGAACAGAAAGGCTGCAAAGCTTATTATAGAGATGGGAATGCTGAGCCATCATTCGCTGCATGAACCTGGCCTTTGCACCTACTTCACAGGTCCAGCACGCAGTGCCTGACAAAGTATTCTTGTGGATTCCCAAACATTTCTTGTATAATAAAAGCAACACCACAAGTTCACTTCTTCCTACATTCTGTTAGAGTGGAACAGAAAAGCAGCGGCTCTTGGCTGGTATTCACCCCTTCACAGGAAATCGAGGGTGACTTTATACTCTCTGCAGACGTTCATCCTTTCATCTGCTCGTGTCAGAACAGTGCACTGGGCAGCAAGACAGACCATCTCTGTCTTCATGGAGTAAAACTGAATGCACAGCAAAAGCAGCCAGTTCACTTGCCCTCTGCACTGAAAACTGGCACTATCTGAGATGGACAAATACTCCAGCATGCACTAAGCTTCATCCATGACAAAGGCTAGGAATAAGCAAGCATAGCTGTCTTTCATCACACTCCACAAAGCTGCTTTACTACAAAAAAGAGGCCTGAGATAAAGTAGTTGTTGTTCAGGAACGAGAATCAATAAGTAACTAGTTTCTCTGTGATTTGCTACCGCAGTTCCCTCTCCCTCTCATACACCTTAGTTTCTCCTTTATGAAATGGAAATAAGAGCAATCACTTCCACAAAGTGTTTTAAACCAACAAGGTGGTAAGAGCTCAGTGTTCTACTATGTGGTATGTTGGAAACTGCTCAAGCACAAGGCAGCAAGTAAATTACACACAATACGGAGACCAAAATGAACACAAACATTCTGTCCTCTTCTCCCATACATGCCAGCACAATCATAGTTGCTGGAGACTTGGGTAAAGCTTCCAAGCCAATCTTCCTGCAGCAAGCTGTGTCTCAGCAAGTGCTGTTTGGGGCAAGGATCTTGCTGACATTGCTCTCATAGGCACTCCCAGCACTTCAGACAATAAAACCCCATCTGTTCCATGCCTGCAACAATTAGATTGAGTTGCTCCATATTACAATCGCACCTGGCAGGAGGTGAGAGGGTTTAGATTATCTTAACACATGTCCATGAAGCATTGCTATAAAGTACACATACCTACCATACCTGAGCTGTCTGCACCAATTAAAAGCACGCAAACTCCCTGGAACTGTGCACCAAATTCTTCCTTCTACTGTGTTTTAACTCCAGTCTGTTAAATTTCTTTTGCTCCTACAATTTAATGAGTACTGACATTAAGCTGAAAGTCCACAACTCATACTGGGAGGCATCTTCCAGACACAATAATAAACTGCAGGGAAGAATCCAAGGCAAAACAATATTTTAGTCAAAAGCACTTGCTTTACAGCTCACTGAAAATATCCGAGTCAGCACTGCAGCAATTTCACAGGAGAAACAACTGCTACACCTGTTCAATTCTGCCATCCTGAAGCCTATTGATCGCGATGACAGGCTCCATAGCAGAGAGATACATGGTCTATTTATTTAACAAGGAGGGGACAAAAAGAGTGCACACACAGCAACTGAACTTCTCACATTTCTCGGCATGGTTTTACCAAGCTCCATTCTGCAAGGGCAGAAGTAGAAGATGTGCTTTCTGAACCACCAAGCAGCTACACAGTGCATCTTGACACTTTGTTGTTTGCTGGATACTAACCTGGTATCACCACAGCTTGCAGGATATGCTGATTTTCTTTTTTTACAGTCTATGTCTATAAATTTAAGTCAAGCAAATCAAATACCTCACTTAACTTCTATTTGTCTTCTTAACTAAGGAAATCCTCATGGGTGAGCAATTAACTCATTTTTTGGAACAGCTGCACAGCCTCACTTGAGACTACAACGTAGGGAATTTATCCACTCATCCATTTTCATGCAGCCAGTGCACCACCAAAAACTGATCTAGATACGTTTCTGTTCCCTTTTCTCAATAAGTAAGCATCAGAATTCTTAAGTACATGTAACCAGTGGCACTGATAGTTTAAGTGGTATGAATGACGAAGTAGAAAATACTACCTAGGCACGGAGAGTGAAAATATCTATTGAAGCACAGGGCACCAGCCTGATCTGTGTTCTTGCTCATCTCTCGATCTGTCTACAACAAAGCTATCACTTGATAACAAATACATTTTTCATCTCAAACATGTAATTTATGAGAGATCAAATGACATATTTTATGGCACATTTCACTGCTCTAAAACAGCTAGTAGTGGTGAGAGTGTGGCAGGAGTTTACTTTTACCAAAGCAAAACCATTAAAAAGCCAACCCTTCATTACACCTCAATTCCAGAGAGCAGCAGTTAACTATACCTGCTCATCTCTAACTACAAACAGAGCTGGAGCTGTGTGATGGAATAGAGAAACATCACAGATAGCAAGCCTGCCCTCTGGGCTCGGGCTACCAGCACTAGAACCTGCAGCTCAGTCTATCATGTCCAAAGTGTGAGAGCCAACCATGATATATGTCAGCAAATGGGATTTTAGGCATGATGTCTGTGCTTCTTCCACATCTGTTACCAATTTTGAAGATTCAGACAACTTTTAAAATGAGAAGTCCTTATTTGAAACTTCCTTAATATATGCTTTTAAAAAGTACCTACTGCCCTAGGGCTGTGGTCCTGGCTTAGTATCTGCACAGAGCCATAACAAGCAATATTAATACGTAAGTAAGTTTTTCAGAGCCTTAACAACCTTTTCTGCAGCACCTATTTCCCAGTTCTCTTACCTCATATACATTCCTTTGTCCAAAGTTCTTCAGCTGTACCAGACAAGTACAGTACACAGGCCAAATAGGCTGTGATTCTTTTAGTACCCAAGCACTCTGTGATGCAAACAGTGTGATAGTCTCTTGTAGCCAGTTGGTGTAGAGCAGTGAAATGGGTTACAGAACACTGCCTTAACACCAAATACAGCCCTTCAGCTACACCAGCTTTTAACTCCCATGCACAAGGCAACCTGCTCTCTAAAACAAACAGTAAGGTATGAAGAAACAATTCATCCAGAAAGTGAGGGGGGGAAAAAAAAAAAACCAAGAAGGAAAAAAAGGGGGAAAAAAGCACATTTGTAGTTCACCATACATGTTTGCACGGCCACCTTCTCTGGTTAGGATCTGAAATAAAGCATTATGGCAAATATTTATTCTCTGCAAGTGCTACAAGTGGGCCAGCATCTACCCATTGCTTCATAATTCAGGTTATAGGACACCATCTAAGCCTCCTGAGACACCAGACACATCACAAAACCTCAAACAGAATCAAAACCTGAAGTTTTTTAAATTACTTTTAGTATCTTCATTAGTATTTAATCACAGGATGTTTAACCTTGCGGAAAGCCTGGATTACTGGATGCCGCATCTAGCACAGAATACTGTACAGATGCACACACCGGCTTCCAAACACATCAAGCTAAGAATGAAACTTAGAAAGTTTATAAGCCATCCCACTGGGACCTTTTAAAGCTCTCTGAGAAAGGCTCTGAGTAGGCTGCTAGTTTAATTAACTTAGTGAAAACTTGCCATCAACCCTGTATTATCTAGAGTGTACTGGAAACAACTCTTATTGCCTCATTTTGTCAGGTGTGAGCCAGCAGGTATTGCATGAGGCCCCGAACACCCTGTTTGCAGGCTGTGGCAGCAAGACAAACCTCTCTCTTTAGGTCGTGGAGCACAACCTTATTTTACTGACTTGGAGTAAAACCTGTGCCTGCAACAGAAGTCCCAGAGGGAAAGGAAGGCCCTGAAGCATCAGCATTTGCCCGTATTGAGTGAGTAAAGGGTTAGAACAATGCAATCGAGTCGTGAAGTAGCTGGATATTAAATTACAGAGAGAGGAGGGGAAGGAACATTGTCTAAGCAAGAATCAGCTACAGTCAAACCTACTTTGCAAAGGAAATTAAGATGAGTCCCACAACGGTATTTAATTAACTTAATTACACCAAGTGTCAGCTACGGTTGTACCTGCACAGCCACGTAAATCAGAGTTCACAATATCAGCCTTTGAGGCACTACCAACTACCATGCCAACCAAAACCCATTATTTACAGTCCAATCCTCTGAAAATACAAGATGCTGCAAACTTCCCAATGTTTTCTTGTCAGACAGGTGCAAACGAGAATCACATTTGTTGAAAAATGCCTACTAGAATTCAGATCCTTCCCAAATCCAGGACCAAGACTGCCTCCATCCCAATACTCACATATCTCACAAATACCTACACTACTGAGATCTCTACTCTCACTAAGAGGAGATAATCAGAAGCAAGTGGTTTATTGACATTGATCAAGTTATCAGCTGAATTACTGACAACAAGCACGCCATAAATCCATTGTGACTACAGAGTAAAATGCCACAGATAAACTCACCTGTGCCCCCCTACTCCCAGCTCACTGGACAAAAGGAGGATTGGGAGTCAACTCATCACAGCCCAGAGGACAAGGAGCAACTTTTTTTCAATCACCTGCCTCACCAAGGGTTTCCAGAATCGCTTCAATAGTGCTGGGGTTTTCTGGGTTTTGCTTTTATTTTACCCATCCTTACCCTGCAACAAATTTCAGGTAGATGTTGACAAAACTCATTCAGCTGAATCGGCCACTGAAGTGCAAATCCCTGGGAACAGACTTTTCCATGTCACAGAAGAAGAGAAATTTAGTTTCTTTTCAAATCACCCACTATCATCCCTGACATATCCATACGTGCTCACCTCTCCCTCAAAGCTTTGGGTTTGTAGTTTAGACATACGCTTTTTTCCTGCTCTGTTCTTTGTACGGGTGTTAGCGAAAGCAAGGCCAGTGAAGTGCATTTTCTATTTCAAAAGTGAAGTATGGTTCTCCAGTCTTAGAAACAGCAGCACACCAAACATTTCAAAGTTAACTGCTGATGTTTTCCCATCCATCAAGTCAAACAAAAAGCCCAACTCCTACAGTGTTCTGCTACTGATATGTCTTTCGTGCTTTAGAATTTAAGTGTTTTTCAAGGCTCTTACAAAAACATAACGCAAAAAAAAGGCCACGTGATTTTTAATCAGTTACATGTGACATAATACCGGTGGCAGAGGATCTGAAAGATGTAAGGAAGGAGCCCTGGACTTTTCTCTATGGAAGGAGAGTTAAAGTTTTGCCTCTGCTTTTTCCTTATAATTGCTAATACACAACTACACACCAGGGAGGTACATTAGTTTTAACCAGGGCAGTAGCTTTGAATAGCTCAAGCCAGTTTCTTCGTGAAGCTTAAGCTGCACAATTCTTACACCAACAGCTCTAATTCAACATCCCAGACCTTGAGCCAACCTCTGAGTTGTGCAACATAGTCTGTGTTCTATCCCCTCTTTTCTTTTTCTTTTTGAAACACAAAGCATCCGTTTATTCAGTTGTTGCTGAAAAGGTTTGTAGACACTCAGCAGCTGGGAAAGACCACACAACCTCCCAATTCAGCAACCACAACTGGGGCCACACAAACAAATGTTATCCATAATCAAGTGAAAATGCAAGGGAAAAAAGCAAACTTCATTTAAAAAGCCACATGTGTGGCAGTTATTTGAAAAATAATTAATACCAAAAAGGAAGTCACTACACTTAGTTGCATTCATTTTTCTAAGCTCTATTTGATTCATTATTGCTCTAGTGAACAACCAAATCTAAGCATTAAAAGGCTGTTGAAATCCTGACTTGTCGTTTGGCATTGTCAAAAATGCAGTGTTGACTACTTGTCAGCTATTTGGTTTTTCCTCAGTTCCTTTTAGCTCTTCCATTCAAAGACTGAAGGCAACACTTCTCTGGTGGTCCACCCACTGCAGCAGGCTGATTCCTACTCCTGTCCCACCTAACCACTCTTCTGTCTGCAGGCAAGGGGCCAGAATCTTTTTCCTGGTGTCTCTTGTGAACCAGCATTAGCAAAATCAGGCCAGCACTAAAAACGTTTGAGATAGGAGTGCTGTCATACGCCATGAAGGGAAAGCTGCCCAATTTAAGCATTTTAGAAAACATGGAGAAACAGTCATATCTTTAAAAAAAAAGGCATTGGGCACATATACAGGCCACTATTACAAAGTTTTAAACCATCAATGATTACTGCATGCTTTTGTGACACTGCAGATTCCACCACACTTAGAGAGGAAAAAAATTTGCATGCCTTCTTTCCCTTGGCTAGCATTCCTCCTGAGCATATGCATAATTACTTACTATTGATAGGCACACACTTAGAAATTTCTGACAACTTAACCCAGATCCAACACTGCTCTAGCCTGACTGATACAGCATTTACTGCCAGGTAAAATCCTGTAAAAATCTTGCTCCAAAAACTCTACTCAAACTTGCAGCAAAAAGAGTGTTAGAGCAACAGAAAGCAATCAGGCTGCTCACTGTTCATGTACCAAACCCTGTTTTCCCTTCACCCACACTGCTCGTGCTTAAGACATCCTTTTCCTGACTGTATTTAAAAAGCATACCTTGCCAGCAGCTCTCCAGCTAATATAAGTTAGCTTGCATGGCAAAATTTTCTCATCTGTTGCAAGACTCCTAAAGGAATTAAATCATGCAAGTCATTAGAGAACTTTGATTATTATTTTAAATAACAGGTCAGATGATTACAGAACCCATTCAGTATCAAAGGGATTAATTGCTGCTTTAACAGCCAGGGTGGGTTAGCCCTGGCTGGATGTCAGATGCCCACCAATGCCACTCTGTCTTTCCAGTTCTCAGCAGAACAGATGAGAGAATACATAATGAAAAGGTTATGGGTAGATATAAGGACAGGGAGAGATTACTTACCAGTTACCAACATTGGCAAAACAGAGTCAGCTTAGGAAAGTTAGTTTAATTCACTGCGAACCAAATCAGAGAAGGGTAATGAGACTCTTCATGCTCTTCCCCTGCTCCAGTGTGGGTCCATCCAATGGGAGACAGTTCTCCAGGAACTTCTCTAATGTGAGTCCTTCCCACAGGCTGCAGTTCTTCATGAACTGCACCGATGTGGGTCCCTTCACAGAGTGCAGTCCTTCAGGAACAGGCAGCTCCAGAATGGGTCCATTCTGCAGGATCACAGTTCCTTCCAACAAGCCTGCTCCAGCATGGGCTCCTCTCTCCATGACGACACAGGTCATTCCAGGAGTCTGCTCCAGAGAGGGCTTGCCGTGGGGTCACTTTTTCCCTTCTTAATTAAGTTATCTCAGAAGCACTGTCACTGATCAGCTCAGCCTTGGTCAGCAGCAGATCCACCTTGGAGCTGGCTGGCACTGGCTCCATGGGACACAGAGGAATCTTCTGGCAGCTTCTCACAGAAGCTACCCCTGTAGCCCCCCACTACCAAACCCTTGTCACAAGAACCCAATACAACAGCCAGCATGTGCTCGCTGAGCAACAGAGAGAAGTGATATGGGCTGTGGCATTTAATGCTAATGAGCAACAGCACTTAGCAGTTTGCAAGAGCCAAGGCTTGGCAGCATGATCATTATTCAAGAAAGCTAAAACTGCATAAACCTCTTCATGGCAAAAAAACTGAATGTGGAAAGCAAAAAAGGATACAAACTCAAACAAATAAAACAAATACATGAATGCTATCTAAAGAGCAGAACTGTATACAATATTATACTGAATACAATATTCACAGACAAGCCGCATAATAATTCAACAAGAAAGGTGAACAAAATTTACGTGGTTTTTTTCCCCTCCATATTTGTCCTTAATTTGAGTTGATTCAAAACTTTGGACAAAATTCAAGATTTCAGTTCGATTTTGAAATATAAGGGTTGGGATAAAAGTTGTGACAAACCTGCATGTTGAAAGCATCCAGCTATTTAAAAAAAAATGAGGTGATATTTCAAAATAAGAATTGGCAAATATTGAAAAGTGTTTTGATTTCAGCTGTACACTGGAAAATGATTGCATCCAAGTTCTTTCCAAGCAATCTCTAAAATGAACTCACTGGCTCCAGCACAGAGTATTTTCTTGCACACTGCACATATACACAAAACAGACCTACCAAGGACTAATGGTTCACCTCCCTTTCTAGCAGGACTCCTCTTGCCACAGAGCAGGACTCTCATCTCAAGATCTATGGATCTCTAAGCCTTCAGACACAACATCCCTGCATTCAGAGATGTACAACTGCTCTGTACAAGTCGCTGCCAGGGTCCTGGCAGGAGGCAAGAGGTGCTGGTAGCAGGCCCAAGTTTGGGGTGTATTACAGGCTGGGATGCCTGTTCACTGCCTGGCATGTTCACAATCCTGCCTTAATAGAAGCCAATATATTTTCCCCGACCTTTACTTTCCACAGTTCTCAGAAAGCCTGAAAAATTAATATTCAGGCAACTTCTAAGTTTCATTCTGCATAGTGATGAACAAGCAGTGCCAGCATAGAAACAAAGAACCTCTTGCCTCAATGCAAGTGGCACAGGAGAGCAGGAGTAAACAGAGTGCTTAACCTCCTGAATAGCAACGGCAAACCTGAGTGTTTGATTTGATGCCCCAAAACACCTCTGCCATTATTCAGCAGGCAGAATTAGGAGGTGGCACAGAAAGAGAAGACAGACCTGCAGCCCTTGCAGATTCTCTGCAGTTACATGCTGGGGCAGCTACTAAAAGCTCCAAAACAGGTTGTCCTGGGCTTTTTTACACCCTCCCTCAGAGCAGCTCTTCATGACCCAGTAACAGATCTGCATCATGTATTGACTGCTTTTCCTGCTTCCTTTAATGGTTTTAAACGTATCGTCAATCACACGATCAGTTTTAAGTATTTTTAACCACTCCAGGAAAACTGCAGTCAGACAGCTGCTAAAGGTCGAGTTCTCTTCCAGCTCTGGCAGGAGCTGGGATTCACCACAATTCACTGTGGCACAGTTCAGCACAGTTTCCTCTCTCCTGGTGGTGGGCATCATTAAAATTCAGTTCCTGCCCTACCTTTACACACAAAGCATTGCTATAGGACTGCCAGTCATGTTTCAATTGCAGAGTATCTGGATACACTGATACAAGGGGCCTCTTCCAGATGCCAGGCTTCAGATCCTGAAGTTGATAAACAGTCCTCTTGTGCCAAGGGGTGTCTTGGCGTCCTCAAGATCACAGGGCTCAAGAACACCAACACTTAAGCTTACTCTATATGTATGGACTTAAAAAAAAAAGCGAGACTGTGCTGAAATAATCAGCATACTTAACCCTTCTTTGGGTTTGAGGACAATTCCTAGCATGATTTACTGCTCCTGTCCATTAATTCCAAGACTAAACATGGAAAACTGAGCAAAACTCATTCAGTAAAACCTTATTTTTAAGGCCCCTCTGAAGCACTCTAGCTTTCTTTTGCTATTACAACTGAGTAAAAAACTCTCCATTCTGATACACAATGGGAAAAATCCCTTCTCCCCTAAAAAAACTGAAACACGTACTACTGAAAATTTAAATTACAGATGTCATAATTTTGCTTGGAGGTTAAGCTAGGAACAATTTCTCCAGACTTCCTTGCAGCACAAGTCCTCCATCCTGGCCCCTACTCTCTCAGCACAGCCATCATGGTGACTGCAAACTGCAGAAAAATGAAAAGCTTGTGGCCTACTGACATCTCCTTGAATCTTCTCTCTCTCTTGTGGTCTTAAGAGCAAAAATGTCTCAAAATAATTCTCAGGTCTGCCCTTCTGTTTAATTGCTCCATGGATAAATTTCAGTATGCCTATGACTGATGTACTAGAGGAGAAACCTGTCATTGAAAAGGTAAAAGCCAAAAGCACAAGAATCCAGAGTGAATTTGTTAAGTTTTAAATGCAAAATGATATCTTTGATCCAATCTACCTGACTCATGACACTACAAGTTAGTAGATCATCTTATCTGAACTTCCGTATATCACATTTTTCAACATTACCCTTACATCACTACTCTCATGTCAGTAACTACCTAGAGCACCTTTCACCAAGGTATTCTATTCAGATAAGAACAGGAGAAGAAAACCTATTCTTTCAGTCATTTACTACAGTGATTAATTACCTATTAGGAAATGAGTATGTAATTTGCAGCTGCAATTTGGTTTCAGTGTCTAGCCTTACATTCCTTTTCTGTTTTGGTATTTTATCTTGTCAAAGATGCTTGAATACTCTAAAGAGCATACCAGAGGTTTTGTTTTAAAGAGCTTATGATTATGAAATCTTGAAAGCATTCTCACTAGTCTCTCATAACTGAGGCTTCTCTGACATTTCTCCAATTTTTCAATATCCTTTTTTGAAACAGACACCAGAAAAAATTGCAAAACATATGCCACCATAAAATCACTTTCTGTCTCTTGTTAGTATTTCTAGGGTTAAATAAACCTTTTTAGATGAACATTTCACAAGAGACCTAGAGTAAAGCTGGCAGTCAACGCTTCTTGAAACACTGCTTTTCAAGATACAGCCCCTTTTTGCAAACTGGCACTTGCTTTTTCAAGAACTGCACTGCCTGACAGGTTAAAAAGCAATTCAGATGACATGCTTCATCTACTTCATGATTTAACCTTCCGCCAGTCTTCCAGTAACTTGCAACATTGATAAGAAATTCTTATGTCCCTTCCGATCACTGAAGAACTTTTCACATAACACTGTTTTCATGCTCATCACCTAAGAAAGGCACCCTCAACATTCTTGTCTTCTAGGGATGCTCCACAACAAGTGCTTTGTCACATCACTCACTCTTAGGATCTCCAGCATTGTCACTGATGCCCACTGCTAGCTCCAAAGGAAACGCTATGAGTTTCACATGGCCATAGAACCTCAGTAAACTCTGCTATAAAACTGACACACAAAGGCTCCTAAATACCTCTTCTCTCTACTGTCGTGAGCTTTCCAGTTAAGCAGATGAGCTATAATCGTCAGCAAATAATACTTGAAGAACCAACATCAAGCCAAGTCTCACCAGCAGCAATCTCAAGGAGTTCAGAAGTCTTGCCCTGCACTGACATTCAAGAGCTCTCCAAGTTCCTCTAGGCACCTGGAGGTCCTTCAGTAATGAATGCTGATATATGATCCCAAATTCCTAAAAACTCTTTGCCAATGGACAACTGTTTGTCTGCTTTAATCAAGACAAAGTGCTTGATGATAAACAATTTGAGGCAGAATTAGCAAGTTCTGGACTTGTCGTATGGCTGCCATCTGCAATGTCCTATTTGATCACATCAGCAGTTTTGGGGCCATCAAGTGCAGAAAAGTGACAGGAAGACAAGTCTCAGCTCTGACAATGGGCTGCATCCATGTTTCCTCTCAATTAACAATGCTAATAGCACATAGACACATTTTTCATCTTGCAATTGTGGTAACTGCCATGGAAACATTGATTAGAATCAATTTATGAGCTTACAAATACATTCTCTTTCTTCTACAGGAACCACTGTCCATCGGCTGATCTCTCCAAAGCAGAGAACTCAAGATGCCATGACCACAGACCACTTTGAAGAAAAATCAGCGTTGATATGATGGATTTTCCTAACTGAACAATCTGACAAACACCATATCCCTTCGCCTTTTTACTTTCTTTACACATAATTGAATAGAACAAAAATCCAATTAAATTACTAAAAAGAGGTCACCTCTAAAATTCCCGCATGCTTTCTACAAGACAGCCAAGGAGTTCTTATACACATCTGGACCTAGTCCAACCTGAAATACATTTTGGTGCCCTAAAGCCCATGCAATTTCAAAAGGACGAATTATTCATCAATGTCCCCTATATACTAAAATGCATTCTGCAATGTTGCTGGCACAAAGTGGCTGTTTGCTATGAGTGGGTAAAATGATTTATTTAGAATATATACATATGGCCTCTGAAGCAATGCCGTCCTAGTGACAAAGAGGCATACAAATGTGAGGATTATGCAGATAAATCACAGGCGCAGGACTGGACTTGACTATACTTCCACTGTGTGTGTACATATATAATCTACAAATAGTTTCATCTGAAGTTTTGTAATATTTTAACATTAAAAACTCTTGTTTTCATTAAAGTTGATTACCACTTTCAAATACCTATCTTCCTGCCCCTGTGTATTGACTAATACATTAAGCTAGACTAAGACAATACACTTCTTGCTTCACAGCTATTGAGAAACTCCCAACCATGATTAGATTAGCTCTGTTCAACCCAGACCAAAATGATTTCTGGGATGTTCCCACAGCACATCTCATCTAGTACACCTGCATTATTTATGGCATTTACACAAGGTGAATTGAAGGCTTTTATAAACTAAGACACAAATCAATACAAGCTCTTAGCAGATGGGGCCTTAGTAGGGTTCCACAGCAGCATCGTTCCACACCAAGCAAACTCTTTCAGCTGAATAACTGGTAACACAGAAGGAAAGGTTTGTTTAGAAAGTCAGGAATTAGAGACACCCTCAGCACCCAGCCTTTCCAGGAGAACTGTACCTGCATTACTTAGAGCCTAAAAAGTCAGGACTAGGTTTGTATGGAGTAGGCAGCTTGAACTGCTTCACAGCATCAGTCCACAAGCATCACGATAGCTCTGTTTCATCTGCCTCCCCAAGCTAAGATAAAAAGGCTGTAACACAGATGGCTTTCCCTGTCAGAGGTACCATGGACTGGGGAAGAAACGGATGGGAGGCAAATTCAGTCTGGCACTCAGTCAGGTCAGCACTGTGCTCCAAAGGAGACCCTTCTCAGCCTCCACTATGTTGGTGCTTCTTGTAGGGAGCACAGGTAGGGATGTAGAACCGGCCTGTGAGACCAGCACCGGCCAGGAGAACCAGCTGGAGCCACAAAGTCTTAGCTCCTCAGCAAGGGAAAAATCCTCCCACCTCCATACACAGGTAGTCTGTGGACAACATTAGGATATGTGGCTTCACCTGTTTTCAGATAATGCTCCTTTAATTCACCTTGGCTGGCCTTCATAGATAAACACTCATCACAAAGAACAGATCATTATTTGAGGCACTTACAGCAGAGATCAGATTACCCTGATCCCTTTCTTCTTCTAGCTCATCTAACTTGTGCACTGAGAATTCACGATAGTTTTTTTTCTTTGGATTTAGCGAAATCGAAAGTTGCCTTCAGAGATGTCAGCAAAAGAACCTTTTATAAATCTATTTATAGAGCAGTGCATTGGGATCTACAGTAGCCAGAAGGAAAAAGGAACGAATGATAAATTATCCAACATGAACTTCCTTTAGAACAGTAACCTGCAACAGAAAATACCTGATTATATTCCCATTCAATTCCTTGCTCTACAGATGCAGTAAAAGCACTTGTCCCCTTAACCAAATTTAAAAAACACAGGACCTTTAACTTTTAATTTCTTTAATCAAAGAAGTCTCAAAAGACTCCATCAACTCAGCCTTTTTTAGCTGACAAACAAGAGGCTACTGAAATTACAAGACTTTTATATGTGAGTTGGGCCTAGCAAGGAAGAAAAAAAGACAAAAAATCCTGTTAGTCTTAATTAAAATCATGTCTTGCTCAGCTGGCACGGGTTTTACTTTCATGAGATTTATGAGTACATGAGCCTGACAGCTCTCCATGAGCTCTTTCTGGAGAAAAGAAGGAACAGTGACCATGACTGAAATCTTGAAGTAAAATCATGAGGGAAGAAAAATCTTCCATGGTTATTCATTCTATTCTTGTCTTCACCAGTGCTCCAGAAAATCATACACTTCTCTGCCATTCCCAGAAAAGAGCAAAAGGCTGCCAAACGGGAGACCAGCTCATATTCTTCCTTAGACATCTCTCTTCTAAATTACCACAGACAGTATTTCCTGTGTACACACAAGCAACAGCAGAAAGCCACAGAAAGGCTTGGAGGCCTCCTCTTCTGCACACAAAATGAGAGTGTGGGTCAAAGTGTAGGTAGGAGACTCCTTCACCTAACAATGAACCCTTACAGACCCCTAACATGGGAATCCAGCCTTCTCAACTTGAAAGCAGTGACAGATTGAACAAACCACGTATATAACCAGATGTGTGACTGTAAGTAAACTGCAATGCCTCCACCCTGAAAGCAGTGGGAAGGGGCTGCTGACATGTTGATTTACCCTTGGCTAAAGGCTTTGAAGCAAGTAACTTATTCCTGAGAAAATGCTGACAGATAAAACTTATGTAAACATTTAAAATTGCCATACTGAGGTAGCAAAGGCCTCTGTGTCCCTACTTCAAAACTCTAGAATTTGGAGCTTAGATAACAGTATAAAAGCAGACAAAAACAAAATGATATTGCCCCAGAAAGAACCCTTACTTCCAGCCACACACACTTCAAGATAATATGTGAAGCAGAGGTGACATCTGTATGATCAAGTAACTCATGATTAAATTCTGTTCCATTAATTTGTATAATCATTGCTTTAAATTCACAAAACCTTTTAGACATTCCACAGCTTAACTAAGCATAGCATGAAGCAGTATCTCTTTGGTTCAAGCTTATCTGATCTTCTGATGCACCCTCTTCTTACAGCTCCCCTTCACCTTCTCTCTGACATTTGGTAATTTCTACTAAGTCTTTTATATATTCTCTGCCATCTCTTCCACTCTGAAGACTTGTCTTGTATACAAATGTTCTTCATAACACATCTGGTTCCATGCCTTCAGTCATTCTTGATGCCCCTTTCTCAGACTTTCCTAGTTCTCCTACACCCTTTTGAATTTTCTAAGCTCTGGATACATAAGAAATGAAAGACTAAGTAAATAAATACAAAAACTTGCCTTGCCTTTGGGAACCAATTCTAATAGAAGATAATGCACTATTTTCTAAGGGAGAGGGGTTAAATTGAGAAGCAAATTTTTAAAAAAAGTTATTACAGATGGGTAAGAAAGAAGCTCCATTTTAGACCAAGAGATCTGAATTATTTTAAACACCACAACTAACAGTTTAATTGATGCATATTACATATTTTATCTAGAGTGGTATAGCAGAATAAACATTTAAAAAATTAAAAAATAAAGAAAACCAACAATTTTTCAACAGAGCCTCTGTAATGCGGCTGTGGGAATATTCAGTTATGTGCAAATCCCAGTCCTGGCACTGCAAAAGAATAGGGGGTTATTTCGTGTGCGCATGTGAGGGGCACATGTAGTCAGGTCCCTGACTGAGGAAGACAGCATGAACTAATATCCTAAAGGCTGGGGCAAGTCTGGTAATGAAAACTTAAATTCATTTTTTCTTAAATTTTCCTTAAATTTTTTACTGATGGCCTCCTTCAGTAATTGTAGGCTGTCACCACAATTCTAGAGCTGTTCAACTTCTCGTGTTTCCATTTTCCAGGAAAAAAAATGTGTCTTGGTTATGATCACTGAGTACAGAGAAGTCCTCCAAGAACAAGAAAAGCATACATGGTCCTTCCCTCCAAATTTGCTCTGAAACATCAACAGCATAGAGAATGTTGAACAATACTATAATTGATTTTCCAGGTGAGACAAAAAACGAACATCCTGGCCACTCAGTGAGCTTTACGCTTCTCAACAGAAGCAGAAAGCTTAGTTTATCTGGATAAATTCCTGTTTGCGCAGCAACCCAGGAAATTTGCCTCCACAGCTTCAGTTCAGATGTTCCTTGTTCCTCATCCTAGACTGTCACATAACGAACCTGTGCAAGATTAGAACCATTTCTGTGTTTCAGCAGCACACTAAAAAAACCACAGAAAAATCTCACGATGTATCCTCTACAGTGTATGATATTTCTATGAAGGAACCCAGAATATGTCCAGAAAAAGGGCAGTATGATTATAGAATGGTGGTCAAAAGAAAAATACAGACATCTTTCCTGAGGCTAGGAGAAAGCACGCTGTGCTAAACAATTTAATAATTAAATTGAAGATGAAAATACCACTGTAATTAACATACAAAGAACCAGCATAGCCTACCTAATCTCATCATGAAGAGATCGAATAAAGTAGCATGCATTTTATGGAGCAATTTAATCTGGCAAGCAATTAATCGTAAAAGCACTAAGTCAAACGAACAGATTTCCCTTTAAGGAGATCACATTCATCATCTGTAATGTATTCTAAACTGCAATTTGTTAGCCAGCCCCTGCATTTTACTCAAGACATTTACTGTCTTCCTTCAGTGGAAAAGTGATCCCTGACTGACAGGAGGGAGTGGCATCAGTCTTTCGGAAGTGGCTACCTTATTAACACTAACAGGTTCTCAATCACTGATGCATGAAGCAAATAACCTACATATAAGGTAACAGCAGGTATGAGTTTTTACAGGCCTTATACTGTAGAAAACCCTACAATGGTATCTACCACACTACATGAATCACATCTTAAGCCATGAACCAACATGATCTGATCCATCTCTAATGCTCTGGAGCTGATAACATTACTGATGGGGGGAGGGGGATTTAAAAAAAAAAAAAAAAAAAAAGGCACCAAACCCACAAAAAATCCTCACCTTCCCTGCTCACTGAGAACCTCAGCAGGCATCTTTCACCTGGGTTCCTCCTGGTGCAAGTCTGGGATTCTGGCTCTCCCTATTCTCTCATATTCTCAGCTTCAAAATAATCCTTCCCTGTTTAGATTGCATCACTCTAACTGATTACAGGAGTGCCCCAGACTCTCAGTGCTTTTAATTTTAGAAAACCTTTCACTTCCAACTCCCTCCCTATCCATTTGTTCCCATTACAAACTACCCTTCAGCTTCAGAAGCTGTTCTACATCACTTTTGTTTTCCACTACATTAGCAGTATCCACTAGTTTTCTCTTTGCTGGATTGGGCAAAGCATGAGCCAAGCGTCTTTTGGAAGGAAATCATGATTCCTGATGCTTGTCTGCACCTGTCCCCATACAAGTTTATCTTTCTACAAGATGAATTTGAAGGCCTCCTCTCTTCCTAGGAAAGGAAAATACTTAACAGAAAGTCTACCTTCCTGTGTAGACAGTATTATTTTTCTTCTGTCTGAGTGCACAGTTTGGATCATGAAGATTAGCAGGCTGAAAGCAATCAAAGCCCACATCCTCTAAGTGCCCTTGGCCTGAACTGATTCCCCTCCAAACATGGCAAATACTGTAAAAATAAAAAAGCATGAGCAGACAGAGAAAAGGGCCCTAAGAACCCCTCAGTACAGTTAAGTCTTAACAGGGACCACTAAACTTTACTGAAACATACATGATAACATTTCATCTAGAAAGCACACAAAATTCACTCAAATGACGCTATTGGCCATGTGCGAACAAAAGCTTGCAAGAGACATACAGCTTCTGCCAGTGCCTTTTTGCCCCCTTTTTGCCACTGTCACTCCAAATCAATTCAAAGGACAGATTTCTTCACAATAATGACAGGATGAGACCTATGCCTGGCTGCTTTCAGTCCTCTTCCAGCTTAATTTCCCTTATGCTCCACTCAGACTGAAGGCATGAATATAAAGCAGCCCCATGACAAATCAAAGTTAAATATGTAGTCCTGGAGATAGAGTACAATTTAAAAAAAAATAAGAAAAAATCTCTGAGCTTTGCTCTAGACCAAGTTCAGTTAGTATCATCTCATTCCAGAAACAGTTAATGCAAAGCTTGTATTAAACTGATTATGAGAAAATACTGCTTTACTCCACTGTCAAAAAAATGCATAGGGAAATAACTTATTAAACCAAAGTTAATCAAAACAAAGATTTTCGTACTCCCAGAGGTGAAGAAGAAAACCCCACACTGCAAAAAGATGTCTACACTAGAGAAAAACTCCTGATGGCTAAGCCTTTAAACTCATCTGACCTGAACCTAAGTACATGGTATTGTTCCCTGATGCCTTCCTGCTATATACCATCATACTTAGACCAATACCACATTAAAACGACAGCAAGGCCAGGCACAATTCATTTAACAATTAATCTACTCTAGCTATCATTTTCACTTGTCATTAGCTGCCTCTTAAATGCCCTCAATCTCATATAACCATAGACTCTTCCTTTAAACACACACACACAGGGGAATATGTCATTACGGGCATTATTCAAAGCAGTGCTTTCCGTGCCCGTCATCAACCACAGCATTAATCACACTGAGAAAAGCTTCTCCTCACAAATGACTGAGTTGCGTAGCTGGATCTCATCGGTAGGATCCAATTTAATGGTAAGATCACAGACAACAGACAGTACTGGACATCTGCAACAACACATACAGCGAGTTCTCTATTTTTTACCCTTTACTGATCTTTCAGGGAAAGAAAACAGATGCTGATTTAAGTAAGTGCTCTACTCTGCATGTCTAGCAGACAAGTCCAGAGTTAACACACGGCACAACACACTCCATGAAAACAAGCTTTCTTGCTTCTTTTACCATTTGACCATGCAGTGAAGAGACTGCTCTCTAAAATCAAATGGGTTAGGTTAAAAAGGACCTTGGCAGGTTCCATGGTCCATCTTTGTACTCAGCACTGGGCCAGTTAACTCACAGCTGTGCTCAGGCAAGATATGAATAACTCCCAAGGATGGAGACTGCACTGAGCTATCTGGTCCAGTACTGGATCACTCATGTTGAGAAGAGCCGCGTTATTGCAATCTGACTTACTTTATTTCCCAGTCAAACTTCAGATCCTGGACAGTCTTGTTTGATGACTCTTCATTTCTGACATTAGCTTATGCTAAGATTAAAAGTCACCAAACAAGGAAGAAAAAGAGGTGCTACGCAGTGAGAATTGCACAGTCTGCTCCTTCAGCAAGGCTCAACATATCACACGAGGGCTTAACCTCAAAGCAACCACAGCTTTCAAACTAAGGAACCAAGAACAACATATGGCAGACCTATTGCTTTCTAAGTTTACAAGGGAACGTCTGCCTCAGACAAGCTCATCTCAAATATCATTAAAAAAAATCAATGTCAAGCTCAGATTTCAAAGCAAACTGTTACAAAATTATAAGGAGGACATCAAATAATTAGAAAAAATTGTAAGTAAAAGCAATTGGCCTTTGTTCATGTACATTGCTTTGCTTAATGACCTCCCTGTAAAGTCTTTTCAGACGCACCATGAAGGACATTATATGAAGTATATCATAATCCCACCCCTCTGTCAGCAGCAAGAGCTTTACATTAATTAACATAATACACAACTACACAACCTTCCAGAAGAAGGATCCAGTTTAAAATTCCTCATCCAAAGTGTGTGCAACATCACGTTTGTTTAGAATAAAAGGCATTTATCCTGTCCTCAAAGCACTTACCACACACACTATGTAGAGTGGATTGCAGCATTTTTTTTTTACAGTACCCAAAGCCATCACTGAAATTCAACGTTCTAAAGTTTGAAATCATCCTTCCCTTGGCCACAAAGGTTGCATTACTTCCCATCCCACACAGACTTAAAAACTTTCCATAATCCAACTAATGAGAAGAAAAATGTCACTGTAATTAACACACAAAGTGATGACCTAATTAATCACTAAAGCAGCAACATGAAAAAGCTTTAGGCTTTCAAAGTTTTCCAGCAAAGTCAGGCAAAAGGATTGCCAGGGAGCTTTTAAGGTCATTTCACTTCTGGTCACCCCGAAAATAAGACACATTTGAGACCATGCTTTTATATCCTATCAAACAGGACTCCACTGCAGTGAGATGCCTTCAATGTGTCAGTGATCTCCTGCTTCAGACTCCCAGCCAAGTAACACTCAAGTTCTCAGTTTTTGGGCTCATAGTACTATCATCTCAAGCTCAGTACTTAAGGCAAAGCTTTAGGCAATGATTATGTTGATATTAACAGCAAGAACAGTCTGCAAAAACTGCCCCGCACTATACCAGCACAAGCAAGAGGACATAAGTTTAGATCCATGCAAAGAGTCACACCAGTCACCACTGATGACTCTGGACATAATCATAAAAAGCACTTGGTAGCATTTCAGCTTAAAACTAGTTTAACAGGTCAATGCTGCTAAGAGAGACTGTCTTGCCCCTAACACTGAGCTGTTTGTGCTCCCACCCTCTACAGGCTGACACAACCAGTCACACATGTGTATGCAATGAAGGCTTGAGAACAGACCCACATTAAAACACAGTTTTGCTCTGTTTTGTCCTGCCTACAGAGTTTTATCCCAGGTCAGGTTCCCAGTCTCCTCCTTTACATGCAGCTGCATGATGCAGGGTTCTGCTCCCACAGAAGAGAAGGCAGGAACCCTGTCAGTTTATACTTGCTCCAAGTGAGCTGAGCATAGGCTGAGGAAGAACACTTGAGGCAGTTTTGCCAGAGGAACATCTTTTAACTAAATCCTTACCAGGATGAGATATCAGAATCTGGTACCCAACACAGATGAGTTCTTCATGAGATCACTGTTACCTTAACCTGGTTGGCTTTGATTTCTGAGAAGCAGCCAAGCACATGGGCATTTCTGACTGCTGAACCTTCAGCCAGCATCCCTTGAAACAGGCAACAGAAGTCTGATCTCAGAGCTAAGGGAGAAATTGCTACCGCTTGAGCATTACACCATCATTTTCTGAATTTTCTTCTAGCTGCAAGGGTTAGAAAAAAATTTAAAGACTGCATAGAGTAGGAATAAAAGGTTGCATTCTGGGATTCCCAAGCAGTCAATTTAATGCAGGCCATCAGAAACTCTGATCTATCTTAGAGTTTCTATCTGGACTCAATTAGAGCTCACTGATTTCACATTTTGGAAGGTGGGGGAAGGGAGTGGAAATCACACTCACTCGAGCTCTGTTTTTCCCCTCCCCTCCAAGCAGCATTTTACTTTCACCGTAGCCAACTGGTATTTACTGGGAGTTGCAAAGTTAGCCCCTGTACTGGGAGGGTGAGACAACCTTCTCTGCCTTCATGGCTAAAGCTCCTAAAAACCTCGACACCTTAACTGTAAAAGCTAGAATGAATATTTATTTTAATGAACAAAGTCTTAGAAACAAGATGTCTTCCTCTCACAGCTCCCTGGGAAGTGAGCTCCAGATTCTGGTGCAATCTGGAGTGCATCAGAAGAAAAAAAACAGATTGCAGTTCTGCAGTCATGCTAACTATGTATTATCCTTGCTTTCAGTTCAAGATAAGGTAGGTACTTCATTACCTTAATGAGCAGATGTACTTAATGAGAGGATACTTTGTCAGTTTAGTCCTAAAGGAAGAATTAAGAGAACAGGGCATTTACATTCCTAGAGCAAACCCAAATTTTAGGCCCCCCACTAGTATAACATAATAAGAAATACACGTTATTGGCTTTTGAAAAGCTTTTTTTTCAAGTACACATCCCACAGCCCAGACTTTCAGAGGGAATAATAATTCTGGCTGCTGCTGTGAGCAACAGATTTCTTTTAAACAGAAAGAGCAAAACAGCATTATACTACATCACTTTTCAAGGGAAAAAGGTGTTATTTAGGCTCTCAATGATTCTTACATTGTTTGGGTTATGAAGAAAGTTGCTTAATGTTCTTTCTCCACTAAAGCGAATCTTGAAAGCTAGATTTGAGACCAGCAGAGATCAGAGTCTCTTATATTTACCCAAAGAACAAAACCAGCATGGACCAAGTTTCGACAAGCTATAAACAGCTGTTTCAAACTGTGCTTCAATCATGTTCCAGTAGAGTCAGTTCTTGGGGCCAAGAGAATCTGGTTGCTTCCTGGCTGCAGTAGAGCTACCAACAAAGACATTGACTGTAAGGTTGAAATCTATCAATTAGGAACTTAGTTCATGCCAGCCACAGTACCAGAGAAATAATTAAGACTGTTCTCATAAACAGGAGGAAACAATACAACAATTCAGAGCGAGAAACAGCAGTGCTCTCTGGATTTTGAGCTTCAACAAAAACCACGAGATGTTTACAAGTCTGCATCCTAGGTTTGCAGCACATGCTTTAATGCATTACTGACCTCAAACATAACTTGCCTGTGTCCAGAACTGGAACTCAAGACCAAAATATCTGCAAATAAGACAGAAAAATAACTTCTAGCCAATAAATATTATATCTACTTCTGAAATAAACCAGAAGTACTCCTCATGCTGACATATATTCTCCACTACTTTTATGTTTCTATAGAGAAAGGTATTTGGCAAGCAAAACAAAAAACAATTTCTTGCCTGGTGCCACACTTCTTCAGATCAGTCAGTGCTCAGTCACTCACGTAAATCAAATAGGAGACCACAATTGCACTGGGAAGTCTCTGACTTCTCTCCTCTACTGTCTGTTTTCCCAAAGCTTCACACCCCAAACTCACCAGCACAAAAGCTGAAATTATGTGCCAACATTACAATTCCAAGGCTGCATACATAGCTTTCAAAATAATAAAAATTGCTAGCAGCTTAACTAACTCCACCGTGTAAGCCCACAATCTGCACCATGAGTCCAGCAGAGATCGGCAGACAGGAATTCCCTATTCACAGAGCAGTTGCATTTGACAAAGAGCAAATGAAATCTGGGTTTTAATACATCAGTAATGGAGGCAACATTTCTCAGCAAACTGCTAAGCAGTCTGCAGATCCTGCCTAACTTTACAAAACTTTCAGATTTCAAGGAAGAAATGTTTCCAATAAAATGTCCAGGAGGACAAAAGCTCACAAGTGAGTAAACCGCATTGAGATGTTCACCTTATGAGAATCACATGAACTAAGAAACCTGCTGAACTTTGGCAGGGGCTGCCAAGCAGTGGCTGTTCTGCAGAGAAGTTTCCTTTTCACCCAGCAAACAATCCTCCCTTGTACAGAGGCCTCACCACCACAGCAAACCCAACAGAGCAGCTGAAGCACAGAAGTGGATCCTGTTCCCAGTCCCCTCTTGAAGGCCAGCCTGTCGCCTTCGGGACATGAATGAGGAAAGGAGATGAAATTGGCTGATAAAATTGCAGACCTTGGAAAAAAGCTAAGAAAGCCAGTTAAGCGAGGCTGCCATCCCAGCAATAAATCACTTCAAGATCCTCCCCACCCCAATCCAAAAAGCGTTGTTTACTTTGAGGATGAAATTTTAGAGCAAAAGTGATCTCTGAAGAATGACAACCAAGTGCACTGAAGAAAGCAAGCCATGGCTACGGTATCTCAGATAGAGACATTCTTTGCCATAGAAACATCTTTGCTTAAAATCAGCATCAGCTCCAGAAATTGTAAGTCATCACAAAAAAATAAAAAACAAAGAAATCAATCCTACCGAAAACCTACTGAAAACAAAAGTTCATCAAAGAGAAAACAGGCTTGACATTGTCAGAGTCACTTCCCAGACAGCCATGACTGAAATGGAAGTAACCGGCAGAAAGAAGGGAGGTGACCTAGGATGTACCTGACTTGCTGAACCACACTGCTGTGTTTGTGGAACTGGTCCATACAGTGCCACCCAACCAACAGATTTGCTCTCTGGATTTGGGCCAGTGGCAAAGACAACATTTAATTAAGCCACTGCATGAATGAGAAAGAATGAAAGAAAATTAAAGCAGAATGAAATTGGCTATAGCTCTGTAAAACAAACACACCAAGATGAATCAGCTAGTAAATAAAGAGCAATAACTTAAAACTAACACTGCTGCCTTGAGAAGAAATCAGATAATGTACAAGAAACGAAGCGCTGAAGTTACACGACTAGATGAAAGCCTTAAACACTAATAAAAATAACTGAAACTTGGGTTAGACTGCTGTGAAAGGATGAAACATCGCAACCCCAGATAGGAATGTTTCCTTCCTTCTTTTCTGACTCTTCTGTTAATATGTTGCTGGTTATAAGGTCTTTCCCTTTCAATCCACCTGCTTCCTCTGTTCAGGTGCCAGCTAATGCCAGAATCTGTTCATAGCAAGATCTGTTGCTCCTAGCAAAGGAACCTTCCCTACCACAATACTGCAAGGTCGAGTGAAAAACAAGCAGTGGTAGCAGGTGAACTCTGAGTAACCACTATCACTCTGTTATAACCACTGTGGCATTTCAGGAACTGTTCTGCTGTGCCAGAGTCCCTAAAGCATGCAACAAGAAATACATGAAATGACAAGAAGGGTCTGCTAGTTTTGCTACTTCAGTGAGGAGTGACCACAGATCACTAAAAAAGAACCACAACAAAGCCAGAATCCTCATCTAAAATCTGCTTTCAGTTTTTTAGCATTAGAATTTTTTCAGGCTACCCTGCTACCATCTGAAAACTGCAATGAACTAATTCTTCAAATAGCTTGGACGCATACACCTCAGAAGTTTTCTTACACCATTTTAGTAAGATTTTGATCCATAATCTTATCAAGCTTGTGTTATGATTTAAACGTACCAACAAAATACATTTCTGAGTTTCTCTTTGGGCTTTGTTGCTTTTTTCTTATTAAAAAAATAATTATTGACTGTCTTGTACTATGCTGTAATCTGAGCTCAGTCAGGCTGATTAGCAGTGACAGTATGTCAGAGGTCATTACCATTAAACACACCTCAGTGAACAATTCAATGGAGTTGTTATTCCATCAGTGTAGTCCTCACAGGTGGTTGTAAGAATTGCAGGGAATGAACTCCAGATCACTGTGGGCTGTAACCTGCATGCCTGAGCACGCCCTGCACTGACTGGTCCTGAGCAGTTCCACATGGTCACATAGCCCCAGGTGATCCATCCAGTGCAACAGTACTGCTGGAAGCAGCAACACTCGAGCATCCTTAGCCAACCCTTGTGGTTCATCTAGGAGAAGCTGGAAACAAGCAGGTGCTTGGTATTTTCAGCTGGGAGATTATGGCTTTAATAAGCCCATTGTCAGAGGAAACATGTTTGTGTGTGTGTTCTACATGTAAATAAATATACATCATTTAAGTGTATATATGTGTATATGTGTGTATATGTATTATGTATGTATTACATACACGCAGACATCCATATATGGATATTCACATTTATGTAGGTGCATATACCTATAATGTGCACACGGATACCCATATTTTAATATATATGCACATAGATTTTCTTGACCATTTCTTTTCATAAACAGGCTTTAAGCTTGCTCTCCCATTTTCACTCGGATTCATACTGGCAAGAAATGTGCTCGTATGTCTATTATGTCTGTAAAGAGAGGGAAGGAAGAAATTGTGTGTGTACAGATATAAACACATATTCTAAACACCGTCTCAGCTGACTGTAATCCATAGGTCACCACCTACACCACAAATGCAGATGCATTTCTCTATCAGCAGATCCACTTTCACATATCCTCCATAAAAGCCATTGCAACACAACTAGGTCAGCAGCATTTTGGTCTTCTCTCCCCTTAAACAGACTAAGTTCCTTGCAGTCTGGTGGAACAATGCTGAAGGTGGACTGCTTTCAGCCATCCACTTTCTAACAAATACCTGAATGGAGCCTTCTCCTCTGTCAAGGTTTTCAATAAGTGCAGTTTTGTGAGTGCTGGTAATTTATCAGGAGCTATAGCTTCAGGGCCAGGATGACAAGTGTCCTACAACAAACAAGCACAGCCCGATTTGGCCTAAGTAGAATTGCAAATGCTCCTTCAGAGCGCTCCTGCATAGACTGGCACCAAGCATAACCATTTTATACACATCCATACAATGCTCTATGTGCTCCTCCCAAATCCCCAGTCTCTCCTTTACAACCCCAAAAGCAGCCCTGGGAGAAGCAGCACCTTTCATTCAAGGAAAGAGCATCACACAGGGTGGCTCAAGTGGAACAAAAGTAGCTGCAAGATGGAAGAGTGAATGAAAGCACCCAAGCGAGGATTGCAGCATATACTACAACAGCACAGAAAACACCTTAAAAAAATAAACCTATTGCCTAGTTCCATGCTACAAACTTATTCTCTGCTTATTAAAAGTGTTTCAGTGAGAAAAATGAAATTACTTTAAAAATTATGATGGGGCTGAATTTCAGACAAGGGAGAAATTCAGTCTATTAATCATTGAGTTAATCTATTTATTCACCTTGGAAAAATCCTGATCAGGAGAAAGTCTATTAAAAGAATACAGGAATTCAGCTGCCACCTTTCTCACTGAATAGGCAATCAGAAAATGCCCCTTCGAACTCTGCGTTAATAAAACTCTCATTAAAAGCAAACCTGCACAATGTTATCTTGAAGAGGCTCATTAGTTTAAAAAAAAAAACAACCTTGTCTCAAAATGTGTTTATTTCATCATAGGTGAGAAGGTGAGGTTTCAAACCACCAACAGCTGCACCTTCCTATTTCAACCCCATCAGTGCTGCAGCTATATCTTGCAGTCTATCACATCTCAATTATTTATGAAAACCACAGAGACAAATCCACAGATAGAAATTATAATGACTATTATGAGATAGGACAGCAATCTGAATCACTCATTCCGGTTTGGTATGTAAGATTTTCAGACAGATAAGGATATTATTATTCTTTCTTCTTCAATTTTTCATTTTCTTTGGGTTGGACAGAAATCATGAATTATCTGTAGAAAGGAGAGAAGGCAGGAATAGCCTCCCTATCTCTCAGTACTCAAAAAGAATATTCATTACTCCTTTTTTCACTGGAGTAAGGACAAGAAGAATCAAATAATCAGCAACAACAAAACTCAGACTGCCTAGTGGAGACCTTTTAGTCTAACTAAAAGGTACTGTTCATACCATAATAGGATACACAAAGCGAGATCTCTTCGTAGCTGAGTTTAAAGAACGCGTCTAAGATTCTCTAGGTATTACCCATCCTGACTCTCTATTTAAGCAATAATCAGCTGAGCTCTTCAGTCCAGCACTGTGGGGGACAAGCAGGACTGTTTCCGTGTCTCCTCAACAGTTACTCCTGTAACACAAATGCATCTCAGCCTGGAAACATTGTAAACAACTCATCACTCCTCTACCGGCAGAAAAACACATAAAATTGTACACTAGGATTTAAGACACTCGCTAAAGCCCACTGTATGCATGCACAGGCAGATGCTTTTACATTTATAAAACCCACTAAAAGCCCTAGGATAAGGAAATTGCAATGTTTATTTATTTTTAAATAGCTTGTGTAATGAGACCAAGATATAAACCAAAGCATGACTTTGCACTGCACAGTTACAGCAAAAAGCAGGTAATCACCGCTTATAAAAACTTTACAGAATGATGAAGCAAAGTGAGGAAAAAATCCAGTGTGGATTTCTCTAAATTCATTTCCTTCATGGCAAAAGCATCCAAATAAGACACAGTACTCTAAGACCACTCTAAGAGAAAACCAAAGGGGCACAAACAAACAGGAAGCCCAGATAATGGGCAGCTAAGCCAGGTTCTAGTTCCAGTCACCACTTCGAACCATCACAGTGTCAAACACCTTCACAAAAGCACACTACCTTTGGACTTCTCTGGCTGCTCTGAAATCTGTTCAGCTAAAGAACCCTTCAAATGTAGTATTTTTACCACCAGAAGAAAACAAACCAGAAGACAAAACTCCCCCTCCTTCCTTTTTTTTTTTTTTTTGAAAGCAAGGAAACGGTATAAATCAAGCAGACTAACTTTTCAGAAATCTAATGCCTCTCAAGGCCTTGAATCATCTGTAATTTAGACCTTTACTAATTTCACTGAATGAAAAGCTGTCATTCATGAAATATCAACACAAATGAGCAGTTCCTTGGAGCAGAGCAAAGCTACCAGAAGTCCAGAAGAGAAACAGACTAGAGGCTTCACTGATTCCAGACATCATCACGTTCTGAACATCTGATGCAGGCTGTCCTTGAAGGGGTATCATGGTGCCGCCTTTTTGGTTGCATCTTGTCTCAATTGCATGCTGATCTTCACAAAGCAGTTGCAAAGCCAACAGCAAATAAGCCCATGCAAAGTCTTGGTTCCACAAACCAGAGGTGAGCACAAACTCTGCGATCATTTGGTTTTTCTCTCTTCCGAGTTTAGACTTCTCTCCCTGGTTATACAGAGCATTCCCAGAGCAAACACTTTGTGTCACATTAAGTGACATTAGTCAACAGCCACCCGTTCTGCTGCTTCACTCCAAGTGCACTATCTACCCACACTTACATCTGTTTAAACAAACCCAAAAATAAGGATAGTAGCAAAGTAAGTCTAGAATCATACGTGATGTTACCAAGCTTACAGACTTATTAAGGGAACCTTAAGGTGGTTTACAGACACTTGAAAGATGCCCTCAGAGAGTTTGTCCTACACAATGTCTTTTGTAGTGAGGAAAACAACAAATACTAGCAATCCAATAGTACTGAGATATTTGGTGTTGCACAGACACCAAGTGTCTGGGGTGACTAGGGAAGTGATAGACAGATTTTTTTTTCAGTATAAATACTTATATCTTTTATGGTTTATTTACAAGCCAGAGCTAAGAAGTAAGTTTTCCCTCTCAACATTCCTCCATTTTCCAATCAACCATATCCATGATCCTCTTGTCAAGTACCCAGCTTGGTCAGTAGTAGCTGCTTCAGGTGCCAGAAAAATAAATTATTGCCATTGCGAAAGAATACATACCTAGATTTACACTCCTTAGCCTTACAAGTAAAGCATAACTTCTCCCCTTCTGCCCTTGAACAGGAAGAAGAGGTTTAAGAGAACATTGAAATGTCCTTAAATAATCAGTTTTAAACACACACAAAAATCTTGCAATGTTAAGAGGCCTCGAATCTGCTTATTACAGCAGGCTTACAGTTCCCTTCATAGCTTTGTGGAATTGCAATAGAATCACGCAACAGAAATCCATTAGGTTCACAATTGCTTTGCCAGCACAGCATTATTCTCTACTGTATAACTTCTCCCAAGAATGATGTGAGGATTAATTCACTACAGTTTGTGCTATGCTTTGAAAGCACTCGGTCTACAGAAGAGATGAGAGAATTATTAGAGGACAATCAAACCCTGGCAATCATTCCTTTATGCCTGTGGGCCCTGTTTAGAGCAACAATCTAGCCCATCAAGTAGAACAAATTCAAAACAAAATTCATTAAAACAAATGTGAAAGCGTCATGATAAAAACGTAATCACAAAGGCAATGAGAAACTTTAAAAGAGTAATTAACTTCTGCTCCTTACCTAATATTGACTAATGCATGGGTCACCTTGCTTGCAGGCTCTTTCCATTGACCAGCATTGGTAGACAGCCTCAGAACTGAAAGGAGAAGAGAGTTAACAGTGCTGCCACGGAACTGGCAATTTCATAATTCAAAACAGGAAAAAAAAAAATAAAATCTGCTTTGGCAAGATGGCAGTTCAGGAACCAGATCAAAACAAAGGTCATCTCTGAGATGATCTGTGATCCAGGCCAGAAGTTCCCTCCAAATCCCATCTAAGAAACATAAGGAACATGAAAGGGGTGAGAATAATAACTTGGAGGCAGAGGGGATGCAAGAACCTGGGTCCTCCTAACTGCTTTCATTACCACAAGCACAGTTCATTTTCCCCAGAAACAGGGCAGTGACCCAAGCCTAGAATAGCTTTTATTCCACACACAGCTGTTCTCCTCCAGCTCCTGCTTATGCAAGGTTCCATCTGAACTGGACTACATATTGCAGTTTAAACCCTCTCCAGCAATGATGAATTCTTCACATGCCCATTTATCCAGAGTTGCAGAGAAGAATTACACACCAGCATAAAGAAAAAACACTCCCTGTAGGAAGAAGGGTGGTGTTCTCTTGCACAGATGGTCTCTGACAGACTTAAGAGCAGATCTGAAAACATTCTGCAACAGGAAGAACTTCTAGGGAATCCAATTCTTTTCTGCCAGAGTACCAAAAATATTTATTTAGGTCGAAATATGTAGTGTTTTTATGGTGGCAGTTACTTGCACATCTCTTGGTAAGCATCAAAACAATAACAGATCCTGTAGCAGATGTTTTGATTCATTTCCATATTGCCCGAACAAAGGGAATTTTCTATGAATTTGTACATACAGGGTTCTCTGGAAGTTAGATTCCATGAGAAAGGTTCATCCTCAATTTAGAAGTGAAGGAACATCATCCGAATCTAGGATCATCCAGAAACATGGATGCTACAAGTGAATGCTTAAACACAGTGGCTGTATACTTAAGCCTATAATTGAAAGACAGAAGCTTTCAGTCCTGCAGATCTGGATGAAGTTGAGTTTCAGAACAAGACAAAAAAAAATTAAGTCAATTAGATTCCACCTCCACTCCCAACATGGAAAGTTTCAACCACATTAACAGGAAAACTAAAGGACAGAGTAGCCTTCTCATCTGTGCTAACAAATACCCCAAGGCTAGGGGACAGAAAGGTCATCGTATTCTTAGAGATGGGCTGACAAGCAAAGGAAGCTATTGGACACCTGGTGGCTTTCATCAGCTTGAGATGGTACTACCTTCTCACTTTCTATTCTACCATTACATGTCATCTGCAGAAAAAAGTTGTCAGCTCTGAGTAACATTGTTTTGTCAAACAGTAGGTACTGTATTTGAATATCTGAAGTAATACATTCAGAGAGGGTTTCAATTCAGGCATCTGCAAGAGTAATTCAATAAGGTTTACTCTGCCTAGGAGGATGGCAAACATTCATGTGATAAATTGTTTCAACAGGTCAGGTGTGCCTTTTGCAAGGCAACTGAGGAAGTATTTGAGTTCATTATTCTTCTATTCCATTCACCTTCAGTTTCCACAGGAGATGGTTTGAAGAAGTTATTAGCTAGGAAAAGCACCTCGTCTTACTAGCTGCAACTCTTGGGAGTAGAAAATGGGTTAGCAAAAAATCTTATGCACTCAGAGGGCACAAAAATGGCCAAGTGATCCCTTATGTAATGGCTGAAAACTGTGGGAAATTTATACAAAAGGGAAGTTTGTTTCTGCTTGCAGTTACAGGGGATAGTCAGCTTCTTTTTAGGTGAAGATGTCTCTCTCCCATGTCAGAAGAGGGCTGTGGCCAACTGTCTGCCCTTTAACTCTCCTTATACACTTATATTAACTCCTGTTGTTCACTGGGTGATCACGCTGAGAAGGGAACAGAGGGTGAAGGAATGAAAGGTCCTTCTGGAATAAAGAAAACAAAGAACATAGCTACATTCTTTTTTTTACAGCTTGAAGTATGCAGCACACCAGCGCTGCTGCAGTTACCCTGGGCTGCAGGTTCCTGCGTATAACACTGCCTGATTATGCCTCCATGCATTCCTTGCTCTTCTTTGTTCCTCTTCCCTGCTGGGTGTCACTTGGCTCCCTTCCCTCTCTCTTGAAGGATGGCAGCTTCTCCCTGTTCTGCCAGTGGGCACATTCTTCAGTCCAGTGATTCACTTGTCACTGCAAGCAGGTTTGTGAGGGCTGTTTTCTTGGTTGCTTTGGCAATGAGTGAAGTAGATGTGATTTGTCTAGCATAGCAAGCTTCTTGCTATAAGTTTCTCAAATTCTTTTCCAAATTCTTATTTTCATTCAGTGTTTCTCTATGCTTGGTGGTTCTGCAGCATGTACCTGCCTTTTGACTTGAAATTGTTGAATGTAATAGAGGAAAACTACACAAAAATGCATGAAATACCACATACTCCATTTGACAACAAATTTGTATTTCCAGCATTAAGGGACAGAGAGATGGGTAAGGAGCCTGTTCCTATTTTTCTTCTGACATTAAAAAAATTATCCTTTTAACAAGTTTATCGCTCTCTCAGTTCTTTATTTACCAACATGCCCTAGCACACAAAATATGTTCACCCAGCAGGGCACACATCAGTAGCAGGTAGACAGGAAACACCTGACACAAAAATCTCTCTTCCACCACCCTCACTTCCAGGCAGCAGCAGTCCTGACAAGTCAGGAGGTACTCACCCATAGAATAAAGGTTGTCAAAACTCTGGTGCATCCGAATGATTTCATAATACAGCTCATCATAGCTGCTGGGAGTGGGCAGAAACGTGTCTCCATAAGTGATGAACATGTTGAACAGGTTCACAACCTATACAAGTGAAAAGAAGTTGCAATAGGAATATTTATCCCAAATCTATTCTGCAACAGCAAAAATACAAATTATGTCCAAAATCTTCAAAGAAATAGCTTGCAGTTGCAGCAGATAGTATTACATTACTTCACTGCTTTATCTATTATTTTCCTTAAGGTACCAAAGAGACAGACAAGAAGCTTAAATACTGTTTTATCTAGGGCCAGAAAAACATGTTTCTATCTTGTATACAAAAGGCCACAGAACAAGAAAGAATATTACCAAATCTGGAAATTTAAACTAGGCCTTTCCTCACATAGACTTCTTTATTTCAATGAGCTGACCCTATAGTGAGTCCAAGCACTGCCCTTTTCAAACATCTAGCAAAACCAACCACAGTGATATTCCTCTGCTTCATGGCCTTGTTCCCATATCTCCTTAACAGGCCAGAAATCCTTCCTGGAATCCTTTCAGGATTATAATTCTTTCCTAATATTCATTCACAATTAAGTTGTGAAAAATAAGAGGATTTGTGCAAGGATAAAGATGCTCACCATAAGAGCGAGGGTGAAGATGTTGTGCTTGGCCAGCAGCACAGTCTCATTAGACATGAGGAACTTCAACAAGTTGATCAAAGCTAGGAGAAAATAGTAAGTATTTTTTAAATACTATGAAAAGCAAAGCCATTCTCAACTAGTCACTTAAATACAGATGCACTTACATTATCTAGTGTAAACTAAACTAAACGCCAGCTATTCACCTCAGAAATACATCAAGTTATATGCAGGGTTTGGCAGTGCTTTTTGTTGCTAAAATACTCTGCTGAATAGGTAAGTGACAGCTATTTTACCTTCCCACATTTATTCTTCTTCACTGACTTCCCTATCAAATCTACTCAGGCTCAAGGTATCTCTCTTGTTAGCTCAGTCAGCTCATGGAGATTTTTCTATCTGCTAGATCCTGGAGCGAGCTTTGGGGTTGGAGAATCTAACTGTCTCGTTTCTGCTTCATATATCACCAACACGATGTATGCACAGTCAGCCCCAAACTGTCACTCTTCTTGATACACGCAGTTATAAAAAATAAAAAAGGTAAGAAAAACCCCCACAGCACAGCTTTTCTGTAGCTCTGTGTCAATGCTGCTGCACTGGTAAAAAGAAGGATGTAGTACTTTATTGTGTCAGTTATCCGGGGCTGTGCCATAAAGATTACAGATCTGGTTCACACTTGTCTTAAATAATAAAACAACAAAAGCTCCTGCTGTAACCACCCAGTATCAGTTAGTAACACTGGTAATTAACAAAAAGGTTGGCTGAAAATGCTTTAATCAAACAGACTTTACAATAAACAACTGCATTCCATGCAGTTGAATAAAATGTAAAGTTACTTATCTTTTTTTTTTCCTAGTTGTTGAAATTTTCAGAAAACTAGTTTCTTCTGCATTACAGCTGTTCAGGAGTGAAAGCTGATGTCTGACTAGAAGAGGTTCTTAATGTACTCTCCGCTCTGAAGTAAACAGATTTCAAGACTTAAAACATCTGAATTAAGATGTCCTGAAAAGTCAATGCTGGAACACTGCACACACCTTTTTAAAAAGGTTCTTAATTATCTACCAATTGGTAACATCATCCAGCAGAACAATACTATGCATCACTCCAATTTCTTACAGGCACAAGTAGAACTTGTTAATCTCTTTTTCCCCTCACCATTACACAAGTGTCACACACCACCCAGTAACCTGTCAGAAAATAAACCATGGTTTGGGAGAACTCCACAGTGAATGCAGAAAAGACCGTTCGCCTCAGCCTAAGGTACAGGCTATGAAAGAGGAAGAGATAAAGCACAGGGAACAGCAATGAGGTATGGGCGGAATTTAGATACTCATCTCCTTCAAGATTACAAAGTATTCACAAAAGGTAAAATAAAAAAAACTACAGCAAAAAGATGTGAACACACTGATCAGATCTTGAATTAAACAAAACTGTCAGATTCTGAATGCATTCCTGCAACCTCTACCTTGCAATACTACAAGTTCACCATGAGTTTATATATGCACACCAAAACAGAAGCCTACAGCCCCAAGGTAGGTATTTACTCATCACAGGCAGAAGCTACTTCAGTTTAATCTTCCAGCAGGTGGCTGATGCTGAACTGCAAATCAGGAACGAACAAAGTTCTCTGCAAACTCCAGACATTCAAGTGATGTATCTTTCAGAGCTACTCCAAGATTTAACCATCAGCAATAGCACTTCTCCCTTCCATGTCAGCAGCTCACCTCATGAAGCAGATACATTAACACCTTTTCAATCCAGTCACATAACTCTCCATACCATAATCACCCTATCATCAGACGAACTCCTGCAATGAAAAGCAGAGCCTGGATTCCACAATAACACAGCTCTGGAAATACCCTTGTCAGTTATTTTTCTGCGAAACAAACGTTTCAAAACAAAGTAGCAGGTACAGATGGGCTCTCTACCTGAGCAAAGATCCAGCTAAAAACAGGTTGCCAAGGTAACCAAACCTCCATAGCAAAAAAGTCTCCTGCAGTCAGTGTCTTGGACTGCAGACAGCTGCCCTGCATCTCCCTCGCAGCAGCTCATCGGCTGTTTCTCCATCTCGTAGTTACAAGCACGGCTTTACCTCCTTCCCAGCCGTGAAAGTCCACAGGGCCACAGCTCATGACCAGGTGCTGCTGTTCAACTACCTGCAGCTTGGGTTTGTGGAAGCAAAGTAGCAGAGCTCTGGATTTCCTATGACAAGTTGTGAGAAGCCTCATGTTCATCTCTTTGCCTCTTGCTCTCCCACACGAGCCCTGCTGAATGGCCTTTGTCAGCAGGTCATGGCATAGCGTGACAAGAAGCCAACCACTGAACATCCAAAACCCATCAACATGAAAGCTGTCCGTGATGAGCAGAAACTATTTTTAAAAGAACGAGTGTATTTGTCCAGAGCACAAGCACTCACCAAATGATGAGGACAAGCACCCTACAACTGCCCACTGCAGTACTTCTCACAGACCACCCTGAAGCACTTGTACTGCTCTATATCGGTGACAACACTTGAAGGAGAACTTTCTCTCTTCCATCTCTACATTTGTTTCATCCATTGTGATGAATCTATGTTTAATTTTCCGGTTTCAGTTAGAAAGAAGATGAGAGATTACTTTTGCTTGAAATCAGTATTTATACCTGAATGGCACTGCATCTAGCCCACTCAAAACTATCTGTGCTGTTCCTTCCCTAAGAACTAGGAAGCAGAGGGACATGCTTCACACGAAGAAGAAACTGAGGGCTGGGCTCAGAGCCTGGTCAGAAGAACTAACCCATCAGAGGTTTACAGTCATTGTGTGCCCTGCACTGACAAATTTATCAACTGTCAGGAAACCACACTTTCCTAAAACAGTTGCAGCATTCCTAATTGGGATATAAACTACATCAATGCTAAAAGAGCAACCAACCTTTTTCCATGCCAGCACATTCTGCAGCAGCCTCTATCCAAGTGTCCCTAAGGAACACGAAGATTCTGGAACCTTTAAATCCCTTTGCCGTGTCTGTGTAGTTTGTTTGTAAGGCAGACCCTGTACTGAAAATGAGGACAGCAGTGCCCTGAAGTTTTCAGAACTAACAACTTTTAGATCTGGCTTCATATGCCTAGTGCCCTTCAGCAACAATTACACACACAAAATAAACCTTTAGAGGAAAGTCCAACTGACTGAACACCCCTCTGCCCTTCAGCTCCAACAGAGCACTGATGCTACTATTCCTGAGCAAACTGAAGCCAAACCAGATGTGTCACTTCTTCCCTGCTGCAATCAACTGTTTGCCTCTCATACCCCACCTGCCCTCTCACACTAGCCAAGAAATAATCCCTTTTTTTTTTCCCAACAGAGGAGCAGTTTAGTCTCCCAGCTGCACAGGCAGACACCAATGTGATCCTTGCTTGGGCTCAGCCACCTTATCCTAGATTATGTTCCAGGATTTTACACCAATGGATGGTTTGGGTATGAGATCTATTTCAACATTAACTGGAAAACAGCACCATTTTTGCAATACCCTCTAGAGCCTTTTTTTCCTCCTTGAAGATACCTGTTCTTGGCATTCATTAGCAGGACCGAAAACACCCACTGTGGTAAGTCTTCAAACATTCATAATTTCACAACACAACAGTGTCACTAGGACTTCTTTAATAATAAAGGGAGGAAGGAGGCTGTAACTAAACAAGAAGCCGCCAGTATTTTCATGTAAGCGACCTGAGCTGAGTGCACTGGCTATGCTTCCTTAAATCAACAAGAAGAGAACACAGCTTTGGACACCTATGTTTACAGCCTCAAACCCAAGTAGACAAGCATGCTGAGTGGACACAGAGCCATGTGACAGGCTGTATGTGAAATGTGGTATAAAGCAGGTTGGTTCTTAGGCAATTTTCTCTCCAAAGGATTATTGCAGCAAAAGGATGAAAAGTGACATCATAGATACCCTCCCTACTTTTTAAACTGAAATGACTGCAGTGAAAGAATCTCTCAGCTCTTTCACTGCACAGCTGCTGTTGAAGACACTTTCCCTTATCAGCTCCTGGAGCCACTCTGTCTGCCAAGGAGCAGCAGTATGCCTGCTCAGTTATTTGCTGTCCTCTCCCAAGCCAATCCTCTGTGAGAAGACTGTGGGCAGCCACCATCTCTCCTTTTCTTCTACCAGGAAGGAGGTAATTCCTGTTACAGATGCCCTTCACTCCCTCCTTCCCCTATTCCCATTCCCATAGCACACTTACCTTCTCTCCCTATAAGCCTTGTATCAAACAGAAGTATATTCAGCCCCAGCTGAATCGGGATTCACACAAAGTTGTTTTTTTTATTAGTGCCGCAGTGTTCTCTGTCTGGATCATGTGTAATGCAACAGGACTATGGAGGTAGACCAGGAGAAAAGGGGGAAAAAAATGTAGTAGCATCATCCCTTGGGCAAGTCAGAACATAGCACAGACTCTGCCAGGAGCATCAGAAGGCTCTGATGTGTTATTGCACAACGGAGCAGAAGAGAATAGCCCTGAGACACTCATCAATGAGAGCTCGGACAGGTTGAGCACAGTATGGAGGCCTCTGTCACTGCATCTGCTGCGCTTATAGGTCAAGAATCTTTTAATGGTGCATATAATGGCCCTCAAGAAAGGAGCAAGGGAGAGAGAGATGTGAAGGCTCCTCAGCCGCAGCATAACATCCATTAACAGGATCTAGTGCTCCACTAAAATTCTCCACTTTTCTACCCTGCAACTTTCAGGGCACACGAGGAAGAACAGTGATTTTCCCACTGCCTCTAAAAGTTACCATTGAACCAACAGTATATTCAGCGTCCTTCCAGTGTGTCAAATCACAATCCTCTTAAAAGGATCCCCACTCATATATCACTAGAAGGCAGCTGATCATGACATCTGGGCAACACTTCCATGCTGCAGAGAAGTCCTCTGCCTACTTCAGCAGCACAGTAACCACCCTGGACCTCCTACGTTCATCCTATTCACACGCACGTACTCTCAAGGCAAAGTCCATACTACTTACTGTAGCACATGGTAAGCCAGATCTGGGAAGGCTTAGTGCAAATAAGGCTGCAACTAAGAACAGAGTGGATTAGATTCTTCAGGAAGCAGCACTGATCTTTCTGTGCTTCAGTTCTTCCAACATACAAGAGAAAACAGGACCATCCTATCTGCAACAGCACTGGAAGTATAAATAGAGCAACACAACGAGCCCTGGTTGTACCTGGCCAGATCAAAGGTCCACCTACACTTAGTGTTCTATCTCTAAATGGTCAACATCAAATGCTTGCTGAAAAATAATAGGCCAAATAATGCTTTCTTATATGTTCTTTCAGATTCCAAAATTCAGCATGATTCACTTACACAAGGGAAACTACAGCATAGAATGTGAAAAAACCAGATTCTCACAACATGACAATGCCATAACCACAGACCAGTCCACTCTCTTCTTCCAGACTGGAAGTCACAAGGCTAAGCTAGGATAACCATACAGCCCACTGTGCAGCTATGAGGAGAAGAGACCGCAGAACAGAGTAAACACTTCTAGAAAATGCTATACCTGAAAGGCAATCCAGATTTAGGGAAGCAAAAAGCTCAAATACAACATTCTGAGATGACCTAAGTGTTAAGAAGGTGCAGATCTGGCCACATTCAGCATTGGCAGGCACTCACAAGAACAGTGATCAAAACAAACTCAGCAGGAGATAAGTATCTACAGATTGGGTTTGACAGGAAAGAACCAATAGAGGTATTTTCCAGACAGAGCTGTAGGAATAGGAAGCATGTCCGAGAAATAGTTACATTGCTATTACAAACTAATGCACCAGAACTCCCTAAGGCACAAGCTATCCCAGCATCCTTGGACAAGTGAACCAATTACTCAGGGAGAGCACTTGCAGTTTCCTGTCAATCACCTGCAGCACTAGAAAACAAGACTATTGCACCAATGCTGCAGTCCCCTCTCAGGGGAGCAGGGGAAGCAATAAAAGCTCTGTCAACATCACTAGTCAACATGCTCCAGCTCCTTCGCTCTGCTCTGATCAGGAGCGAGCACCCTGCTCACTGCTGTAACAATTACCTGGCTGGATGCTCCTCTACCCTCCCTCTTGCTGCCACAGGCACTGCCAAGTTCCTCCTCCCAGCCACCACAGCTCTGTGGCAAAAATCAGCTGGCAACTGGCATGCTCCTCATCACCAGCACTCTACAGCTGTTCCCTCTTTTCCCCATGACTTGCTCTCAAGAGTACATCCATGAAAGCAGGCTGTTTTCTTAATGAGAATCAACAGCTTGCCAGAGGGCTGGAGCACACGCGGGCACAACCCATCGCTCCCAGGATCAGTCGAGCAGGCTACTTCACTTCCAACCCTTTATTTTCTTTATATAGCCCCCATCCCCAGTACTCACTGTTCCCACCTAAATGGAGCCAACAGTGTGAAATTGCAAGCTTAATGGAAATGCTGATTGCTGATGCCAGAGCAATGCTGCTTGATGGCAATCCAGCAAGCAGTAAGAAACGACACAAATTTTCCAACTTCAGCTAAAGCTCAGATGAAAAATATGCTTTTTTCTTAAAAATAAATTAAATTTAAAAAAAAGAACACACCCACAAGCTTCATCCCTCTTTAGAGGAAAGGGTAGTATTGAGCTCAGTTCTGTTTTGTCTGACAGTGTAGGTTCACACTGTTAAACAGCAGTCTTGGGAGTTAACATTGCACATTTTTGCCTTGAGTTTTAAAACAGAAAAGGTGGAGAATCTGAAGAAAGAGAAGAAATATTGTGTGAGAACAGGGAAAGACCGCAAGGTAAGGAACCCAGGAGTGATGCTGCTTGAACACAAAAAGGGGCCAGGGATAAATTACTGCGTTCTGAACACTGCAATTCCTCCGTGCAGACAACGAAACAGCTTTGAACAGCTGACTATAATACTTCTATCATCAATGGGACCATTTCCCCAGAGAAATTATCACACTACTTCCACTAGGTCACTATGATCTACAAACTGTTAGTGATTCACCATCAAATTCTCCAGTATTTGCTAACTTTATTTAAAACATGACAGAGCAACATATCTGGATGAGACCTGCCAGGCTGAGGCAGGATGACCATGAAGTTGCCAGACTTTCATCCATGCAAATGATTGAATTCCCTTTGTGCTCATCTGAGCAAGGCTCTGTTGAAAAACTCCCATCCTGATCTCATCAGGCGATCAATAACAGCCACAAATCTTATATTATTCTTTTTCTGTTCATCGGCTATTAGGGCCAAACTCTTTATCATCAGTATTAAAATATGTTAACATAAAGTAAAGGTAAACTAGAATTAAGTAAAAGCAGATGCTTCCTAAAAATGACCCGCGCAGAGAATTTGGAATATCATCCTTTACAAGAAAGTGTAAAACATGCAGAAACTCAGTGGCTATCTTCTTTAAGATTTTAATACTGGGACATTTCACCAAATGGCTGGACTGTTCTCATGAAAATATTCTAGCTTTGGTTGAAGGAGGTAATGTGGAAAGGTGAGCATGACTTTGTCCCACCAGTTGAGAATGGCAGCAGAATACTACAAGCCGACATTTGCAGTCTTCCTTCTGACCTTCCTATCTTTCTGCCTGTAAGTGAGCTTTGTAAGACGGGGCTGGGGTTTTCTTTGGGGTAACACGGAGTGCTGCCAGGAGTACAAATTAAATAAATCAATTAATATCAACCCACAACACACACCACAACTATAAACAAAAATTATTTTATAGAACCATCTTTCAATTTCAATCCTTTCCTGAATTCCCTGAAATAGGTAACAGGATCAACAGCTGCATTCCTGAACCCAGCTTGTGCCAACACAGTACCACATATCACAAGCACCAACATTCCTATGAATAAAGAAAACAGGACCCTCTAAGGGCTGCAAACTCCCAGTACGTATTCCATGGCATGTAACAGTTACAGCCTTTAGTTTGTGTGAGAAACTAAGCCATTTGCTAACTGGCCAAGCAGCTCTATGGTCTTCCAAACTCTCATGGCATCTAGTGACCAGGAACTTTGCCAGTGAACTAGACTGTCTGGTACATCAGTGTGTGAATCCTGCCTCCACAAGAGCTGCAAGATGATAAGCTTCCCTTGCCAGGCAGCTGCTGCAGAATGTGACAGTGACAGCTGGATTAGAGATGAAGGGGAGACACAACATCACCTGACCTCCAGTCTGTTCAGCAACATAAATCAGAGGGCTGAACTAGACCTGATCAACAGCTGTAGAACCAGAAATGACATAGGTAACGTACTCTCAGTAATCAATGTTTCAGTCACAGAAATAATGAAGCTAAGTGATTAAAGAATATCATCTTAAATATGCACTGCATAAGGGCAGTATTGTATATACTGAAAGTCAGGGGGGAGATTCTCCCCCATAAAAAATTGCTTCTTTATTTTAAAATCTTCCACAGAGGAACCTTTCATGTTTTTACTATTCACCCAAAAAGATTTTGAATGCAGTATTATCTTTGCTATAAATACAGAACCTGACAAAAAGATCTGAAGAGTGTACAAAAAGGAAAAAAAAAGTGTATTTTGTCTAGTAGCATTGTAAAAGTCTGCTTTGATAACCCTAAAACAAAAAAAGAAGAAAATTAAGTTCTTGATAGTGCTACATATTTGAAGCACCCTTATTTTAACAGTGCATTCTGCATCTACCAAATTAACTAAGCTACAAGATAAGGAACTATAGCCTTATGTTAAAACAATTTGGAAACTGATCTTCCACACTTACTCATGGCAATACCCACTTTTAACCCTACTTTACATTCAACTGCCCCAATAAATAGCTATTTCACCATTATTATTATTATCGTTCAGATTTTAGGCTCTACTCTTGCTATTAAAAGTCTCTATTAGTATTGCTTTTCTGTTTCTTTAAACATAGCTCTTGCTTAAAGCAAACCATAGCAACTGCAAAGAAGTTACCTGCACTCCCTAAGCTCAGAGTGAATTGCTCAAGCATTGCTAATTTTGAGGTGGGAGGAGTTGAAGAAATGAGGTCTTTTTATATAAAAAGCTTAAATGACTCATGAAAACTCTTCTGGCATAGCTTATACATGCTTGACAACAACAACAACACATATAGCACTGTCCATCACTCAAGCGCTGTACGAACTAGCCCAAGAACATTGGGCATAACAGGCTGTTTCTGAGAACAGGGAACTGGCTGTTCCCAAGTTTCCTAATCGGCTCTGTGAAGTATCTTACACTTGACACTCAATTAATCAGTATTTAAAAAGTATAAGGAAGCTGGCATACCAGTCCAGAAGACTTCCAGTTGGCCAAAATGTCTGCAAGCAAACAGGTCAGTCATATCCACTTAGAGCTTCTGACCTCAGCCAAATTTCCAGGCTAGTCACCAGCAACAGTACATTGTCAGTGGTGAAAAACCTGAAGGTTTTCTTCAGTCCTCAAAGGGAAGAGCTGCACACTAACGACTGATGCAACTGAAGTGAACAGACTGCCGAAAAGGTCTACTAAAAAAGAGCCAAGATCAACAGATATCTCTGGATCTGAATGTCTGGTCTACCTATCAGTAACTGCATTTGCCAATCACTTTCATAGGTTAATCAAATTACAATTGCTTTTCACTCTCCAGCCCTCTTTTTAAGATGTTCCAGAATTTAGCTCCACTAGTGATCTGATATTTATTTTCCCACTGCTTTTAGCTAGAGCCAGCTTCTATACACTACTTTTGCCACCCACAGATTTTCCTTTCTGTCAGTCCTGTTTCCAGCTCTCAAATCCCTACATCTTTCTCTGTCACCTGAACATTCTTGGTCATCTGGTCAGCACAGCTAGAGATTTATACTGCTTTGAGTGCCATGGCCCTGGTCCCTCGGCTTAATGCAAAAGAATTATTCTAATACAGAAGCTAAGGCTGGATCACATCCAAAGACTCTGTAACAATATTGTTCTTCTTTAAGCTCAGATGTTGCAAAAGGAAGTTCAACAGAAATAAGATCATATGGAAACAATGTGACAAATAGTAGCGTACCCAAAAAAGTATAAAGTATTACAGACTGCATAAACAGCCTGATTCGTGTCCTGAGAGATGCCAAAGCACCTGGCTCCACTGCTTTTCTCCGCCATCACCGCAAATTAAAATCAAAAAAAGTAAATGCAGAAACTTTCTCAAAGTACTGCTGGCCTTCCATACTGAACACAAAGCATCCACAAAGGAAGAGAATCAATCCATCAGATGACACACAAGTGGCTTTCCTTAATTAGAGATTAGCTAACGTTAGAATTGGCAAGTGAACAGAAGGCTCCATACCACTGCTACTGCTTCCACCTACAACCTTTATCTCAGTTCCTCCGCACCCTATACCGACTACCTACCCCACAGTATTCTCTTTGTCTTCTTCTCCCACTCAATTTTCTGCCTGAAAAAACTCTCCTCCTTTTACATGCCAGGTAGAATTCTCTCCCTTTCTTTCAATACTTCCTTACACAAATTCCCTCCAGCTTCTTTGTTCCACTCAGCTCCATTGGGGGGCCTCCATTGCTATTATCCATGCTGCACCACAGGGGCATTGCTACAGTCATCACACACTTTGTCATTCCAGAAGACAAGTGTGGGCTTGAAGACCTGTAGAGCACACCTGATGGGGCAACCTGGTACCTCAGACCTTACAGTGAATAGCCTGCTCCGTTTTAGCTGTTCATCCAGCAGTGATAAGTAATTCTTTGATCCAAAATAAAAGCCTGATGGTCATAGGAAGGACAGAAATTAATTCAGAAGTCTTGTGCTCCGGTTTGGAATTGTCTGTCACACATATCAAGACCACAGAAAGAGACATTTTTTCACATCAAAGGCAGCAACATTCTGGGTAATCAAAGAGCAACCTTGACAGGGTAAGAGTTAGGTATGAAATAGATCTCAAGACAGGGCTGGCAATTAGCACTTATTCTGCAACATATATAGCATTCTAGAAGCACACCTGGAGCATCCAGGACCTGCCCTTTTACACGTGTATGTACCATTTCACCCAGGGCCTTCCAGCCTGTATAAACCACTTAGCAGCTATAGAAGAATCTCTCTGTTCACCTCAACATCCTATTAAAAAAAAAAATTCTGAAACATTCTACAGTAGTTTACTCCCACGAGAGGATCACCTAAACTACACAGAAATCTACAGTAAGCTCAGAGCTCTTCAGCTACATCAGGTGTGCAGACATTCCAGTTCCTTCACAGAAACCTGACAATCCAAGTGTTTTTATGTTACTGCTTTGCTTTCAAAGCATGTGCAGTACTTAACACTTCTGAGGCACTTTATGTTTCCAAAGCTCTATATAAACACCAGCTAATTAGAGACAGCTAACAAGAATATCCCAAGATGCTGAATCTCAGTGTGTAGTGAGTATTTAATTTTTTCCCCTCCCCTAAAATAGGGAAAGTTAAGGATTGAAAGATGCCTAAGAGTGTGCTCCCTGAAATGTGGAACAATACTTTCAAGCAAAAGGTGCTATATTTCAACCTTCCATTCTGCCAGTGTGTAGAAAAGACACAGGGCAGCCTGGCCAAATAGAAATGGCTCTGGTTCACTCTAACTGCTGAGAAGGTATCACACATATTGTCAGATGCAATTTCCATTCACAATAGACATCCACATTGTACACGCTCATCTCCTGAACTGGCACTACACTGTAGCCATGCCTCTAGGGGCTCTGTTCTGAGGAAAACAACTGAAAAGGAACTGCTAATCCCTTAATTAGTGGCACCCGCTTCGCCTTCTGCAGGAATAATTTAAAAAGTCTGAATGGGCCACATGTCACACAAGGTGAAAATTTAATAACTGAAAATGACTCAGGTTGCTGGTTCATTTCTCTGTACCTACATCTCAGCTGGGCAAGACTACTGAAGGGAAGTACTCAGTGTCAATTGAGAACAGTTTCACAAACCACTCATCACTGGCTCTTTCAAAAGCCATCCTCTCTCAAATTTCTGATGGGATATGCTTTACACCAGGCAAGTCACTGATCCTAGGTCTCAGGCACAGCTCCGGGAATACACAATTAGGGCCATGTTCCCTTGAATTTTCATAAAGCTTTTGTTTAAGCCACAACAGCAAGGGGATTAACAGTACTTTCCCGGCTGAGCAACTTCACTGCGGGCTAGATAAGAACTGAAGCACATACCACATCCACCAAAGACGCCTGCTAGGTCTCATCATCCATTCTGCTACTCCCTTTCCCCTGACCTCCCACGCAATGATTGCATCATAAAAGAGTCCTACAAAGCTGTCCACTAGATTATGTCAAACTCCACAATACTTATTTATCTATCTATCTATCTTGGGATGCAAGCGGCATGAACCAGACTATCTACCATCTACTCAAAGGTCAGAGTTAAAAGCCTCTCTTCCCTCACACCGACATTTCAAGGCTGCTCTCTTCAGGAGCTGCACACACTATTCTATGTGTGAGCATCTCTTACAGTAAAAGGAAAAGCAAGGTCCATCTCCCTTTACCCAAGAGCCTACCTCCTTTCTACTCACAAATATCTGAGAGAGAAACACTATTCCATAAAACATGACTCCATTTTCTCCAATCAGGTAAAGAGGGACTCAGGTAATGGAACAGAAAAACAAAGACATTTGGATACCATGGTGAGCATGGACAGACAAGAAAGTAAATTAGCTACCATTATGATAATGAACTGCCTTTCCAAAAGAGGCAATTTGCATGTAGCAACTAAGAAGCAACATAAAGATGCTCTAACAGAACTGCTGCTTGCTTTTTAACCCTGTAGCAATGGAACAAGCAGTCACAGCCACCAAACAACCACCACTCTGGGTTTTTCCTATTTGACTGTCTCTGTAGAGGCCAAGTACCTGACCAGAGCTCCCTCCAAGTGTAATGAAGCCTCACTCTGCATTTCTTCTGGTAGCATAGCAGCTTGTGCACAATCTGAATGCACCGTCTGGAAAAGAGAGGGCAAAGAATTAATGACATTGCATCTTCCCACAATTCTACATCAAGCCTGGCAATATCTTTGAAATCAGCAGCAGGGAAATAGACAAACTCAAAGATTAGCAGAGGAGGATGGGAGTTGTGGCTTTGGCCTTCTACAAGGAGCCAACACTCACAAAAAAAGAATGTGACAAAATGAAAGAAAGGTGCCTGTTATGCCAGTTTAAATTCAACAGGATTGGACTGACCATAAATGCATGTTTGCCGTTTAATAAATATTTTTCACTCTTTGCTACCCTTACCTAAGGGCCTCATAAACTGTACAAAAAGAGTTACTTAACTTGCAGGCTCCATATATGTGAGATACCGCAAGTTATTGTAAGCTTTGGACACGGTGGAGCTTCTCAGTTTCTCTGGCCCCAGTGATGAGGCTAAAGGAAATGAGGGTGTCAAAAAAACTACAGGATTTTTAGTTTGACTGAAGTGTGTGGTTTAATTACATTAAAAAA